>JAWWLR010000054.1:72502346-72516806 GCA_035041075.1 Acraspis erinacei | reverse complement strand
TAAATTTAAAAGATTTAAATGATTTCCTAAAGATTTAAAAAAGATTTAAATAATTTCATAAATATTGCCAAATATTTTACAAATATTTGCAAGGATTTCAGAAAGATTTGACAACATTTGCAAAAATTTCATATAGATTTCAAAGATTCCACAAATACTTCTATTATTTTTCAAAGACTTTGGAAAGATTTCGGTTAATTTTACAAGCTTTAAATGATTTCCTAAAGGTTTTAAGAAGATTTAACTGATCTCACTAATATTACCAAGTAATTCAATAGATTTTCAAAGATTTGACAAAGTTGCAATGATTTTCTGAAGATTTCATTCAGATTTCACAAAGATTTTGCATATTGGGCAGATATTTCAATAATTTCACAAAGATTTGTATATAATTCATAAAATTTTTTTTAAAAAATTCACAAATAATACCGAATATTTCAAAAATATTAAAAATATTTCGCAGATTTTTGAAGAGTGCCCGAAGATTAAAAAGATTTCAATGATTTTCGAGAGATTTCACAAAGATCTTACAAAGATTTTAAAGATTTCACAAAGATCTTACAAATATTTTAAAGATTTAACAAAAACACTTCTATTATTTCATACAGATTTCAGATAGATTTCAAAGATTCAACAAAAATGTCAAATATTTCGCAAAGTTTTCAGGTAAATTTCAAATATTGCACCAAGATTTCGATAATTTCCCAAAAATTTCGGATAAATTAAAAAAAATTCACAGACTTCTATTAATTTTCAAAGATTTTATAATGACTTCGGATAAATTTAAAAGATTTAAATGATTTCCTAAAGATTTAAAAAAGATTTAAATAATTTCATAAATATTGCCAAATATTTCACAAATATCTGCAAGGATTTCACAAAGATTTTACCAAATTTCGGATAGATTTCAAGGATTTCACAAATACTTCTATTATTTTACAAAGACTTTATAAAGATTTCGGTTAAGTTTACAAGATTTAAATGATTTCCTAAAGATTTCAAGTTTTTAAAAATAATTTCATAAATATTGCCAAATATTTCACAAATATTTGCAAGGATTTCACAAAGATTTGACCAAATTTGCAAAAAATTCGGATAGATTTAAAAGATTTAACAAATACTTCGATTATTTTACAAAGACTTTATAAAGATTTCGGTTACGTGTATAGATTTAAATGATTTCCTACAGATTTAAATAATTTCATAAATATTGACAAATATTTCGCAAATATTTGCAAGGATTTCACAAAGATTTGACAAAGTTTGAAAAATTTTTGGATACTTTGGCCCTCCCTGGTCGATTTCTAGGGGCGGGCTCCGCCGCCTCTGAACTTCAAGCTAAAGAGTCAAAGACGAACAAAAAAAGCCGATTGATTACCTTAACCATTACGTTTGTGCTGAATATGTAAGATGAAAAGAAGACCCAAAAAACGTCGTATATCAGAAGCCCCGTGAGAAGCAAGGTGGAAACCTTGAGACTAGGCAGACGGACGAAAGCTATGAATGCGACGCACAGACCCATCCCCATGGCATCCATGAGTAACCAATGTCCTGTCAATACCCATATGCAAACGATGGTGACACTTAATGAAAATGATAATAATTCTGCTCCTGTAAATCTCCCACAGACGCCAAATGATATTTTATTGCCGTCTGAACAGGGCCGAATTATGTACTGACACATTGGTAATAGAAGAAAAGCCAGCGCAACTGTTGCTATAACTGAAAGATATAATTGACATTTAATCAAAATAAGCATTAGGGTTGTCTAAAAATGCACTGAACATGTTTTTTTCACTCTAGAGGGCAAGTAAGCTCCCATGTAAACAAAATTTTCAGTTTCCGGGGCAAATAAATCCGTAATTTTTTATTGAAAACAAAAAAAATCAAATATGCCTCAGGGTTTCATCGAAACGTGCCAAGTTTTTTTAGAGATTGAATAGGAGTGTCGACAAAATAAAGCCATACTAATAACTTTTATTTTTAACCCACCCTTACAAAAAAAAAACTTGTACGTATTATTGTTAATTTTTAGCAATTTCTGTCGTATTTTTCATAAAAATAATTACTAATCGACAATTTGAATATTTCCCATGACATTCTACACAATGTTTAATTCTTGAAATAAATGTAACTTTTTAAAACAATTATTTATTCCAAAAAATGTCAAAAATAATCATATTTTATGATTGAAATGTAAGAGTTGATCATTGCTTGGAGTGGTGAATTTAAAAAAACATCATTCAATTATTTAAACAAGTAATTAGTGTTTATTTATCAAATTTCTAAAAATTGAGGTAGAGATGTCCAATTTTGTTCTCAAAATTGTATCCTATGCTACTTTTTGTTGAATAATTACAAAATTTTGATCGATTTCTTCTGATCTTCAACAAATCTCAATTTGTTTGAACAGTTTTTATTTACTCGAGCAGTTTCTTTGTCGATAACTTTACAAAAATGAAATAAAATAGAAAACATATCATTATTTTTCTGAATGTATAGTGAATAGAAAAAGTATATTAACCATTTTCTAATTGTTTAAACAAATATAATTGGTTAAAACCATTATTTTGTCAAAAATATTTTTTAAATCGTATTTCCTAAATTAAACATAATATTGAATGATTTTGAGTAGTAAATTCTGTTAAAAACGTCATGTCTGTGTATAAACAATTTTTATTCGTTCAAGCAGTTCCCTATTAACAAATTTGGATCAATATTGTAAAATATAACACGTAGAGCTATTTTCGTAAATATATATTAATATATATTTTTTGTGTCTTTCAGTATCTCAGCTTCAAAATTTCCAAATTGGCTTGTCTTCTGATTTTTATTATTCAAATGATTATAAATAAATTTTACTAATTGTACAAAGTTAACTAAAGTAATGTTTTAATTATTTTAATTATTATAAATTACTTAAAATATAGCACTTCGTCCTCGTAAATGTTGCTTAGAGAAGATGTTGGAAACTTGAATCATAATTTGCATTAGTGAATATACTTTTTTATAATATAATCATGGTAAATATTGTAAAAATATGACGAATGCAACAATACAATCTTACGATTTAAAGTTTATTAATACTTTTATGACTATTTTAATATTGTGCCAAAAAGATGTAAACCATCTATACTCAGTTTAAAGCAAATTACAAAAAAAGATAATTAATTGTGTAAACAATAATATAAAGCTTTTAGCAGTATTTACTACTACTCGAAATCATTCAATATTACGTTTAATTCAGAAAATACGATTTGAAAAATATGTTTGGAAAAATAATTGTGTAAACAAATTATACTTGTTTAAATAATTTGAAAAATTGTTAATATCTTTTTTATATACACTATACATTCAAAAAAATAATTTTATGTATTCTATTTTATTTCACTTTTTTAAAGTTACCGACAAAAAAACTGCTTGAGCAAATAAAAACGCTTTAAGCAAATAGAGATTTGTTAAAAATTAGAAGAAATGTATCAAAATTATGTAATTATTGAACGAAAAGTAGCATAGGATACCAATTTGAGAAAAAATTGGAAATCTCTAGCTACATTTTTAGAAATGTTGTAAATAAACAATAATTAATTTTTTTAATAATGATATAATGTGTTTTTTAATTTTCTACAAAAACATAGACCAAATATCGCATTTCAATCAGAAAATACGATCATTTTACATTTTTTGGGAATAAATAATTGTTTAAATAAGTTATATTTATTTAAACAATTAAAATTTGTTTCGAAAGTCATAGGAAATATTCTGATTGTTCGTCAGAAAATTCTTATGTGAAATAGGTGTTACTATTTTAATTTTGAAAAAAACTACGGACTTATTTCATACGGAAATGAACATATGGGGGGGGGGGGGGGTACCTGCCCTGTAGCTCGAAAAGTATTTTTGGAACACCCTAATAAGCATACACAAGGTGGCGATTCGGCGGATTATTAAAATTTCCCGGTAAACAAAAAGTAACTGAAATCATGAATATTCAACTGCAGTACTTGAAGTTTCAACCAAAAAGAGAAATTTTTAAACAATAAGACAAACTTTCAAACAAAAAGATTAATTTTCTACCAAAAAATACAATTCTTCAACAAAATACATGATTTTTCAACGAAATAGTTGAATTTTCAATAAAAGAAGACAAATATTCAACTAAATATTTGAATTTTGAACTAAAAAAACAGAGTTTTCACCTAAAAATGGAATAGTTACATTTTTATTTGAAAAAATTAATTTTCGATTTTACTAATGAATTTACAACTAAAATTATATCAACTAGAATAGTGGAATTTCAAATAAAAAAATTGCCAACAAAAACTGGAATAATGAAGTTTTAAGTAAAAAAATCAATGTTTAATCAAAAAATATGAATTTTCAACTAAAAACGATAATTTTTCAACCAAAAATTGAAGTTAAATTTATAGTCAAAGAAATGAACGTTCAACCAAAAAAGAAATTTTTCATTGAAATGATGAATCTTCAAACAAAAAAAAACTAATTTTTAACAAAAGAGTTTAACTTTCAGCCAAGTAATTTTATATCCAAGCTAAAAGATGAGTTGTCAACTAAAATGAAAATTTTTTAACTGGAATACTTGAGTTTTTAACCGAAAAGAAGATTTTTAAACGAAGAGATAAACTTTAAAAGAAAAAAAAAAAAACATTTTTTACCAAAAAAATCGATTTTTTAACCAAACTGAATTTTCAACGAACTAGTGGAATTTTCAATTAAGAAAGAAAAGTTTTCAGCTAAATTGTTGAATTTTGAACTAGAAGAAATCAAGATTCAACCAAAAATGTATCAGTTAAATTCTTAGTTGGAGAAATTAATTTTCAAATTTACTGATGAATCTTCAACTGAAATAAGTGAATTTTATACCTATCAAAATATGAAATTTTCCTCATAAACATTAATTTGCTACCAAAAAAAGAAGAATTTTTGACAAAGTACATGAATTTTCAAACAAATAGTTTAATTTTTAAATGAAAAAAATCAAGTTTAAACCAATTAGTTGAATTTGCTTTAAACAAAAAGATAAATTTTCAACCAAAAATATAATAGTTATTTTCCGTTAAAAATATAATGCTTAATAAAAAAATCCGATTTTCAGCAAAATAGTTAAACTTTGTACTGGAACATGTAAAAAATTTCCTGTTCCAAGTGAAATTATATTTCTTTATTCACTTTTTGAACAAAAATTGAGAATATTCTTGTTTCAGTATGTTTGGGCTATCATCAATTCGATTATCAAACTTAAATCAGCGAAGAAAATCTCACATAGCAAAAAATTGCAAGAAGTTTTTCTTATAATGGAAAAAAGTAAAAATTCTTTTTCTTATAAATTATAGATAAAAATGTATAAAACCAGAATCAAGGAACTTTAAATTCTTTAAATTATATGATAAACTCTCTTTTAAATGAATAAAAAGCCGGTCATTTCTCGGATTTTAAAGGGTAAAATTGTTAAATTTTCTAGATTAAGTCAAATGCATTAAATAATAGTTACCCATAAACAAATAAGTTTATTAATATTAAGTATTTTAAATTATATTCTTAATTTCTTACTGTAATAAAAACTTTTTGGATGCATGAGAAAAAAAGTTTTTAAAAATAAATTCCCGGTCATTTCCCGTTCAGTGAAATTTCCAGTTTCTCCGTCAAGTCGCCACCCTGATACAGGAACATTTTTTTAAAGGAAAAACGAGGAATTGGAAGTGGGTTAAGTAAGAGCAACTTACTGGCTGTGCAAATCGCGAAGAGCATCTGCATACTGTCAAAAAAGAAAAACATGACAAGCAGAGATATGGAAGCACCAAGAGGTAAACAAAGAGCGTGCATGGTGTCGAGTGTTTGAACACTTCCGCCCGCACTCTCCCCGTTTCCTGTGTTTGGAATACCGGACAGAAGATTATTTCGCTCTTTCTCCTTTTCCCGTTCCCTTGCTTCTTGCTCCATGTTCAGCGATCGAAAACTGCCATAAACTATCAGCAGTATCGATATCAAAAAAGTGGATACCCTGGACGAGTCCATCATGGAATATGCCCTGAAAAAGAATTGTTTATTTAGCAAATCTGTTTTCTTTGTATGAGCACAATTTTGACAATCACCCTAAAAGGGTCCGATTGAAATTTGAAAAAAAAAGATAACAAATTTTTCCTAAGAAAGAAAATAATTTCTTTTTTGGAGACGAATAAAAAGAGAGGAAAGAAAAATTAGAAGGTCGATTGTCTTCTAATTTTCCTTTCCTCTTTTTTAATTAATTTTTTTATTTTAGAGGGTACTTGGTTGGTTGCCTTCTCATTTTACTTTCCTCTTTTTTATTTTTGCCTCAAAAAAGGCTTTTTTTGTTAGGAATAAATTGTTCTCCTTTTTCAAATTTCAATAGAAACATTTTATGGGGTACGCCAAATTGTTGTGGCTTGATGCTTGGTTTTATTTTCAGGAATTCTGCACATTTATTTCATTATTGGACGTTAAATAGAATTTTAAATTTGATTTTAATCTCATTTAAATTTCTTTAATTTTGGTATATCTCGAAGATCACAGCAAGTGGTGTAGGCCTGGCCGTACTTTACAGGGGGGAGGGCGTAGTATAAGTGATATAGTATGTAAAATTTAGATCTTAAACCTAGTAAAAAAATCCAACTATATTTATGGGTAAAAGTTCGTTTTTTTCGAAAAGGCTAGGATTATATTTTTTATTCCAAATTCATCTCGTTTGGTTAAAAATTTATTTATTTTGTTGAAAATTCAATTATATTGACTTATTTTATCAAAAATTGAACAACTTTTTTAACAATTCATTTTTTTTATTTAAAGGTTCATCTCTTTGCTTGAGCATGTAACTATTTTTACGAAAATTCGTTTCATATTTAGTTGAAAATAAATGTTTATTTTAATTAAATCTTTTTTACTTGAAAGTTCAACTTTTTGGTTGAGAATTCATCTATTTAGTTAAAAATTCGTCTTTTTTGGTACAAAAGTCGATTATTTGATTTAAAGTTGAACTAATTTCAAAACAAAATATTTTTTTATTACGGATTCACAATTTTAGTTGAAAATTGAACTATTTACTTAGAAATGAACACTAATGTTAAAAAACCCACTGGTTTGTAGAAAATTCAAAAACTGGGTAAAAAAATTGAACTATTTGGTTGAAAATTGAACTTTCTGGTTGAAAAATCATATTTCTAGTTAGAAAATTCAATTCGATTGTAGATAATTTGTCCTTTTGGATTTAAAATTAAATAATTTTGTTGAAAATTCATGAACTTTGATAAAAAATGGTATTTTTTGCTAGAAATTGAATCTTCTTGGTTGAAAATTTATCCTTTTTGGTTAACTATGCAATTGTTTGGTTGAAATGTGAACTGTTCCATGCTTCGTTAAAAATTTGTCTTTCTTGCGTTGAAACGTCGATTATTTGACTTAAAGTTGAAACACTTTCGAAACAAAATCGTTCTTTACATTAATTTTAAAAAAATCTACTGGTTTGTAGAAAATTCAACGATTTGGTAAAAAAATTAAACTATTTGGTTGAAAATTAAACTTTTTGGTTGAAAAATCATATTTTTGGGTAGCAGATTCAATTTTTCATAGATAATTTGTTTTCTTGGCTTTAAAATTAAATAATTTTGTTGAAACTTCGTTTTTTTGGTAGCATATAAATCTTATTAGTTTAAAATTAATTTTTTTACAATTAAACAATTTTGTTAATAATTATTTTTTTGCTACTAATTTTTGTACTTGAAAATGTAACTATTTCATCTTTGGTAAAACTTTATCCTGCATATTTGATAAGTTAACAATTAAACTGGTAGAAAATTAATAAATGTTGTTGAAAAGTCGTTTTTTTTTTGGGTAGAAAACTAATCTTATTTGTTGAAAATTTAACTTTTTAGTTGGAAATTTAACTATTTTATTAAATAGCGGTCTTTTTGGGTAAAAAATTATTCTTATTGGTTGAAAGTTCAACTTGTGAACTTTTTTTGATGAAAAGTCAACTTACTTCTAAAAAATTTCACTTTCTGTTTTAAAAATTCAAATATTTGATTAAATGTTAATCTTGTTTGTTTAAAAATTCCGCCGTTTGATTGAAAATTCATCTTTGTATGCTGAAAATTTACGATTTGATTAGAAATTCAACCATTTTGTGAAAAATATAATTATTTTTGGAAAATTTAACTATTTTTGCCCAAAATTGGTAACGTAGTTTATGAATGTCCCATAACTGGACACATTTTCCGGAAAAGGGGGACATACGGGAACGATTGAACATTTAATTTTACATTTAGAAAGAAAAAAAAAGTCCTTTTATAAGAAATTGTACAGTCTTTTACTTATTTGATTGTTATTTTAGATTAGTTAAGTAAGCAATTTTTATACGGTTCACATTGTTCTCATAATTAAAAATATTTCCTTTCCTAACAATTTCTTTATTAATAATTAAAGCATGATACTTGTAAGGATGATTAAATATTCCTGTCCAAGACTTGCTATGTCATCCTTACTATGATTCATATTTTGAATTTAAATTAGAAGCAACATTCTTCAAAGCTTTCAAACTCAAACTAAAAGGCCTTTATGTTTGTGCGACTAAAATATTTCACACTTATCTATAAATAAACTATTTAAAAAATCATAATGACACATTTTCAAATATTAAAAGTTCTACAAATGTTAGAAACGAAATCTCTTAAAATTCTTTGGAATATCCCTTGAAACTGTGGAAATCCGCGGAAATACCTTTAAATAAAATTTAATTTATTGCCGAAAGTTCTCAAGAAATTCGCTAAAATCCCTTGAAATCGGGAAAAAATTAAAATCAGTCCCCGATTTTTCCTTGACAAATTTCCCATTTCCCCTGACCATTAATATTAAAATACCAGCACTTCAATCTTGTGACATTTTTTATAATAGGGTCTTTTATAAGCAATATAAAAATATATTTCAGATACAAAATTAAAATTTTTCAAATTTATTTATTGTAAACAAAATTCTTTCTTTAAAAGATGAGTTTAAAAAAGCTTGAACTTTCAACAAAATAATTGAATTCTCCACTTAAAAAGATCATTTCTTGACAAACAAAAAAGTGTGATAGTTGATATTTCAACCAAAAAGAAAAAGAAATTTTGTTTAGAAAAAAAAATTATAACCAAAAAGATGACATTTCAACAAATAAAGACTTTTCAGTCATGAAAGAAAAAAAAATGTTCATCTAAATTTTCGAACCTGCAAGCCAAAAGATGAATTTACAGAAAAAATTATGTTTAATAAAAAAGTTAAATTTTCAACCAATAACATAAACCTTCATTCGAAACCAAAATTCTTAAACAAAATAGTTAAATACTCAAGCAAAGAAGATTATTTTTCAACAAAACAGTTGCATTTTTATTTCAGAAAGATGAAATTTTCATCCAAAAAATATTTTATTGACTTTTTCATATAAAAATATGAGTTTTAAACAAAAAGCAAATTTTCTAAGAAAATAGTTGAAATTTCAACCTTAAGATATGCATTTAAAAAAAAAAAAAAATTTTATACGAAAATAATGGAAGTTGCAACTGAAAAATACGATTTTTTAACAAAATAGTTACATTTTTACCCAAAAAAGATGCAACTTCTACTAAAATAAATGAATTTTTAAATGAAAAAGATAAATTTTCAAAAAAATAGTAGAATTTTCAACACTAAAATATATGAATTTTAAACAGAAAGTAATTTTTCTACGAAAATTTTTGAATTTAAACCCCCAAAGACGAAGTTCCAACAAAACAGTTGAATTTTCAAAGAAATAATCAAAAGAAATCAAGGCGAAAAAATACTTAAAAGAATAATATATTAGGTAATATTCAAATATAGCAGAATGTTAAACTTTTAAAATTTCCAGAATCATTTAAAAACGGAATAAAAAAATTGCATATTTAATCTTTTTGACAGTTATTTAAAGTTATAGAAAGTCACTGACATTTCCAAGAATTTTTCTGTGAATTTCCTGGCACATAGGGTATTTTTTTGCGCTTAAAGTGTAACAAATTCAGGATATATTAAAATAATTCCATTGATTTCCGTAAAATTGGAATGAATTTCGAGGAATTCAGAGTAAAAAAACAATGCGATGAAACTCATAAAAGTGAATTTTTATTCCCAAAAATCCACTGAATTAAGTTAAATTTAGTAAAATTAGAATAATTGAAGTGAATAAAAAATACTAACTAAAAATACTAACTAAAAAAGTAACTAACAACGACAGAAAAATTCAAAAGCATTTAAATTAATTGCAAAATGGATACAAATAAAAAAAATCCATTTATTTGAGTAAAATTTCAGTAATTTTAGAGGAAATTAAGGGAAACGAGAAGAATTCGATGAAATTCATTTAAAAAATCAAACTGAATTAAAAAACAATTCAATTTATTTAAAAAAATTCATTAAAGTGGGTAAGCCTGCAATAATTTAGAAAAATTAAAGAGAATTTAAAAAAATTTGATGAAATGCCTACGAATTTAAGGTGAGTTTAGAGAACTTCAAGATGAATTGAACAAAAAATCTGAATAATTCCATTAAATTGAGTAAAATTGTGTGCATTCCAAAGGATTTAAAAGAATTCAGGGCCAATTTCAAATGAATTACGAAAAATATGGTGAAAATATCTTGAAATCTTTGAAATCTAACGAAATTCCTCACTTCTTGTGAATAAATTCCTTAAAATCCATTAAAATATCCCTTCGAACTATTGAAGAAAATAAAAAAACTCTGTATTCGAATGCTTTGATCATTTTATCAATTGAACCTCAGATCCAATTTAATCAAATCTTTAAACAAATTTTTAATCCGTTGAATCAAGTAGAATTGAGTGAATTTAGAAGAATTCAAGTAATTAAACAAATTCAAAATAATTTTAAAGAATTTAAAATAATTTAGGATACATTAATAAGAATTCTGGGTGAATTTCAAACAAATATTTTCAAATCTCTTCAAATCTTTTAAAAACTACGAAATAACTCATTTTTTCTTGAATAAAATAATTATAATCTATTAAAATGTTATTAAATCCCCAAAAATGCTATGAAATCTGGTGATATTTCTTAAAATCCTGGAAAATTTAATAAATACCTTGAGATTTAAAAAAACTTTACAATCTTTGAAATCTTCGGAAACCTTATAAAATCTCGTGAAATCTTTTTAACTATCGTAAAAATGGACAGCTCCTATAAAACTGTTCCTTACCTTCTGAAATTATAGGAAATTATTTAGCCGTGTATTCTTTAAATTGCCATTAAACTACTAAAAGCAATTCAAAATTACTTGAAATGTTTTAAAATAATGTAAAATAAACTACAATATTTTAAACCCTTCAAAATCTTTTTAAATCCCTTGAAATTTGTTAAAGCTCTTAAAAATGCCAGTTAATACAAAATTCTTTTCAATATTTTTAAATTCTCTCAAATATTTCAAATTAAAAGCCCTTAAAAATGCCTTAGACGTTTTAAAAATGCCATACAATCTTTAAAAGCCCTTCAAATTATTGAAATTGATTAGAAATTTATCGGAAAGATATTGAAACGCCCCATGGGCAGAAAAAAGTCCCGAATTTGGTTAAGGTCATTTTAAGGTCATCTTTAAAAATAATCTGAAATATTTCAAAAGAATGCAAGACAATTAAGAAATTCGCTGATTTGGGCTATTTTTTTAAAAGGATCTTGCTAGCTTTGATCTTATTATACACTTTTTAAAACTTCGATTGTGGACTGCAAATAGGGTAACACAGGGACCAAATCTTGAAAATAGGGTACAATAGGGGACTCTTATCAAACAGATCAGGAGTTAATTAATTTTTTTTTATATTTTTATTTTTAAACTTGCCACTGGTAATCCACTTGATTGGTGGCCATGATTAGATAGCTCCTGGCCGTTACATGTGATGTTATACTAGGACACCGCACGACATTTAGATGTTCTTTGTTACGGTCCTATCCGATCCTTCTAAACTGCATTTGAGATCACCTGCTGTCACAACTGTAAATATAATAAATTTTTGTTAATTCTCGCAATGAATTCATATTTTAACGCAAATAGGAACAAACGAGAACCACTCGAGAGTTTTAAGGTCATGCTATAAGGCAAGATTATAATTTTTA
Organism: Acraspis erinacei; assembly: GCA_035041075.1. Taxonomy (NCBI): domain Eukaryota; kingdom Metazoa; phylum Arthropoda; class Insecta; order Hymenoptera; family Cynipidae; genus Acraspis; species Acraspis erinacei. Next base: position 72,504,660 of record JAWWLR010000054.1, on the reverse strand, counting down.
AATAAAAGGCGAGATAAAATTATTCTACTCTGAAAGGGTTAAAAGGATTTATTAAAATATCTAAAATTACCGGATATAAGTTATGTGAAACCATCAGAAAATAAAAACTTAGATTTGCAGTTTGCATAAAATTAAAAAAAAATTAAATAAATATTTTTTAATTTTTGAAAGAAGTTTTATGAAAGAAGCAATTTTTTTATTGTACGAGATTCCTGGGATTTCATAATTAAATAAATAAATATTAATAAAAACATAATCATTTACTGATTTTTTCACAACTCAGTTGATTTTTCAATTAAACAGGATGACTTTTTAACTAAATTGTTACACTTTGCCTTACTTTTTATGAGTTTTCTAATGTTACATTATCCTGCATTAGTGGATTAAAAATAGTAACAATTAAAAACACATTTTCTTTAGAAAAATGGTCCGTATTACATTGTTTATGAAGTTTGTATATAATAATTCTTTAATTGATTGGGTAACTAATAGAATCGTTGTTTTCTTTTTAAACGTAAATTTTCGCGTTCCATGTCAGAAAAGTATTTCTCAAATTAGTTGCAGCTGGGAAATATAATTACTGTGGAAAAATTACAGTTCCAACTCAGAATTTGTTAGCATTCCCTGTTCTAACTCGGAATTTATTTAAATTTGAGCTCAGAATTTGTTAAATTAAAAAAACTGTTCCGACTAAGAATTAGATTGAAAAAATAATTATTTTGTTGAGAAATTAATTTAACAAGAATATTTAAAAAGTTTTCCAAAATTTTCCTAAAAGAATCGGGAAGTTTCTAAGCCAACTTTTTATTATTTTGCAGTATTTCCGAAAAACTATGGGAAAAAATCGAGGTCCAAGATAGTAACAGGATTTTTAAATGATTTTTTAAAGAGTCTTTTTGAGTTGAATATTATTATTATTTCGTTGAAAAATTAATTATTTTGTTGAAAATTGAACTATTTTGATAGAAAATTGAACAAGTTGGTTAACAATTGGTTGAAAATTGAACTGCTGCTCGCAAACTCAATTATTTTGGTAGACAATTTAAATATTTGCTTGGAAATTAAATTTTTTTGATTAAAATTCGTTTTCCCGTTTCCATCAAAACAAAACAATTTTTTACATCCACATTTTCTGGTTAAAACTGAAACTGCTTTGTAGAAAATTAGGTTTTTTTGTTGTTGTAATCTATTATTATTAGGTTGAAAAATTAATTATTTCGTTGAAAATTATACTAATTGTTTAAAAATTGAACCTTTTAGTTGAAAATCGAGCTATATGATTGGAAATTAATTTTTTGCTTCAAAATTCTTTTTTTCTGCTTTGCTTTAAAATGAATCTTTTTTTTAAAATTCACATTTTCTGGTTAAAACTGAAACTTCTTTTTAGAAAATTAGTTTTTTTTTTAAATTATTACTATTTGGTTAAAAAATGATTTTTTTTTCAAAATTTAACTATTTGTTTTCAAATTCAATTACTTTGGTTGACAATTTTAATGTTTTGCTGGAAATTAACTTGTTTGCTGAAAAATCGCTGTTTTTTTGCTTTAAAATGAAGCTTTTTCTTTTGAAAATTCACATTTTTTAGTAAAAATTTAAACTTTTTTGTAGAAAATTAGTCTTTTTAGGTTAAAAAGTATTATTTGGTTGAAAAATTATTTTGTTGAAAATTAAACAATTTTGGTTCAAAATTCAACTGTTTGGTAGTAAACTCAATTATTTTGGTAGATAATTCAAATAATTAGTTGGAAATTAACTCTTTTGTTGCAAATTAATTTTTTCCGTTTGCATTAAAATACTACTTTTTTTAAATTCACATTTTCTGGTAAAAACTTAAACTGTTTTGTAGAAAATTAGTTCTTTTGTTGAAAAGTATTATTATATGGTAGAAAAATTAATCAATTTTGTTTCAGAATCCAACTATTTGGTTGTAAACTCAATTACTTTGGTAGAAAATTCAAATAATTAGTTGGGAATTAACTAAGAAAATTAGTTTTTTTTTGTTCGAAATTTATTATTATTTGGTTGAAAAATGAATTCAAAATACTTTGTTGAATTTTTGCATATTTTTGTTCAAAATGCGGGTTTTTTTGTTTGCTTTGAAATTAATCTTTTTCTTTTTGAAAATTCACATTTTCTGGTTAACACTGAAACTGCTTTGTTGAAAATTAGGTTTTTTTGTTGTAATTTATTATTATTTGGTTGAAAAATGAATTCAAAATACTTTGTTGAATTTTTGAATATTTTTGTTCAAAATGCGGGTTTTTTTGTTTGCTTTGAAATTAATCTTTTTCTTTTTGAAAATTCACATTTTCTG
>JAWWLR010000054.1:72458496-72470488 GCA_035041075.1 Acraspis erinacei | reverse complement strand
CTGAAAGAAGCATAAAATACATTAAAGATTGTCATAGTTTAACCCATCTTCTTCTGGTTCGGAAATTTGCAAGGGAAAGGGTGGTTTAATTTCTATTTTTGTGTCCTGGATTCTTGATTCCGAGCTGTTGGTGGCCGCTTCTGAAATATTAGAAAAATTCTGGTAGAATGAAAAGTTTAGCTAAAGAGAAATTGCTAATCGCGATTATGTATTAGAAAAGAGATTTATTTTTAGAATTTTAGAATCAAATAATTTTCGTCTGTTGATTTATTAAGTTATGCAATTTTTTTCTCAGATAGTTTTGTTCGATTTTCCTCCGTAAAGTTAATAGACGCCCTTTCAGTAAACAATGTAAAAATTAGTTTCAATAGTCAGGGTTTCTACCCTACTTGGAAAACCTTGAAATGCCAGGGGATTTTTTCAAAATCGTGCTTAATTCTATTTTGTAGTTCAAAATTCAACTATTCGGTTGAAAATTCGTCTTTTTTCATAGAAAATTAATTTTCTTGTATGAAAATTAATCTTTTTGGTTGAAAATATAAATATTCCAGTTAAAAAATCATTTTAGTTGAAAATTCATATTTTTTGTTAAAAAACAAAACTAATTGGTTGAAAGTTAAAATATATTATTAAAAAATGCATCTTTTTGGATTAAAATTCACTTATTCCAGTTGAAGATTCATTATGTCAGTTAAAAATTCATAATTTTACCTTAAAATTCACCAGTTTGGTTAAAAATTTAATTTTTTTTACTGAAAATTATTTTTTTATTTTTGTTTGAAAAGTAATATTTTTTAGTTCAAAATTCAACTAATTGGTTGAAAATTGGTGTTTTTTGGTAGAAAATTAGTCCTCTTGCTTGAAAATTCATCAGTTTCGTTTCAAAATTTTTTTTTACTAAAAATTTAACTATTTCCTTTTTTGTTCAACATTGATCTTCTTTAGTTTACAATTTAACTATTTGGTTGAAATTTGGTATTTTTTTATTCGAAATTAATCTGATTTTTTTAACATTCATCTTTTTGGTGAAAATTAAAGTATTTCAGTTAAATATTCATCATTTTAGTTGAAAATTCATATTTCTGATTGAAAACAAAACTAATTTTTTTGGTTAAAAAATTATTTTTTTGTCTTAGTATTCATCTATTCCAGGTGAAGAGTTTATATTTCAGTTAAAAATTAATCATTTTATCTGAAAATTCATCAGTTCGGTTTAAAAATTAATTTTTGTTACTGAAATATGAACTATTCCGTTTTTTGTTCAAAGTTGATCTTTTTTAGTTCGAAATTCCACTCTTTGTTTGAAAATTGGTCTGTTTTGGTAGAATATTAATCCTCTTGTTTGAAAATTAATCTTTGCGGTTTAAATTCAACTATTCCAGTTACAGATTCATAAATTGAGTTGAAAATTCATCTTTTTGGTTTAAAATTCACCTTTTTCATTTGATTCATAATTTTGGTTGAGAATTCATTAGTTTTGTTTGAAAAATAATTTTTTTTTTACTGAAAGTTTAACTATTTCGTTTTTTGTTCAATATTGAACCTTTTTAGTTTAGAATTTAACTATTTGGTTGAAAATTGGTATTTTTTTGTTGAAAATTAATCTTATTTTTTAAAAATTCACCTTTTTGGCGAAAATTCAAGTATTTCAGTTAAATATTCATCATTTTAGTTGAAAATTCATATTTTGGATTGAAAACAAAGTTTTAGTTGACATTTTAGTTGAAAATTCATCAGTTTGGTTAAAAAACATTTTTTGCAAAGAAAATTTATATTTTTGAGTTCAAAATTCAACTATGTGTTTTAAATTTTGTCTTTTGGCAGAATATCTATCTGGCTTAAAATTCATCTATTCCAGTTGAAGCTTCAACATTCTATTTGAAAATTCATCACTGGTTGGAAAATTTGTTGGATAATCTTTTCTTTTTTAATATAAATTTAAGTGTTCCATTTTTTGTTGAAAACTGATCTTTCTTAATGGAAAATTCCTTTATCTTGTTGAAAAATCGTGTTTTTTTGTTGTTGTAAAAATTAATTTGTTGTTTGAAAATGAAGCTGCTTGGTTGAAATGGAATTTAATATGTAGTACCCAAATAAATTTGACGTGAATATGCACTGAATGTTAAGTATAAGAATATAAAATAAAAATGTATTCAAATTCATGACGAATTCAAGAAATGATTAATGATGTTTTTAGCATTATTTAAATATTTAATTAATCTGTGGTACTAATATATCTAAGAAAGTCGTACAATATAAATTATCAAAGCTTTTGCGAAACTGTATGCATTTTCCGAGTCGATTGTTTTAAAAAATACAAAATATTTTGTCGAGGATTTGAGTAGATACTCTAGGGGTGGAAAATAGACAATTTCATTCATAAGAGACCGTAATTTTCTTATCGCTTTGGTATCGACACAAGGACTAAAATGAGAAAAAAAGTTTCAGATTTGAAGGAATCGAAATTGGTAGAAGTGACTTTCTTTTTTAGAATAAATCGACTAAATTGATGAAAATAATAAAATATTTATTTAATTGAAATCTTTCAAGTTTCTGGTACTAGTACAAATTTATTATAAATTAATATTGTACCTGTGAGTGGAATCTTTTCAGTTTCCTCGATCTTCAAATCAACTGTAGGTGAATTTTCAAAATCGCGATTCTCCGGTTCCAAGTCATTTTCCGGAATATCCAGATTCAGTAATCGTAATTTGCGAATTCTAGGAATAAATTTTGGACTGCAAGGATCATTGCACGGAAATTCTGATTTTTGAACCACAGCCATTTTACTTACTTTGAATCTGCCTAGTAATTAATAAGACCATAATAGTACGCGTCATTCGATAGAGAAAGAGAGAACTTGGACCGAAGGTTTGAAGGTTGGAACTCTTATTATTCCTCGAACAAAATAAACAGCACTTGTTTTGACGGGGTGGCAGCTTGGCCGGGAGTTTTTTGAGGTCGGGAAAATTCGGGAAATGACAGTAAATTTATTTTTTGACCGGGATTTTTGCAAATTTTTAGAAGAAAAATCTATCCAATCACTTAACGTATCACAAATTTCATATCACATGATAATATAATTTATTTATTTTTATTTATATTTATTTAAAATCATCTTTCTGACTTTTCTCTTTTTTGAGAAATTATTTACAAATTCAAAATATTTTCGATTTCAACTTTTTTTTAATGTTAAGTTTAATTTTAACTTTTTCAATTTTAATCTCATTCAGTTCACAAAGCGTAATTATAAAAACATTTTCTTTAACAATTTTCTATTTTAGATCTTTGTTTTTAGCGTTTATTTTTAATTAAAAGAATTGTTAAATGCTGTTTTCAAGACTTATTCAATTGAAAAGTCCTATTGAAACTTTGTAAACTATTTTCAATTTTCAAGGTAATTGAATAAAACGCTTTTATTACATTTAAAAATATTCAAATATTTTTTCAGTCTGAAATATTCAATTTTTAACACACTTAATTCGAAATTTTTTAATGTTTAATGTGAAATTTTTTTATTATTTCATATTTTTCGAACGAGCAATTTTTTAAGCGAGCAATTATGAATAAAGTATTCAAAGCTAAACAATTTGAAACTGAGTTATTTGAAATAGAAAGCTAATTACTTAGTAAAGTTGTTGCATTTTAACGTACGAATAATAATTGAATTCAGAAACTTTATAAGAATTGTTCAAGGTTTTAAAAGATTCAAAAAGTTTATTAAGATTCGTAGAAAAATTGAAAATTAAATTTTATTTTGAAAAATTAATTTTAAGAGAATGTTTCAAAAGATCTTAAAAAAATGATCACAAATGAATCTTGAAGATTTTAAGGCATTTTTTAATTTTTCAGAACTTTAAAAATATTCTAGGAAGAATTTAAAAATATATTTAGAAGTTTTGAAAAAATGGAAAAAATAATTTATAATTTGCAGATTTTAAAAAGTGGTAAACAAAATGCAGATTTTTTAGGATCTTGCAATAAAACGTGGAAGTTTTTTTAAAGGCATCTTCAAAGATAATAAAATTTTTTCCTTATTCATAGAAAAATTATTTTTTGTTTCAAAAATTAATTTTAAGAGAATATTTAAAAAAATTTTCAAAAAAGAATCTGGACGATTCCAAGGCATTTAAAAAAATTTGTTTAGGGTTTTTAAAAATATTTTAGGACAAAATCGAATAATTTTAAAAGATATTTAGAAGTTTTGAAAAAATGTCCAAAATAATTTATAATTTGCAGATTTTAAAAAGTGCTAAACAAAATATAGATTTTGTAGGATCTTGCATATCAGTTGTTGCAGTTTTTTAAGGAATTTTTAAAGATAATAATTTTTTCCCTTATATTCGTGTAAAAATGCTTCTTTGGTTCGAAAATTAATTTTAAGAGAAAATTAAAACAAGTTCTCAACATTTTCAGCAAAGAATCTGGATGATTCTAAGGCACTTTAAAATTTTTTTGGGGGCTTTTTAAAATTATTTTAGGAAAAAGAATAATTTAAAAAAATTTAAGTTTCGAAAAACTTCAAAAATAATAAAAAATTTGAAAAGATTTCGAAAAGTTGAAAAAATGTAGATTTTTGAAGACTGTAAAATAAAATGTTGAAGTTTTTGAAATGTTTTAAGATAATACATTTTTTTCTTGATTTTAAGAGAATATTTAATAGATTCTCAAAGTTCTCAACTTTGAATCTGGAAGATTCGAAGACCTTTTTTTTAATTTTTCAGGATTTCGAAAAAAATGTAGGAATAATTCGAATGATTTAAAAAGATATTGAGAAGTTTTGAAAAGAATTATTTTAAGGAATTAAAATTTCAACAAATTGAAAAAATGTAGATTTTTTAATATTTCGAAATAAAATTTTGAAGTCACTAGGGGTTATAAGGTAATAAAAAATTGACATTGATATTTGTGGGAAATTCTGTTTCGTTGAAAAATTAAACTGAAGAGAATATTTTAGAAGATTCATAAAATTGTCAACAAAAAAATCTACAAGATTGCAAGACAATTTTTTTATTTTTCAGGATTTAAGAAATATTTTAGAAAAATTCGAATTATTTTAAAAGATAGTTCATTTTTTTTTTTTTAATTTTAAGAGTTGAAAACAAAATGTAGTTTTTTAAATATTTTTAAATAAGATGATGTTTTCAGGGATTTTAAAATCATTTTGTTGAAAACAAAATGTGAAATTTGGAAGACTGCGAAATAAAATTTTGAAGTTTTGAAGTTTAAAAAAAATTTTCTTGATATACCTAGAGAAATTATTTTTTATTTTGAATAATTAATTTTAAGAGAATGTTCAAAAGATTCACAAAATTGACAACAAAAAATCTGGAAGATTCCAAGGGCGTTTTGAACAATTTTTCAGAATTTTGATAATATTTTAGAAAACAATTTAATGATCGTAAAAGATATTTAGAAGTTTTGAAAAAAATAATTGAAAAAATTTAGATTTTATAATATTTTGAAATAAAATGTTATTTTTGAAAAATTGATTTGAAGAGAATATTTTAAGATTAATAAAATTGTTTAAAAAATCTGGAAGATTCCAAGGAAATTTTTCAGGATTTAAAAAATATTTGATTAAAAATTCGATTAAATAAAAAAAATATTTTAACTTTTTTTTAACTTGAAAATTTAAAAAAAATGACGATTTTTTTAAGATTTAAAATAAGATGTTTTTAGGGATTTTAAAAGTTTTAAGATAATAAATCATTTTCTTGATATTAATCGAATTATTATTTATTATTTTGAAAAATTGATTTCATGAGAATATTTTAAAAGATTTCCAAAATTGACAACAAAGAATCTGGAAGATTATAAGGCATTTTTTTAATTCTTCAGGATTTTAAAAATATTTTAGGAAATATTCGAATGATCTTAAAAGATATTTTGAAGTTTTGAAAAAAATCATTCAAATTTTAAAAAATTTCAAAAAAAATTGAAAACAAAATGTAGATTTTTAAATATTTTAAATTAAAAGGTTGAATCTAGGGGTTTTATAACAATAAATTTTTTTTTGACATTTTTCGCGATTTGAAAAATATTTTAGGAAAGATTAGAATCGTTTAAAAAGATAGTTAACATTTTTAAAATATTTAAAAAATTTTAAACAAAATGAAGATTTTTGAATTTTTTGAAGCGAGATGTTGATGTTTTTAGAGATTTTAAAAGGTTTTAAGGCAATTAATTTTTTTTATATTCCTGGGAAAATTACTTTTTTATTTTGAAAAATTAATTTTTTTAAATATTTAAAAATATTTTAAACATTTTTGAAAAACAATATTGAAGATTTCAATGCAATTTATTTAATTTTTCAGGATTTAAGAAATATTTTATGAAAAATTTAAATAATTTTAAAAGATATTTAGAAGTTTTGGAGAGAATATTATAAATATTTCAAAAGATTCCCAAAAGTAGCAAAAAAGAATCTGGAAGATTTGAAGGCAATTTTATTAATTATTCAGGATTTTAAAAATATTTTAGGAAAAAATTATAGATTTTTCAATTCTTGACAGAATTTTTGAAAGATTTTAAGATAAACAATTTTTTTTATATTTCTGGGAAAATAATTTTTGTATTTTGAAAAAAAATTTTTTAGAGAATATTTAGAAAGAAATTTTGATGTATAAATAAAAATTGAACAATTAAAGATTAGACACTACTTAAGATTAACAAAATTTAACTTCTAATTTCAAGGGTGCATTAAAATTGTTGTTTATTATCGTTCAATTTTTAATTTTTGTAGCCTAAATGATATAATTGTGAAAATTTACCAATTTATTAATTCAATCTTCAACTTAAAACAATGAAAATGATAAAATGGATATATATTTTTTGAACAGGATCTGAATCTTTGATCTGTACAGTTCATAGAAGTTAAACCATTTTTATTTTGCAGTTTAACTGTATTGAATTAAAAATTGTTTAATAAAAAAGTGTTAAGTTTCCATTTTATACCTGTAAATTATTGAACGCTGAAATACAAGTTTATCGAACTAAAACATTTTTAAATTTCACTTTTAAAATTCGAGAGTTCCACTTTGAGTGATTTAATTCTTATTTCAAGTTTTCTTACTCCCAATGAAAATTTGCTTAACTTTAAAAGTTCCAATTTTTTAATTTCATTGGTCCTGAAAATTTTTTTTTATAAACTTAAATTAAATTCAAGACAAATTGGGATAAAGAAATTAATCTGAAGGAGTAAATAAAAAATTAGACAAGCGATTAACGGTTGTTCCTAGAGGAAACTTTAATCGTATGTTACAAGTGCAGTATTGACATTAAATGCTGCGAAGTTTTGACGGCAGTCGACTGAGGGGATATCGATAATACATGATGAGTTGGTGTATTTTATTCCGGTGTATTTTTCGAATACACTTACGCTAATTTTCTACTTCTTGTTAACAAAGTCTTCTCCCTTTTGGATATTTTTCTTGAGCTCGGGAATCGCCGCCTCCAACAATTTGGCTTCAAAGTCGCTCAGTTTTCCCAAACCAAGATTCTTCTCTACTCCATTTTTCTGTAAGATATTTCATTTTCATTAATATTTATGAAAATATATCAAATCTGGTTGTTACAAAATTCAGAGCCTTTGAAAATACTATTTTTCGTTTTACACCTACAAAAATATTCTATTCAAAACTAGAATATGCTACCGCGAGTAGTAAAAGCTTTTTTTTTAATTTACAGAATTGTCTATTATAATTAATTTAACTTTTTTTAAATTTGAGTAATTTCAAACTAAACTATTGAGGATTTAAATAAAACTTTGAAGGTAAAATATTTTTTTGTTGAATCTATAGTAATGAAATATTTTTCAACTTAATGATGCTCTTTCCACATTCAAGATTCTTTAGCTTAAATAATTAAACTAAAATTATTATTATGTTGGATATATTATAAAATTATTGTTTGATCAGACAGTTATCAATCTTAAATAATATTTAAAAACTAATTACTTAAAGTTTAACAATATTTTAACGTAGGAGATAGAAAATAAAAGATTCAAAATTTTCAAAAAATAGCAAAAATAATTTACCAAGTATCATCTAGAATTTAAACAATTTTCAAAAACTACAAAAATCAGCTTTTAACAGTTCAGAAAATTTAAGCGCGGTTTTTAGTAAATGTAAAATATTTTTTCTTTCAATATCCATGACATATAATACATACTTAATGTAAAAATGTATCAAAATTTAAATAAACCACTTTCTTTTACTTTTTCTTAAATAAAGAAATCTAAACTTTTCTTTGAGACAAAAATAAATTCAAAAAGTTTCAATTTTTATTTTTAAATTTAAACAATGTTGTCTCTTTGATTTTGTATTTAAATTTTTTTTGTTCCTCAGCGTTTAATTTGAAAATGTTCATAGTAAAGTCTTTTAGTTCAAAAATATTATTTTATTTTAAATAATTGGAAAGAATTTTAAGAGATTTCTTTTAAAAAAATGTTAGAACTCTTCATGTTAAAAAACTTTTCGTTATGGATTTTTAAATGATGTGTTTTTAATATTATCGTTTATAATGTCGTTTTTTTAAAAGATAAATTTAATAAATTGTTTAAATTTAATTTATATCCAAGGAACTTAAAATGATTTCTAATTATTTTAAAGAATTTTTACGATTACAAGGAATTTTAACGAATTTCTTGACAACTATTAGTGAATAAATTTAAATTTTCTTCAAAGAATTTTTACGGATTTTAACAATTTCAAGAGATATGAAGGACATACAAAAATTGCAGACTTTAAGTTATTTAAAAATATTTCAAAGAATCTTAAGAAATTAATTTTCAAAAAATCTTAGTACTCTTAATGTTGAAAAATGGGTTACAATGTGTTTTTAAATAATTTAAATTATAATAGATAAATTTAATTTATATCCAAGGAATTTCAAATTATTTGTACTTATTTCTATGCTTTTGTTTAGAATTTCAAAAGATTTTAACGAATTTCTAGAGAACTTTAGGGAATAAAAGTTCCATTTCAAGGGATTTCTACGGATTTCATAACTTTCGGGATATGCAGGAATTCGACAATTTTCGAAGGATTTTATGTTTTAAATTATTTAAAAAGATTCCAAAGTCTTTAGAGGTTTCGTTTAAAAAAATGAATGGATTTTTAAATACTTTATGATTTTAATATATATTCGAAAATAAAAATCCAGGTGCGTGAACGCGTGCATTTTATTCATAAAAATGATTAATAAAATAAAATTTAAAAAAAGTAATAAAAATTAATTTTATTCAACTTTCTTTCAAAGGATTTCAACAATTTCAAAGGATATGAAGGACATACAAAAATTTCAAAAGAAAAAAATTTTTCTTGAGTTTTTTTTAAAAGATTGCAAAGAATTTAAAGATTTTTCATTTCAAATAACATTAGAATTCTTGATATTGAAAAAATTTGTTGTTACGGATTTTTAAATACTTTAGGTTATCAATATTAGAAAATATAAATCTAGAGGCGAGCGTTTAGTGCTAGCGTAAATTATTTTTGGCGCTCAAACCTTTACATTTTTTTATTTGAGTTTGAAAGCATTGAAGAGGGCTGTTTTAAATTTTAATGAAAAATATTCATTATATTAGGGATGAAAAAAGAAGTCTTGTGCAGAAATATTTACTTATACTTATAAATATCACGATTTAATTATTATTGAAGGAATATTTAGAAGAAGAAATATTCTTAATTTTAAAAGAATGATTTAAAATACGTAAAAATTGGTATTTTAACCAATTTTATGCTTTCTCGGAATTTTTTATATTGCCTTGAATATATTTTCAACAACCTATGTATATACAATTTAAAAATATTCTTTAATACCAGAAATAATTAAAAATAATTTAAGATTATCTAAAAACTATAAAATTTCTTATAAAAAGATTGTTTCTCAGGGTGGCCACTGGACCGAAAAAATCTGGAAACGGCCGGGAATTTTATGTGACCAGGAAAACCCGTGAAATGACACTGAATTTATTTTTGGACCGAGAATTTGACAAATTTCCAGCGAAAAAAATCTGTCCAAATTTGATGTCAACAGTTTTTTTTTTTAAATAATTAGCTGAATTGTTATCTTTTTCCATTCTGATAAGATTCAGTTTACAGTGCGCAATTAGAAAATCTTTCACTTAAACAATTTTCCAGTTCAGATTAAATTTTTTAGCGTAAAATTTTCTTTTTAAGAATTTTAAAATGCAGCTTTAAAGACTTAAAAAATTACAGATTAGATTATTTTATTTTAACGTTAAAAATTACACTGTTTCATAAACTATTGTCATTTCAAAAATAACATCAAAATAATATATTCATAATTAAAGGCTTTTATTAAATTGCAAATATTATTTTAATCTGCAATTTGAAATTTTTTCATTAAGAAAAAGAACAATTGCTGAATATTTAGAAATATTTGTCTGTTTATTTAAAATCAATAATTATAAATCAACAATTCAAAACTGTGAAAAAAGTCAAAGTTACTTTTTCTATTTAAAGAATTTTAATTTTTAAGTAAAATTTCTGAATGTTGTTGTATCAATAAGTTGAAGAGATATTTAGAATTTTTGTAAAGATTCAAAGTTAATTAAAAATGTTAAATCATTTTAAATAATTTCAAAGAATTGTCAAAATTCGGCTATTCGTACCGAAATTTCGATGCAAATACTTTGAAACAAAATATAGATTTTTGCAGATTCAAAAACCAAAAAATTTAGAAGCTTTTTAAGAATTGCGAAAGGCTTCAAAAGAATAAAAAAAATTTCCTGAAGAATCATAGGAAAATTGAAAATGATTCTTTCATATAAAAAAATTAATTTAAGAGTATATTTAAAAAGATTTCTATAATTTTCAATAATGAATATGGAAGATTTTAAGGAAATTTTTTTAATTTTTCAGGATTTTTTTCTCAAAATTTTCGGAAAAATTCCAATCATTTTAAAAGAAGTTCAGAATTTCTGAAAAAATTTCAAACCAAATTAAAAAATTTTTTAAATGTAAAACAACATGTAGATTTTTGAAGATTTTGAAATAAAAAAAACTTCTAATTTAACAAGTGTTAAGTTTGTACAAAAAAAAGTAATCATTCAATTTTTAATCTTTCCAGATTAATATTCGAATTTTAAGCTCGAATTTTTTAATTTCATTGACCGTGAAAATTTTTTTTTTACGAACCGGGAAATGACCGGGAATTTTTGCTTTTTGATTAAAACGGTCATCCTGGTTTCTTTAATAAATATAAAAATTGAAAGATACTTACGCCTAAGAGAATTGGTGTTGAGAAGTATTTAGCATCCGTGACATTAGACCGAACATATGAGCATTCAACAACATTTTTCTCTCCGTTGAGCGCCCTGATGAGAGAAAATCCAAATCGAGCTCCGGCGTATGCCATGGACAAAGTCGCAGAGCCAGTTCCAGCCTTGGCCTTGACGACTTCCGTTCCAGCTTCCTGGATCCTCTCAGTGAGGGCCTTCAACTGATCTTGGGGGAATGAAACTGAAGGTTTGCACTGAGAAATCAGAGGAATGATTGTGATTCCGCTGTGCCCTCCAATAACTGGGAGTACAAGTTTTTGTGGATCGAGACCCTGGGAAAAAAAGATGAGGACTAGAAAAAATTTCGGGAACACCGGGAATTTCTTGGGACATTGAATTTATTTTTTTACCGGTAATTAAAACAAAAAAATTTTGCAAGAAAAATCTATACAAGTTCGATTTTAACCGTTTTTAAAAATGATTAATTGAATTGTTGTCTTTTTCAATTATGATATCATTCAGTTAACAATGCGTCATTTTAAAATCTTGTACTTCAGAAATTTTCCATTTTAGGTTTTTATTTTTAAGCGTAGATTTTTAATTTAAGGAATTTCAGAATATAGTATTGAAGACTTACATAATTGAGAATTAAAAGACTTTGAAATTAAAAATTTGGATAAAAACCATTTTTATTTTATCCAGCATATCTATATGTTTTTAGGGTCGCTGAATCCGAATCTAAAGTCC
>JAWWLR010000054.1:72439966-72455422 GCA_035041075.1 Acraspis erinacei | reverse complement strand
TATATAATCCGTAGGCCTTATATATAATGCCCTTCAGAGGCCAGGTAAAGTATGTAATACTCTTTATTATACAGATGGCATAGGCATTATATATAATGCCCTTAAATTCAGTTTTTGATAAAAAATTACTTTTGATCTCCTTTAAAATTTGGGTAAAAGATACTCCATAATGCCCTAAAATACCTTTAAATATAAAAATTAGTTCTCTCTTATTTCTTGAGATATAATTAAAATGCGTTTGAAATTTTTCTGCTTCTAATTTTTATTCGTTTGAATACGAATCAAAACTAATGTTGTGATTTTTTCTGAAATATTCAATATATCTTCCATTTTCGCAATTAGTCTGAGGAAATAATTGATGCAAAATAACAAACCGTATGCAAAATAACAAAATCGTTTAAACAAAATATTATTGTTTATAACCATCTTTTCCTATGGTAATGCTAGCTATTTGCGGTTTTTTCTGAAATTTTCAATTTATAGTCCACTTCGTACTTAGGTTGAGGTAATAATTAATGCAAATGTAAAAAGTGGACAAAAAGTTAAAAAAAAATTTTAATAAACTATAATAATTTGTTTAAACTATTATGTTTGTTAAACTGTATTCAATAGTTACGTCACAATAATTGAAAAGTGGATAAAAAGAGGGAAATCGTAGAAAAAACTGCAACTTTCCAGCATTATTCTAAGAGAATATTGTAATAAATAATAGCTGAAACTTGGATAATAATTTGAAAAGTTCGTAGTTTAAATAAGTAATTTATGGAAAAATCTAATTATTAATATAAGGTAGAATTATAAACCAATTGTTTTTAAAATACTGTGAAATAATCATAATTAGCAGCAAATACTCACAAGAGCTAAATTTTTACTTCTAAGAGTTAAACAGATTTATAGGGGTGATATTAAAAAAAATAAGTTTTATTTCGTATTTTATGGCTAATTGTGAATTATTGAAGTTGAATTTGTTGCACATTATATTAACGATTTTGAATAACATTAACGAAAAATGTGTTTTTTATGGGAAATTCGTTTAAAACTTAATTATTTGACATAATATTGCTCATTTCACAATTTGCCCAGGCATTTTAAGTAATGTCAGACCTAACCCAAGTAATGAATATATATTATTCCAATGACAATTTAATAAAATTTAAATTTTGAATTTAATCTAAATAGTTTGAAAAACTTTGTTGAGACTTACAGGTATCCATTTTGAAAAGCCTTATTCTTGCACTGACACGACACATTTTTTATAAATCTGAAAGTCTTAAAAAAATGGCAGTTCTGGAATTTGAAAAATCAACCTTTTTATTAAATAATAAATGGTAAACATAATTTTTCAGAAATCGCCTGTCATGAATCTCTTTTAAATTGAATAAGATTTTATTTTGAAAAACGTGAACATCAGATAAAAATTGTAAATTAAACATTGATGATACTATTTTTTATTTTTTTACGGGACATAGTTTTTTTTTCGTTTTCTGCAAAATAAAGTTTAGAACCAATATGTGTTTATGCGTAAAAAACAAAATTCAGTGTCAATCAGAATCTCATTCCAGTATTCCATGTTATTGTAAATTGAAGATTATATACTTAACTTATTTCGTGCCGGTCACTATAAAGAAACCCTAGGCATTATATATAATACCTAGGGATTATATAGAATGCCTAGGCAATGTATATAATAAGCAATCAATTACATGCTTCACCTGAAATGGCCAGGCATTGTATATAATGTCTGTGTGATATACTTTGACCGTAAAATCTATACTAGCGAACACTACTTCGCAAGGTGAGTTAATTTATTATACATTATTATTTAAATATTATTAAAATATTATTCATCTTTATTATTCAGTTTCGCATAAAAAATGATTGGCCTCCTTTTAATTCCAGTCAACTCGTCTTCCTTTCATTATTCGTGTGAGATTGTTTGATTTACCAATTTTATTCTGCATCTGTAATGGCATTCCAACTTTTGGAAGCAAGCCTTTTCATGCTTTCTACCTCCAAATCCCTCTCAACTGTTACTATCACAGCCTTCGACCAAACCCACAAATAGCACCCCTTAGCAATAGCACTTCTAAAATCAAAACTAAATTAAGTTTTTAAATTATAACTATATTTTAAAGAAATACCATATAACGAATCATTAATACTTGCATGATTTTTGGAAACAGTAGGGACGATAGAATGAAGTTCTAGTAAGTTATGTTTTGTCAAACGGATATTTTGTTACCTTCGGAACGTCCTTCATCGCACGATACTTCTTCTCGCCACCCCGGAATTTTTATTAAAGTCCAGGGTTGGTCTGATGTCTTTCGCAGGGAATCTTATATTTTATTTTTCAGGTTTAGAATATCTGCGGAGGAATTTTCTTATCCGCAGGTTCAATTTAATTTCCTTTTTCAGGATTAAAGGCACTTTGTTCCGAAACTAGATCCTTGTATTTTTCTAGGAAGTTCCGAACTCGTGTGGAGAACTCAAGATTAGCATATTCTCCGCAAGGATAGAGGACCTCTGAGGCTTAAAGATGCGGTGGATCATTCTCTCTATCGGATACACCTGTAATGTCCATGCCTTCGCCATCCCATAATAAGGACTTTTTTTCTTCGAGGGATCTCTCTAACTGGATCTAAGACTTTTGTAACGATTCCTTTGGACCTCGGGGCTGAGGCTTATCAACAGCCGGAAGCACTACTGATCTCACTATCTGAAAGTAGTGAGTACATCAACGATTATTTCGCGGTTTTTACGATTCCGTCGCGAGCTTGTTGAGCGGCTATCTTAATTTAAGGGATTCCTTTATGGCTTTGAACATGGTTCCAGATTACTTTCATGGATACAATAGCTAACTTCATTTGCTCTAACTCTCTTCGATTTTTAGCAGGTTCATTTGCTCCTATTTTCGTTATTATTCGCTTCCCATTATAAAATCCACTGGGTTGCACTGTTAATCAGATATTAAAAATCAGTGTTTAATCCACAGTATATTTAGTTCAACCGAGTGTAACACCAATTCCTATATTGGCTTCTTCTCCAGATTGGCCTTGCGTTATATCTACGTAGATTCTCATACTTGGGACTATATTTTTATGGTATGTATCCTCTTTTATAAGTGGAATTCTATGTTCGAGATCTAATAAGCCAATGTTGCTTCTCCTGAACACAGACGCATCGGAATAATTAGAAGTGATTAGGCTTTAATCAATCAAACAAGAACTTCTTTCTTGTGTAGATGTTTCATCTAATCAGGGTTTATATATTCTACATTCAGCACTATGTCTGGAGACTCTGTTACCGATGGCGCTTTCATCTAAAATTCTTCATTGTTTCCTTTGAATGAGGTACGGATTTTTTCTTGGGCATCAGTTTTTGCAAATGGTTTATATGCAAAATTCTGGAGGGTATGGACTTACTGTGAATACACATAACTTTTTCAGTATTCTTGGGGTCCGTGATTTCAAAGTCATAAACGTTGGATGAGCTATCAGGTTCAATTGAAATTTTGCTTTTGATAACCTGATTCCTCGATATTGCTTCGACGTGCTTGTCTAGTTTTCCCTTCTTGTGCTCGAATTCTTAAGTAGAATTCTTTATTCGTTGACGTCAACGAATTAGTCTTGAATCTAGATTTTCGATGTGGTTCGTCTAGATAAGTGGTTTACTGTCGCACACTAGAATGAATTTTTGTCCATACAAAAATATGAGCGAAAATTTTGTTATTGAATAAGGTACTGCAAGGCATTCTTTTCCCTCGAGAAAATATGGCTTTCCGCAATCATCTACTATTTTGGAAAAATAGGCTATTCGCATATCCATTTCCTTAAGCTCTTGATAGAGGTATAAGACCTATAATAAACCGATAGTGTTTTCTATTTTTCCGGTTGCTGAGATGATGCCTGCACTGATTGATGGTAACCATCTCTAGTAATAATACAGATTAGTTTAAATTTACTCCTATCATAAAAGTACCACCTGGGTTGAGATAGCGTGTATTTTTGAAGAAATATTCTTCTTTCTATCTTCTAATAGCTAAAGGGAAAAGCACCAGACAGGAAATTGGAAGTCCTGTGGGTTGATTTCCAGTAGAGCGATGGAGATGATCTTTTTTAAGAAAAAAATGTAATGTATGGGTATTCAAAACACATAATATATAGCGTAAACATCCCCTATAACTTTTTTTATTAAATTCCCTGAAGTCTATGACTTTCTATATTTTTTTTTCTCTTAAGCGTCGAGTTTCTTTGGGACAATGAATTTGGTTAAGCTACAAGTAAATGGTTACTTGGAATCTCCAATGATTTCTCTAGCATTGTGGTTATTTATTTAAGTGTCCAGCTGACCAACTGCTTCCCGCGGGCAACAATATTGCTTTTGAGCGATAACTTTATCACCAGACACCTAGGGTCCAAAGTACCCCTGGCCGATTTCACGCATACGTATTCTTTTTATGCTAAATTCTAATTTAACAAAAGAAAATGATGGGATCATGAAGAAGAGACCTTAATGTATATCCAGACAAATTTGTAGGACGAAATTTCGGTAGTTAGACCCCAGGTCAAAGAGAAATTGAGAGAAATCTCCTCCAAAGGAAGCCCATCTATCTGTTTAGTGGCGCCTCTGCGGCCCATTTTGGGTAACTATGTCTTTATATAGAATAGAAGCGAACCGAAATTGATCAGTTTTCTACATTGTCAGACATAATATCGTAGATCGTGCATATCGCTCCTCATGAATGGAAGATAAGCAAACGCGCGAAGGATTTAGTTTTTGAGCGAAGTGAAAAGTGCAGGTTATGTTGTTATTTTCTTCCGAATCTCCCGATATTTTCTCTAAAAAATCTTTAAGTTTTACAAACTTGCAGGGTTTACTGGCACTATATGAATAATGTTGATTTTAATTTTAGGTCTCGTTCGTTGCCATGAGATTTTGAACTATATAATAAATAAAGATATTAGGAACCTGATTTTTTTTGCTAAGACGCTATTTCTTATTTTACAGGATTTTAAATTCAGAGGGCCCACTTTCAATTGAACTATGGTCTAAAATTCCTTTAAATTTCTTACAAAAGTTGTAAACTTTTTAAACAATTACAAATCTTTATTAATCTTCTGAAATGAAAAATTAGCGGATGGCATCGTCATGAGGTCAAACATGTTTAATTATCAGAATTTAGTACAATTTAGCTGTGGGTACAACTATTATTCTTATTTTTTATCTAGTTGATCATTTTTGATGAAAAACGCGTATCATTTGATATTTATTATTTATTAAAATATTTAAAAATTCTAAAAAAATGTAAACAAACAAATTTTTTTGTACACATTTAAAAATTTCAATTTGCAATATTTCCCGCTTAAAATTTGTTAAAATAATAAATTTTTTATAATTTTCAAGTTCATTGATTGATTATGTAATTAAGAGAATTGAAAATGATAGCGTGGATTTATATTTTTGGAAATTAATCTCAACCTTTGAACTCTGTAATTTATCAAAGTTAAAAATTCTAAATTTTGCAGTTTATCTGCATTTCATTCAAACTTTTTTTAATTGGCAAGTGTAATGCAGCGTAATTTCCAAAATTTTATTGTTCGGCCAACCCTATTACTCTGATGTTGTACGTACTAATTTCGGCCTTTATAAAAATTTATTCGGTTTAATTTTTCCAAATTTTTCTCTCTGATTATATAATATGAGTTCGTAATGTAGAACTTCTAAAAAGATATGTATTTCGCAGTTTTTTATTCTTATTATTCAGTAGCGTAACAGCAACGGATTAACGCGACCTTCAACTTCCAATTCTTCTATAATTATAATTCAAACAATTCTTCTCCTGGAAATTCAAAATAACGGTCTAGGAGGGTTCGCTATATCAATAGCTACTGATTTACTATTTCTCACGTGTATTTTCAAAATTCTTCGAAAAATTTTAATACCACATTTGGGATTCACCTTCGATTTTTTTAAATTCCCTTTAATCTTTTTTATTTACCCAGAATTCTTTGGAATTCTTTAGAACTCACCTTGAATTATTTGTTATTCACGACAACAAAAAATGCTTTAGTATTCACCACAAATTCATTGGACTTCTTTGGAACTAATCTAAAAAAAAATGTTTACAATTCTTTAATTTCTTTTAAGAGCTCGGATTTCGCCTTAAATTATTTGAATCCATTGATTTCTTTGGAATTTACCTTCCTTTTTTCTAAAGTCCCTTGTTAAACTAGAAATTCTATGAAATTTTAAATTGATTGTTTGGAATTTATATGTTTAGAGGAAATCACCTTGAATTATTTAGATTTCTTTAGAGTTCACTTGGAATTCTAAGGTTGTTACTGTAAATTCTGGGAATTCATTAAGAAAACTTTAGAAATCACCTTAAATTCTGTGAAATTGACAATAAACTCTTTATAATTCACCTTAAATTATTTAAATTCATCCATTTATTTGAAGTTATTTAGAATTCATTCGAAATTCTATAGAATTTGTTACAAGTTATTTGGAATAATTTAGAAATTTATTAAGGGCTAATTCACCATGGATTTTTTTAAGTTCACAATGAACTTCCTAGAATTCAACATAAATCCAATAGAGCTATTTACAATTCATTATAAGTTCTTGGCCATTCTTTCGGATTAATCTCAAAATATTTAGAATTTCTTTAAATTGATCAAAATATACATTAAATTTTGTTCTAAATTCTTTAGTATTCTATGGAATCAATCTCAAACTGTTTATATTTGATTTCCTTTCTTTAGAGCATTCGGAAATTACATTAACTTATTTTAATTAATTGATTTGTTTGGAATTCACCCTTGATTTTTTGCAATTTCCTGAAATGATTTTAAATTCAGTAGAAATTCTATGTACTTATCATGTACTTGCCAATATATATTTTTAATCAGGGAAATCCCAAATAAGATTTTAGAACTCCCCATGAATTTATTGGAGCTCTTTAGACTTTATGGCATTCTTTGAAATTCATTCCTTTGGCAGTTTTAGGAATTAAGTTTACACTTCTTTATTTCCTTCCAATTCTTTTGAACCCTTAGAGTTCACCTTAAATTATTTAAATTCCCAGATTTCTTCGGAACTCACTTTCAATTTTAGTAAATTCCCTTGCAACAAATAAAACCGTAGAAGTCACCGTAAATTGCTTGAATTGCAAAACAATTAAATTCTTTTGCATTTTCCGAAATCAATCCCAAATATATTTAGATTACATTTCGATTCTTTAAATTCCCGGTAATTCACTTACAGTTATTTTATTTCATTTATTTATTTAGAATTCACCTTCCATTTCTTTTAATTCCCTTGAACTTGGAATTTACAAACAAAACTTTAGAACGCATCATAAGATTCTTCGTCATTCTTTGGTATTAATATAAAAATATTAAGAATTTCTTTAATTTCGTCGGAATTCACCTTAAATTATTTGAATTCACTAAGATATTTCTGCATCTCACAATGAACTCTATGGAATCCCAGAAAAAAATAATTTACATGCTTTAAGAATTTACAGAAATTCTTTGAAATTCATCAAAAATTCTTTGGCATTCTTCGGAATTAATTTCAAAATATTTATATTCCATTTCCATTCCTTAAATTCCTCGGCATGCACTTTAAAGTATTTAAATTCATTGATTTATTTGGAATTTACTTTTAATTTTTTGTTAATTTTGTTCAAATTTTTAAGAATTTAGTAGAAATTTGATGGAATTCACTATGAATTCTCATGAATTCCACATTAAGACTTAGAAGTTCACTCTAAATTATTTGGAATTCGATAGGATTCACAATTAACTTTTTTAAATTCGCCACCATTTTATTAAAATTCTTTGGATTTGATTCTAAAATATTTATATTTTCCTTTAATTATTTAAAGCCCTTTCAATTCACCTCAATTAATTTCAATCGTCTTATTTGTTTGATATTAACCTTCAATTTTAATATATTCTATTGAATTTTCTGAAAAATGCATTGAACTCTTTGGAATTTTTCAGAATCCAATGGAAATTCCTTAAAATTCTTAAAAATCACAAATAAAACCTTAGAAGTCACAATGAATTGTTTGGAATGGAAAAAACTTGTCGGATTCACCACAAAGTTATTTCTATTCTTTGGAATTCTTCGGAAATTATCTCAAAATGTTTATAATACCTTTCAATTCTCTAAAGTCCTTGGGATGCTTGGAATTATTTTAATTTATTGATTATTTAGAATTCACCATTAATTATCATTAATCAGTTATATAAATAAATAATAAATTCCTAACTAAAGCAAGTAGTAAGAAATGGTAGGTACATTAATCTATATTTTTTTATTTTTCTGCAGTATAAAAGTTTTTTAATTATGCAAAAAGTATTTATTATTAATTAATAATAATTTATGAATGCAAAAAATAAATAACTGGAATCTTGTATATTATTTTAATTCTCTTGAAATATGTAAATCTTCTACTCACCATAAACTTTAAAAAAAACTAGTTAGGAAGAAAAAGTTAGATTGGAAGAAATTGAAGAAGCATTTTATAAGCATTCGGAAATGTTTCAAAATTAATAAAAAGTAATTAATAAAAAACATTAAAATTTTTCATACGAATCGTAAGAAATGTTTGTTATTTCCATGAAAGCTTTCAAAATTGCCAAAAAGCTTTGAAATTTTGTTTCGAAATCTTAAAATTAAATTTGTTTTAAATTATAATTTTAAGTTTTTTTAGGAATCGTAAGCTTTTTTTTATTACCTTGAAACCTTTCACAATTCTTCGGAAGCTTCAAACATTTTTTTCAAACCCTTCTTAAATGTACATTTTGTTTTAATTTTTTTCAAACCTTCCTAATAAACTGATTCTAAACTGATTCGAATTTTTCTTAAAAGTTTTTAAAATCCTGCAAAATCAAATCTTTTAAAATGCTCATACAAATTTGAAACAGCGTTTTAAAATTCATTTTTAAAAATAAAAAACAATTCTAAGTTTTATCAGGAATCTTAAGAAAATTAGTTTATTCTCTCGAAACCTTTCAAAATTCTCAAAATACTTCTGAATTTGTTGTTGGAAATCTTAAAAAAATCTAGATTTTTATGTACATTTTTTAAAATCTCTCTGGGTTTAAACTTATTTTGGGCTCTTTCTAAAACTTCTAAATATATTTTTAAACTCCCTCGAAATTATCCTACATTTATTTAATTCTGAAAAATTAGAAGAGAAATGGTAGTCTCCATTTTAAAATTTATATAAAATCTTTAAAAAGTTGCCTTACAGTCTTGCAGACACTTTTTTGCCAATTTATGAAATCATTTTAAATGATTTGAAAAGCTTTAAATTAATTTTTCGAAAATATAAATTTTGTTTAAAATTTCTTGAAATCTTGAGTATTCTCTGAAAATCACTTTTTAAAAATATATAAAAATCACGTTGATTTTGGTTTCAAGTTTTTGAAATCCTTTCAAGCTTTAATTTAAACATTTATTTAAATCTTTTTGAAACTTATAAAAATCTTCGAATCTCGAATTTTGTATTCTTGACAATTTTTAAAATTTTGCAGTTTTTAGATATTTTAAACACTCGTTTAAAACGTTTTGAAATCCTTCTCACATTTTTCTTAAAATAAGTTCATTAATTTGAAAAATATTTTCAAATTTTGCCAGGAATCTTAAAAACATTTTATATGCGCTTAAAACCTTTCAAAATTGTTTCAAGAAAACTTTATTTTTTTATTTATCATAAATCTCAGCATTCTCTTTATGTTCAGAAAATGTTTAAAGATAATTGTCCTAATATTATATTAAATTTGTATTTTATATTATATTTTATAGATCTTGTCTATAGTTGGAGAATATTATTCACATATTTGCTTACTTTACCAGAGGTGACGTTATTATTCATTCGAACCGTAATTATCAGGGGAACGAATTTCCGGACGACAAGCGGTTTCATGAAAGAGTAAAGCAGGTGTGTTATTAGGCTTGATGTGCGAGCTATATCCCATGGGTTTTTATTAATTAGTGTAATTTGGTTTCTCACCTCTAACGAAGAATCATTTTCTCCTTCTTTTTTTTATTGCAAAATAAAACTTTAGAATTCGACATGAATTTTACGGAACTTACATTGAACTCTTCCGAGTCCAGCACAAATCCATTAGAACTCTTTACGAAATCTTTGCAGCATCATAAATTTTTTGGCATTTTTCGGAACAAATTTTAAAATATTTTGAAGTATCTTTAGTTCTTTACAGTCCTCGAAATACACCTTAAATTATTTCAAATTAATTCTTTGGAATCCACAATTAAATTTTAGGAAGGAACCTTGATTTTTTTTTAATTCTTGAGAATTTATAGTGAACTCTTTGGAATTCAACGCAAATTCTGTGGAATTCATTAAGAATTTTATAGCATTCTTTAAAATTTGTTCTTCAGAATTAATCTAAAAATATTTATATTTCATTTCAATTATTTAGAGCCCACGGAATTTCCCTTAATCTATTTGAATTCATTGATTAAATTGAAACTTTCCTTTTTTTTAATTTCTTAACATTTTTAGGAATTTACTAGAAACTAGATAAAATTCACAATTCTACCTTATAAATGAAGTTTAAATTCTTTGAAATTCGTTCGAATTCACAATTAAATTTTCAAAATTTCCCACAAATTTATTAAAATTATTTAGAATTTTTTGGAATCAATCTTGAAGTATTTATAATTCTTTTCAATTGTTTAAACTCTTGAAAATTCACTTAAAGTTGTTTGAATTCATTGACTTGTTTGTAATTTACTTTTCTTTTTTTTAATATCCTTTACATTTTTTAGAATTTACTATAGAATCCAGTTGAAGTCATTATGAATTGTTTTGAAATTTACAATAAACTTTCCACAATTTATCAAAATTTATTGTAATCCTTTGGAATTCCGTATAAATTCTTTGGAATTCTTGGAAATTCATCTCAAAATATTTACAATACTTTTGGATTCTTTATAGTCCTTGTAATTCGTGTAAAATTATCTTAATTCATTGATTTATTTGGAATTCACCTTCAATTTTCTTAATTCCCTTGAATTTATTTTGATTTACCTTGAAGCATTTGGAATTCACTATAAATTCTATGCGATTGGAAATGAGTTTTTGGAATTCACCATTAAATATTCTTAAGGCACAGATACCACTCCAGAAATCACTATTAATTCTTTGGGATTCACAAATAAATCTTGATAATTCACCGTAAATTCTGCAGGAATTCTTTGATTCTCATAAATTTTTTAGTATTATCCGGAAATAATCTGAAGAGATTTATAATTCCTTTTAATTCTTTAAAGTACTATAAAATCGCAGTAAATTTATTTGATTAATTTATTTATTTAAGATTTACCTTTTTTAATTCCCTTAAAATTTATGAAATTTACCTTAAATTGTTTGGAATTCATTGGAATTCACAATGAACTATTTTGTGTTTGATATGAATTCTTTAGAATTCATCATTTAATCTTAGGATTTCACCTCGCATTCTTGTGAATTCTGTAGAATTTACTTTGAATTCTTTGGAATTCCTTATAATTCGCCTTGAATTCTTTTGAATTTAGAATAAACTTTTTGGAATTCATCAGAAATATATTTAAATTCTTCGGAATTCTCGAAACTGATCTCAAAATATTTATCATACCTTGAATATATCCTAATTTAACTTGCAATTTTTTATTTAATTAGAAATTCTATTTTATTTACCATAAATTCTTGGAATATACCATTAAATATTTTTAAATTACAGATACCACTTTATAAGTCACACATTGAACTTTTTGAAATTCTTTAGAATTCACTATGAATTCTAATGAATTGACTATTTATTCTTGGAAATCACAAATAAAACATTAGAAATCAACATCAATTCAGTAGGAATGACAATGAACTCTTCGAAATTCACCAGAAATTTATTTACATTTTATGAAATTCATACTAAATTCTTTCGATTCCTTCAAAATTATTCTTAAAATATTTGCCATTTCTTTCAATTCTTAAAAATTCTTTAATGTCTCTAGAAGTCACTTAAAATTATTTCAATTTATTTATTCATTTGGAATTCGTGTTAATCTACAAATCAATCTTTAGAATTTGCTCCAAATTTTTAGGAATTCACAATGAACTCCTCAAAATTCCCAATACATTCATTGAAATGACCGGCAATTTCTAGAAATTTTGAACAACTTTGGACTTCAGTTTTGATTAAATGCAGGTAAAATATATTTTTTAGTAACTAAAAACCTTCACAGTAAACATAGTATGCACATGTTTTATTCCTTTATTAATTGCAATTTGTATATTTTTATTAACATCATTATTGTAGTCTTATTTTCCCATTATTAATCACGTTCATCAATGTTTACTTATTCATGTTCATTAACACTGTCAAGAAGGAGAATGCTTTCTGGATACACTATAAAATAATAAATTTCTTTCATTTAAAAAATAATGTTTTCAGGCTTTGATGTATCCTAATGATTTTTAATATGAACAATGTTTAAATTGAAATCCAAAAAATATTTGATTTGACTTTTCAACACCAAATATTAATTTTCAACAAGCAAATTCTCTGCGAAATAGTTGAACTTTCAACCAAAAAAGTTTGCAGTTGTCTTTTCGACACCAAAATATAAATTTAAAACAAAAAGTAAATTTTCTATCAAGATGCTTGAATTTTCAATCAAAAAAGTTTTCAGTTGAGTTTCAAACAAACGATTTGCAGAAAATAATTTTTAAAAAATGATTAAATTTATAACTGAAAAGATAATCTTCAGGAGGAGGCCACTGCAAAAAAGAAACAGGAATAATGCTTATTGTTTAAAATTTTATTCCAATCGTTAGTTTTATCTCGAAGACAAAAAAGTAAAAAATTCTTATTCTAAACGAGTAATGCTAATATTATTCTAGTTATATATGAAAAATGAGAAAAACGATTCGTTCTGTAGATTAAGAACTGTAAAAGGAAGAAATTAGGTAGAAAATTAAAACCCTTATTATTCAGGAAAATAAACGCTAATGAAGAAATTATGATACTGTTAAGTTATTGTCACGTTTCCTAAGCTCTAGACTCTAGACATTCCCTCTCTTCTTTTTAGGCGAGCTTCCGGTGACCCTGCTTTCTGTAAAAGCCATACATGAAATTTGATGGCTTTTTGCTTCCATTTCACTTTCTCCCTTCAAAACTATATATAAATGCTCTCGCTGTACGTAAACTGGTGACTATAACATTATGTATCTAATATATATTTTATTAAATTAAAAACATGAACATTAAATTTACATACTTAATTCACCCCCTTTTTTAAATCATACATACACGGAAAAGAATTAGCATGGGGCAAGAAATTTCTCTAGTCTCAAGAAAATGTACTGAAATGAAGATATTTTTTTCGATCAAATAAGCATTGTTTCGTCCGTATTCTTAAAGATATTTTCTTGATTCAATATTAATTCTTTTTCCTTGAATATGTTCTGGTATATAAATTTAAAGTTTAATTCAGAAAAAGATTGTTTGTTCCTATTTTTAATAATGTTAAAGTATTATACAAAATTGCAATTCATGGAAGCAATTACACATCTCAATTCTCACGAAAAGAAGTATTTTTCATTAAACTACAATATTCTCTAACCTTTTTACCTAAACATTATATCAATTTTCTTAATTTAAAAAAATTGCCATTTTTGTATCTTTAGTTCGAAACAGCGAAACTTTTTTTTAAACTCAGTTTTTAAAGATGATTTTCATGTTCAGGCATGCGTGACTGGATTTTTCAGTTCGGGTGGGGAAAATCCAAAATATCTGCATGCCGATGGCCAAACAATAATACCAATTGGCTGGGAAGAAACATTATTTTTTAAATATATTACCGAAAATTATAATTCAACATAAGTTTATTTGGATATTTATTGAAATCTATTTCATTACATAATAAAAAAGAAGATTTTTTTCAACAATTTTATTATTTAATAATATATCTTTTTAGAAAATCCAAGAGATTTGAAAAGATTTGAAAGGAGTAGATTTAAGATTTTTTTAACATTTTAGGATTTAGGATATGAAATTGAAAATGAACAATTTCGATTTCTGTAACAGTCTTTCTTACATCGATAAAAATGTTGCATGATGCGAGTATCTAACTGTTTTGAATTGTCAAGTGAACATACAAATATAAATAAATTAAATATAAATTCTTATGTTCGACTATTTTTAATTTACTTTTTTGTATACAGACAATTTAATTCATTTTCATAAAACAGAATCAACCACGCAGCTGAAGGAATGAGTTGGAAATTGAGAAATTTCAAACTTCAAATGATGTTGAATTTTCTGTGATATCACTGAACATTGGACCACCTGCCTTTATGAGGTGTGGGTGGGGCAGGGGAGGGGGTACAACCAGTTTTTTTTGTAATATTTAAGGCAGTTTAGCTGTTGGTTGAAGGTTCGTGCATTTCGTTGAAAATTCGAAAATTCAACTATTTTGGTGAAAAATTAGACTGTTTGTTTAAGAATGCATTGTTTTCGTTTGAAAGAGAATTTTTAAGGCAATATTTCACACAATTAAGTAGCATCAGAATGAATTGAAACATTTATTGACGAAAGGAATTCACCCTGTGAAGATAAAGGTAATGTTTTAGGCGCTGAATCGAGAATTGAATTATGAATTATGGTCAGGAGTAGATCACATGGTAGACAAGGAGTCGGTTTGATCATGAATGAAAGAACAAGACAGAATCTCAGAGATCATTATTTTGTGTCCCCTAGATTGTTCTGGGTTAGAATGAAAGAAGGAACCAGAAGATTATTTATTACAGCATACTACGCTCCAGTTGATTGTGATACAAGAGAAGTAAAAGACGCCTTATCAGGCACTTTATATGATACGATAACTGTTTGTTATCATGGTGTAAGAATCAATCTACTAGAAGAGATGAATGGATGGGTTGGCGTCCAACAACAGAGTGCAGAAAAAGTGCTAAGGTAAATGTGTGAGGGTTACTGATCTAAGAATATATATTATTTTATAGAACGTTTTTTTGTTTTGACAAATTGATACAAATTGCACCAGAAAATCTGAAAATCACGCAAAGATGTCATTGTACGTTGTTGCGTCCGCCTGATTCACTTTTGGATGTATTTACGTCCACGTTGTTGCCCCTACTTGCGTCAGGACGCAAACTGGTACTTGATGCGACAGCACCATTTTGCATCCGGTTCGATCGCAATGGTTCGGTCACAAATAGGGACAGAATTTGTAGGACCCTATTTGCGTCCGCTCGTCAGAGGTTATGATAGACTCGAATTACTCCGATCAAACTTATATCACTTTATAGATTTTGCTGCAGAAAAAAAACAGGGCATATCGAAAGACAGATATTTATCGCATCACTTACAACAATTTTCAGCATAAATACACTCACAATTCAATTATTTCAAA
>JAWWLR010000054.1:72422093-72436322 GCA_035041075.1 Acraspis erinacei | reverse complement strand
GCCCTGACGATGTCAAGAGTGGTGACACCGAATATTCTGTTCGGGTCGTAAACTCCAGCCTTCTGGAAAACTTCACTTGCAATTGGCACTGTGCTATTTACAGGATTGGAAATAATTGCCACGAAGGCTTTGGGTGCGACTTCAGCACAGGCCTGGGCAAGATCGCGGACTATGGATGCATTTGTGTTGAAGAGATCATCTCGGGACATTCCTGGTTTGCGAGGAACTCCAGCAGGAATGATGACGACCTGTCAATTAAATAGGACAAAAAATCAGCATCGCGATGCAAACTATGTTTTATAGTTATTTTTACAGTTGAGAAAATGTTCTGTAATGTGAGTTTCATATTAAATATTAATCTTTTTGAATTTTCATTTAAATTGGAGTTTATATTTTTAATTAGATCAGGAGTTTCCAGAAATTTGAAAAATTTCTAAACAAAAAAATCTTTATAAATTTCATTTCAGCAGTTTTTTTTTTAAATTAGGTGAATTGTTATCTTTTTCCATTCTGATATCATTCCGTTTGCAATGCATAATTAGAAATTTTTCCACTTTAGATTTAATTTTTAAGCGTATATTTTTCATTTAAATAATTTTAAAATGCAGTTTCAAAGACTTGAACAATTAAAAATAAGAAGATTTTGGATCCAAAACATTTCATTTTCATCAATGATGAATATAAATTAATTAATGATTCTTATAATTGACAATTACTTGAAGGATTTGTCTGTTCATTTAAAATCAGTAATTGTAAATAAAATATTCAAAACTGAACAAAATTAAGCAAAATTGTTGAATTTTTCTTTATAAATAAATATTGAACATCTATTATTCCTAGAAAAAATTCGAGTAAGTTGAAGAGATATGTAGATGTTTTGAAAAAGTTAATTAAAAATTTGAAATAATTTAAAAGAAGTCTCTACGACGTATACCGAAAAAACCCGGTTATTTGTACTGAAATTGCGATGCAAATAATTTGAAACAAAATAAACATTTATAATGGTTTCCAAAATTTAAAGATTTTAAGGACAATTTTTGTAATTTTTCAGGATTTGTTTACAAAGTGTTCGGAAAATTTCGAGTTATTTTGAAACAAGTTCTGAAAAAATTTCAAACATAATTTAAAATTTGAAAAAATGTGAAATAACCTGTAGAGTTTTTAAGATTTTGAAGCTTTTTAAGGATTTTCAACCTATTTCAAACATTAAAAATAATTAAGCTTCTAATTTAAGAAACGTTCAGTTTATAGGAAAAAAATAGAATCGTTCAATTTTTAATGCTTCTAGTTTAAATTAGTTTAAAATGATTTGTAACTTAGTTTTTATTACTTCAAATGAGAATATTTTTAGCTTTATTGTTCGAATGTTTTAATTTTATTGACCGTGTAAATGTTTACGAATCGGGAACAAATCGAACTTGAATAATTAACAAAAAATATTTAAAATTTCAAAAATAGTTAAAAATTAGAATAAATTTCAAAAAATTAAAACAAATGCATTTTCTTAAAAATTTCTAAAAAAACAACATATTTTTAACCAATTTCAAGAATTCTGAATCAAAAAGTCGAATTTTCAACTAAAAAGATGATTTTTTAAACAAAAAGATTCATTTTCTAAGGAAAAACTGAATTTTAACTAAATTTAAGAATTATTAACCAAAAAGTTGAATTTTCAACTACAAAAGAGGCATTTTTAATCAAGGAGATTAATGTATTACTAAAAAGGCGAATTTTTAAAAAAATTCAACGGTTCTGAACCAAAAAGGTGAATTTTGAACTGAAGAAAATTTTTGTAAACAAAAATATTAAGTTACTACAAAAAAGACGAATTTTTTCAAAAATTCAAGAGTTTTAAATCGAAAACTTGAAGTTCCAAATAAAAATGATGAATTTTTAAACAAAAAGTTTAATTTACTACCAAAAAACAACGAACTTTAAATAAAATTCAAGAATTCTCAACCAAAAAGTTGAATTTTTTAAGAAAGAAAGGATATTAATTTAAATTTTTAAGAAATTATTTCAACTTTAAAACCTAGTCGTTAAATTTGTAGCCAAAAAGATGAATTCTTAAAAAAATCTGACAAAAAGATTAATTAAAAAAAAAATGAATTGTTAGGAAAATTTAAGAATTCTCAACCAAAAAGATGAATTTTTAAGAAAGAACAAATTTTTTGAAATTTCTATAAAAAAGTAATTCAACTCTAAAACCTAGTTCTTAAATTTGTAACAAAAAAAATGAATTTTTAGACAAAAATATTCATTTTCTACCAAAAAAAAACAAAATTAAAAAAAGAACCACTGTCGACAAAAATTGGAATACGTAAATTTTAAATTACCAGAGTAAGTTACTAACAAAAAAAAAACCAAATGAATTTTCAACAATACAGTTCAATTATCAACCCAAGAGATGAAAGTTTAACTAAAAGTTTGAATCGTCAAACTAACATTGAATTTTTAAGAAGTAGTTCAACTTTAAAATCTAGTTGTTAAATTTGTAGCCAAACATATACATTTTTAAACAAATAGATTAATTGTCCAACAATAAAAACAAACTTTCAACAAATTTAGGAATTCTAAACCAAATAGTTGAATTTTCAATTACTAAAATTGCATCTTTAAACAAATAGATTAATTGACTACAAAAAAAGATGAACCTCTCATACAATTCAAGAGTTCTCAACTGGATATTTGAATTTTCAAATAAAAACATAAAATTTTTATCGAAAACATTAATTTTCTAACGAAAAAACAAATTTTTAACAAATTTCAGGAATTCTGAACCAAAAACTCGAATTTTCAACTAAAAAGGTGATTTTTTAAACAAAAATATTAAAATTCTAAGGAAAAAACGAATTTTAACTAAATTTAAGACTTCTTAACCAAAAAGTTCAATTTTTAATTAAAAAAGAGGTTTAAAAAAAAAGACTAATGTATTACCAAAAAGGCGCATTTTTAAAAAAATTCAACGATTCTGAACCAAAAAGGTGAATTTTTAACTGAAGAAAATTTTTGGAAACGAAAATATTAAGTTACTACAAAAAGGCGAATTTTTCATAAAATTCAAGAGTTTTCAACCAAAAACTTGAAGTTGAAATTAAAAATGATGAATTTTTAAACAAAAAGGTTAATTTACTACAAAAAAAAATTTTCAATAAAATTCAAGGATTCTCAAACAAAAAGTTGAATTTTTAAGAAAGAAAGGATTTTTCTTTTATTTTTTAAGAAATTAGTTCAACTTTCAAACCTAGTTGTTAAATTTTTAACAAAAAAGATTATGACATTTTACACAAAAATATTCATTTTATACCAAAAAAGACTAGCTTAAAAACAACGATTTTCGACAAAAATTTTTAATTACCAGAGTAAGTTTCTAACAAAAAAATGAATTTTCAACAATACAGTTCAATTATCAACCCAAGAGATGAAATTTTAACTAAAATTTTGAATCGTCAACCAAACATTGAATTTTTAAGAAGTAGTTCAACTTAAAAGTCTAGTTGTTAAATTTTTAGCCAAACATATACATTTTTAAACAAAAAGATTAATTTTCAAACGATAAAAACGAATTTTTAACAAATTTAGGAATTTTATACCAAATACTTGAATTTTCAATTACTAAAAAATGAATTTTTAAACAAAAAGGTTAATTGACTACAAAAAAAGACAACTTCTAATAAAATTCAAGAGTTCTTAACTGGACATTTGAATTTTCAACTAAAAACATAAATTTTGGATCAAAAATATTAATTTTGCACGAAAAAAAATTATCATCTGAAAAAGTACTAAAAACGTTACCATATGTACTTCATAAAATAAATTTCTCTAAATTCTAAAAGGTTAATTTGACGTTACCAATCGCAGGTTTCGTGAGGAAACCCCCACCCCCCTCCACCCATCAAAGTGGTAACGTCGTTTATGGACGATCCCTATAATGTATGTTTTAAAAATATACCTGTGCTCCTTTGAGAGAATCTCTGAGCTGATCTGGTCCATTGAAGGCCTTGACTTTAGCAACAGTATTGATGTGAGAAAGATCAGCAGCAACTCCGGGAGTATTGACAATATCGTAGAGAGCCAGTTCAGTCACCAGAGGCGATTCCTTCAGCAAGAGTGACAAAGGTTGTCCAATGCCACCACTCGCACCCATCACAGCAACCTTGGCATTGTGCTAAAGGAAATACCCTCAGATAAATCAAAAATTGTCTCAGAATTCTCATTGTAAAGGCCTCTTCCTCGTAATCAATGAATGAAGACTTATATAGAAATTCTATAATCTTGCCTTTTAGATCTGAGTAATCGTGACTAAAAAATGAATGATTATTAAAATGATTTATGCAAATTATTCCATTTCTTCACTCATGATTTCGCCCGCTACCAATAAAATGCATTGCTCAATGAGACTATCAAGGAAATGTGAGTAGTTGCATAACATTTTTGCATTGTCTCCCGAGCTCGATCTATTTCAACTGCTTGAAAAGTGAAGATCAGGAAAGGACAAGGTGCATTTTTGAATGATCCTGCTCTCGTTTGTTCCAGAAGGTTCTTCATTTTTTTAATACTCAGCACGTGTTACGAGTGGAAAACGGAGCAGACGAGATTGAGAAAGAGGACGATCGTCAATGACGAGATATTGATACAAGTGGGATTTAACTTACTCTGGCGCTGGTGGAGAGTTGCTGGGCTCCTTTTTGAGCAACGGAGAGGGTGGGTTTCAAAAAACGGGGCAGCATTTTGGTGATACGAAGCAGTGAGTTCGAGTGAATTAAATAAGTGCCAAAGCAGAACTGCCAAGATTGTTCGATAACCCCTCAATGACACCGTAAAACCGCGACCTTGGAGATAATTTCTGGTACGACTGTAAAACGTCGTCTGCGAGCGCCACATCATGATCATGCGCCGTATTTCTTTCCAAATTCTGATTGATTTTTGCGTCGACTCCGGTGGAACTTGATTTCAAAAGTGCATATAAATACCAAAATGTTTCTTTCAAAGAGATGAAAAGGATTAATTCTTGCATTCGCAGATACCTTTTTATGTATATACGTAAGTTGAAATGTTTTTAATTCACAGATTCTCTTCTTTTGATGGTACAACATAACCTCACTTTTCATTGTCACCAGGAAATTAAGGAAATCCAAATTGTATACAAATAATTCAATTTGAATTGGGAATTCTAGTGAAGTGGTGAAAATAAAAAGTGAGATTATGCTGTCTAATCAAAAGAAGTGAATCTGTGAAACATGTGTCTTTAGGGTCAGAAGATGAATTGATCTGAAAATCAGTACTTTATTCTACTTCTAAATCCCTTCAACCAATTTTAAAATTACCTCACTTTTCCGTTAACGGTTTTTCATTTTTCCTGACCGTTACAAATTTTTCTTTCAGGTTAAATGTTCAACCAAAAGTTAAATTTTCAAACAATGAGCTTAATTTTCTGCCAAAAAAGATGAATTTTTAATTAAAAAAGACATTTCTAACAACAACAAAAAATGAATTTTCAACAAAATACATGATTATTCAACTAAAAAATATCCATATTAAAAGAAAAATGGAATAGTAATGTTTCAGTTAAAAACTTTGGTTTTAAACTTATAAATGAATTTTCAAAAAAAAGTTAAATTTTCAAAACAAAAGAAAAAATACGAATCTTCAACAAAGAATATGAATTTTATACTACTAAAAAATATTTATTTTCGACCAAAAATCAGATGGTTATATTTGCATCCAAATAGTTAAATTTTTAACAAAAGAAATTACTTTTCCTCAAATATGAGGAAATTGTAACCAACATTTTTTGGCCAAAAAAGTAAATCAGCTACCATAAAAATTATTTCTGACCATAAAAGACGAATTTTCAACAAAAATTAAAAGTTCTATTTGCAGTTAAAAAATTATTTTTTAACAAAAAAAGGAGTTTTCATCCAAATAGTTAAATTTTTAACCTAAAAATTGAATTTTCAACAAAAAATGGAATAGTTATATTTGCAACTAAAATATTAATTTATAATAAAAAAAATCGAATTTTTACCAAAATATTTTAATTTTTTGCCAAAAAAATTAATTTTCGTCTAATATGAGGAAAATTTAACCGATAGAATGAATTTTAAACCAGCAAGATTAATTTTCTACCAAAAAGACGAATTTATTATGAAAATTAAAGTTTAACAATAAGAATCGAATGTTAAAAAAATAGTGAAATTTTTAAACAAAACATTGATTGTTAACTAAAAAGATTAATTTTTCACCGAGAAGATCAATATTCTACAAAAAAGACGAATTTTCAACAAAATAATTAAACCTAACCAAATAAATGAATTGTCTGTTATCAAGAGAGTTTTCAATTTAATGACGAAATTTTAAGCAAAGATTTCAATTTTGGACCAAAAGTATGACTTTTCAACCATATCGATTAATTTTTTATTGATAAAAGACAGATTTTTAATCAAAGACACGAATTTTCAACTAAGCAAGCTTTATTTCCTACCAAAAAATTGAATAGTTATCTTTACAGTTAGGCATTTTTTACAAGAAAAACTAATTTTTAACAGAATAGTTACTACCTTCACTAAAGAAATTAATTTACAACTAATATGAGGAAGCTTTACACAAAAACACGAATTTTTAAACAGATATTGGAAAATTCAACCGAAAATATGTATTTTCAACAAAAAAGATTAATTTTCAACCCGTAAATTTAATTTTCTACCAGAAAATACGAATTTTCAACAAAAAGATGAGTTTGCAAATTAAAAGGATCAATTTTCAAAGAAAAGTGAAATAGTAATGTTTAAAAAATTAATTTTCAACTATAAGAAACGAATTTTCAACAAAATAGTTAATTTTCAATCACAAAAGAGAAATTTTCAACAAAGCTAGGAAATTTGCAACCGAAAAAATAAATTTTCAACCAGAATGATGAATTTTCAATTAAAAAGATGAATGTTACAACAAATAGTTGATTTTATAACAAAAAGATTATTTTTTAAACAAGAAATGGCATAACTACATTTGTAGTTAAAAAATTAGTTTCAGCTAATAAAAAAGCGTATCTTCAACGAAATAGTTGAATTTTCAACCAAAGAAATGAATTTTAAGCTAAAATGATGAGTCATTAAATAAAAAATAATAATTTATCAAAAAATTTAATATTCTACCAAAAAGTTGAATTTTCAACCAAAAAGGTTGACTAATTTGTTTTATAGAAAATTGTTGAATTTTGAAAAAAAAATTATTTTCATTCAATAAGATTAAAAATTATACAAATAACCGTTTCGAGGTCAACATTTTTATTAAAATAATTGATTTTAGTTTATACAATATGTTAATTATTTAAAATACTTTTCAGAACTTCAAATTTTTTGTTAAATGAAACATTCTTTAATTTTAAGTTTTTATTTGTATTTACTTTTGAAATTAGGTTAATTTAGTTTAAGAATTAAGTTTCAAACAATTTTAGGTCAGGTAAAATTTTGAAAACGGACTTTATTTCGAAGGGATTGAAATGGAATTGAACTTTTATCATTTCCAAATAAAAGCTTTTAAAATTGCAAATTTTTTAATCAGAAGCTCTCAAAATCGTAACATTTTAGACTAAAATTTTGAAAATTGCCCAAATTCATTAGAAATAAGTTGAAGTTATAACATTTTTACTTCAAACTGTTTAAAATTGAAAAATATTATTTTGAATGAATGCACGCGCGCGATCGTGGCTTTGGGTTTTAATTTCTTAACATTAAAAAAAGTTAACAAATTAAAAATCAATTAATACAATTTTTTAATTTTAAGTTTAAAACATTATTAAGACAGTAATTAATAATCAATCATTTCAAATTAAATGATTTTGAAATGAAAAAAATATTTTGAACGATTTTGAATTGCAAATAAAATCGAACAATTTTAAATTCGGTAAAATTTGGAAAAGGTAAGTATAAATTAATGAACGATTTTCAAATCTGAACTGTATAATTTGAGTCTTAAAAATTGAACAATTATTTATTGATTTTACAAAACCATTCTGAATTTTTGTTGAATTAAACAAATTACAAATTTAAACATTGAAATATTTTTAATAAAAAATTGAGCAATATTTAACTGCTCATTTAAAGTAAGAGATTATAAATAAAATATTCAAAAATAAACTATTTGAAACTAAATTATTTGAAACTAAATTGATTGGAATATAAAGCCTTGAATCTTTCAAATTTCAGAGTGCTAAATCTTAATTTAAAGGTTACACTTTAATTGTTTAATTTTTTTAAGTTCTTAATTTGTACTTGAAAGTGTTCAATTTTTATATTTAAATAACAATTGCAAAATTATTATTCACTGAAAGCTACTTAAAATAAAATAAATTTAACTTCTTATTTAAAAAAGGTTTTAGTTTCAAGAAAATTTAAATTGTATAACGTAGATTTGTAGTTTTTAATCAGAAATCTCTGATCTGTTCAATTTATAAACTTTAAAAACTAAACAATTTACAGTTTAACAGTATTTAATTAAGAGTTCCAATTATTAACTTCAATCATTATGAATAATTTTTTAAAACCGCGAAATGAGCGGGATTTTTTCCTCTATTTTAGTTTAATTACAATTTTTTGTTAATATCAATAACATATAACATATTTTTTAGCTTGTGTTAAACGCAGTTCGAAAATTTTCAGTTTGAAAATTTTAGGATAGTCTTTTATTTTCTGAAAATCTTTGTTTAAATAGATTGTTTTTTATTCAAGCTATTCATCTTTTTCCAAAAATGTCCATTTAACTAAAAAAAAAAGTTTTTGCACATTTTCAAAAAATTCAATTTTCATTGCAGTTCATTATCAACCCCCTCACATAAAAAACATTTGCCATAATTTTTGAATTATTAGATTTTACATTGGATGTTATAATCCTATTTTAAAACTCTCTTTCAATAACTCAATTTTTAGGAATAGGATTCAATTTAAAATGATAAAATAATGTAATTGTACAAGTAAATTAAATTGAATAGCATATTGTTAGAAGTCGGAGCCGTAGTTGACTTAACTGGGGGTGTTGATAAATATGATTACTCATTAATTAGAATGTTTAACCGGTAATTTCGCTTTACTGTGAGAGAATAATTTAATTTGCTTTCTGCGTAGTCTATTAGAGCTGTCGCAGCTTGTCTGGGGAATAACAGTTCGCAGCTCTAAGCTCCATACATAACAATTTGTCTTTATTTGAGTTAATTTCACATTTCCCATTGTGGCTATTATTTCGAAAAACTTTAATCAAAATCTAGGACAAAGAAGTTAATTGCCGAAGGCATTTAACTTCTACAATAAAAGAAATAAATAAATAAGTATATAATCAATCAAATTAAAGTTAAAATTAAATTGGATGGATAAGCTGTTTCAAATTGAATTGAATAAATCAAATTATGATTAAATTATATTATTTAGGTAGAATCGAAAAATCTATAATATTCGCGCCAAACAATTATTACGTTTCACTATCGAATTAGTACCCTCAACTCTCGATATAAGACCAATTTCGGGCATGGTTAGCCTTGGCCTTGAACATAAATCGAGTTAATGAAAACGTAAACAGACAGGGCGGAATGAACCATTTATGTCGGGTTTGGACGCATGATTCAACCTGATGCAACTAGTGCGCTGAGACTGCGGCCCTCGAGTTGTTTGTTCAGTTTGATTGTGCACATCCTTTGTTTCGGCCCCACGGCTCCTCTCATCACGAAACTGCGGAGGCCATCAGTTCTAGTAATATTGTAAACCGGGGGGTCTTATCTCGAGAGTTAAGTTTAAATATTTGGATTAAATGAATTAGTTTTTTTCTACTAGCAGGGTGTCTACTAGTCGTGGGAACCGGGAAATAATGGGAACTTGAAATAAATCGAGAAAAAACGGGAATTAACCGGCAATACAAATGCAGCCGGGAATCACATTTAAAATTTTAGAAAGTATGAATGTTGAAAGATTTCAGGAGAATAAAAGTCTTAAGATTTCTGGATTTTTTTTAATTAAAAAAAATTAATAATAAGAGAATACTTCAAAGCATTTCCAAAATTTTTAGCAAAGTGCCTGGAAGATTTGAGGAATCCGGGATTCCTTGGAATTCTTCCTTCTAAATCTTTTTAATTCTCTAAATCATTTCAAATCTTTTGAAAACCCTAACATTTTTTTTTCAAGCTCTTGAACATTCCTTGGAATCTTTTAAAATACTCTAAAATCTTTAAAATTCTTTGAAATCTCTTTAAATGTCTTGAAATTCTTGAAGTCTATTGCAATTACTTGGACTCATTCAAGAGATGCCAAAGTAATTCCTAAAATAAGTATCCTGAAGTAATTAAAAAAATTACGGATTATGCTAATATGGCATTGTTTTTCGCATGTTCTTAAATTCCTAAACGTTTTTAGTTTTAAAGTGGGAAAGAAGATTTATTTTTAAAAAACCTATCAAAAGAAAAATGTTTACATCTCAGGTCCTTCTTACAAATATGTGGCAATAAATTTAATCATAAAAATATTTATTTTTTATTATAATATTATAATATTATAATATTTATAAAAATTAGATTTAAAAATTAAATTGAAATTAAATGTGGTGAAAGTTTCGTTCGATTAATGAACGAGACAAATTTTGCATTTTAATTCTTTGTTTTTATATAATAATTGGATGAAGCTATCCAAATAAAGAATACAAATACAGTACAAATAGTAAAGCTCTGATAAAAATCTGATTCTAAAATTTGGAGTGGATAAAACCTGCAAAAAATTAAATATGGCGACTAGGTTACGAAGTACCATAGAAATACTCTTGGTTCTTATTTGAAAACCTAAACCACATTGCTATATAAATATTATTAGCTCTAGACAACTAATTGAAAGCTCACTTTTTTTAACTTTGAGCGGAAGGTTTAAACGAAATTTACATACGGTAAATAGGTAACGAAGCACTATAAATATAAAAACTTCTTTGATTCTCATTTAAAAACATAGGCAACAGTCCTACACTAATATACTTAGCGTTAGAGAAATAAGAAAGCTCTCTTAAAAGCTTCGTTTTTAAATGTTGAGCGCGAAAACTTGAAGAAGATGAAGATTGCGAAACACTAGAAAAATTCTTTTGTTATTCAGTTAAAAATATAGACGAAATTGCTACATGAATATTTTTACCCCACCATAGTTATAGCGAAGCTCAATAAAAAAGCTTAATTTGTAATATTGAGCAGAATAAGGACTTTAAGAAAATTAAACACGACAAATAGGTTACGATGCACCATAAAAAATGCTGTTAGTTCACATTCAAAATTATACATAGACCACATTCCCATACAAATAAGGACTTTATGCAATTTTATTAATTGATTAAATAGAGGAGAAATTTTGTGGAATCTTCAGAAAATCATTATTTATATAATTTTAGGAATTATAACCACAACAGTTTTTCTATGATGCTTCGTAAGTTCCTCGAGTATTTAGTTTTTTTCTCGATTTCTTTCAGGTCATCTGCTCAAAATTTTATTAGCTTTCATGAAAGCTTTCTTAGTTATCTTGAGCTAATAATTATATGGGAATGTGGTCTATGTTTTCAAATGAAATCCAAAAAAGTTTTTCTAGTGTGCTTCGTAACCTATTGACCGTATTTAATATTTTAAAAGTCCTTTCGCTCAAAATTTTCGAATGATTTTCGCAGGGAAGCTTTCCTACTCTCTAAATTTTAAATTAGTAAAATATAACTGATTATCAGTTAACTTCTACTAATTGCCATAGCTAGAACTGAGCTACTGATGATTAGTAGAAATTTACTGATTCAATTAGTTAAATAAAAATTACTAATTCATTCAGTTATCCGAAACAATAGAGCCCGGCCGCGGAACTACTGCTTGAACAGTAAGATTTCGATTTATGAAATCAGTTAATTTTAAAAGGTTATATTCACGTTGGCCGCTGGACCGGGAAATGATCGGGAAATGACTGGTAATTTATTTCTTGACAGGGAATTTTACACATTTTAGAAGAAGAATCTGTCCACGTTCTATTTCAACAGTTTTTAATATAATGAGTTGAATTTATGTCCTTTTCAATTATGATATCATTAAGTTTACAATGTGCAATTCAAAAATCTTTTACTTTTAAAATTCTTCATTTTAGAATTTGATTT
The DNA here is from genome assembly GCA_035041075.1 of Acraspis erinacei. NCBI lineage: Eukaryota > Metazoa > Arthropoda > Insecta > Hymenoptera > Cynipidae > Acraspis > Acraspis erinacei. Next base: position 72,424,178 of record JAWWLR010000054.1, on the reverse strand, counting down.
TTAAGCGCATATTCTTCATTTAAAGAATTTTAAATTTCAGTCTTGAAGACTTACACAGTTCAAAAACGAAAAGCGGTTGAAGTTGAAAATTTTTGATTACAAACAGGATTAATTTATCAACTGTAAATATAAATAAATGAATAAATAAGTTTGTTAATGGATATGTACTTTAAGTATTAAAAGTTAACAATAATTTATTTTATTTATTTAATTATTTATTTAAAGGTGCGATTGCAATATTTGACTGTTATAACTTTACAATTTTTATTGTTCTAATTAAAAAGGTTTAATCTGTAAGCGAAATTGTTCAATTTTTATGTAGAAATAATAACTGAACATTCATTATCTGTAGAAAAAATTTGAGTAATTTTGAGAGATATATAGAAATTTTGAAAAGATTCAAAATTAATTTAAAGCTTGAAATGATATCAATTAATTTAAACAAAGTATATGGAAACTTTTTTCAGAACTTCTAAACATATTTTAAAATGGATAGAATTTCTTTTAAATTGTTTGAAAATATTATCTGCAGATTTTCTAAAAAAAATCCTTAAAATCAACCAAGGTCGACTTTTCGCATAATTTTTGAAATCTCTTAAAATCTATTTAAATATTGTGTTAAAATAATTTTTCAAAATGAAAAATCATTTTCAATTTTCCTGGGAAAATTAAGAAAATATTTTTATTCCGTACGAATAGTCGAATTTTGTCGATACACACAGTTGGTTGAAATTATTTGATATAGTTTGAAGTTCTAACTTAATTTTGAATCTTTTTAAAAGTTCTAAATATCTCTTAAAATTACTCTATTTTTTTCTACAAATAAGAAGTGTTCAATTGTTATTTATAATTCTAAATTTAAAGAAATTTTTTTTAATTCGCAGGATTTTCTACAATTTGTAGGACAAATTCAATTAATTTTCAAGGTTATTTAGGATTATGAAAAAATTTCAAAAATAATTTGAAATTTGAAAAAATTTAAAACAACTTCTAGATTTTGAAATAAAATTGTAAAGAGTTTCAAGGATGCTTAAATTATTTAAAATGAAAATAATTTAACTTCTAACAAAATTAAAATTTTTTAATGTTTCGAGCCTAAAATAACTTAATGATATAATTTTGAAAATGTTTAAAGTTCATTGATTGATTCTTACAATTGATTCAATACAAAACTTTTAAATTTACAAACTCTTAAACTTATTGAATTTTAAAAGTTTAAAATTCAAATTTTCCACTTTGAATGATTTAATTGTTATTTATTTTTTATTACTTTAAAATAAAAGATGTTTAGAGTTAGTTTTTTTACATTTTATTTACCGGGAAAAATGTTTGCGAACCAGGAAAAAACCGGGAAATGGCCGGGAATTTTCTTCTTTGATTCAAACAGTCACCCTGTATATTCCTTAAACATTCTGGTCCGCTTTTAAATTAATTTAATTTAGAAATAAGATTCGAAAAATTCCAAAAACTCTACGTTTGCAGACGTTTGTCTTCCCCGAGTGTTCCGCAATCCACATAGTTCGACACTTTGACGGTGCTTGACGGGACTCGTCCTTGGTGTATATTCATAGCGGGATTTAAAAAATATATTCTTTATTAAATAAAATCACCTTCAATGTATTTTTTCGGTGTATTTTATTAGGTTTTGAAAACCAGCAAACATTTTGTTTCGATGAAGATATTTTTTTCAACTGTCACTTTCACTGAAATAGGATAATAAATTTTTGTTATTGTCCACGATGGCGTGATTTAATTATGCTATGTTCTATTGGCATTTTGATTACTATTTAGATTAGTTAACATTATGATATAACTGATTCATCAGTTAAAATGCAATAAACTGAATAATTAGCAAAAATTTTACTGATTCAAAGTAAGAGAGTAGTGTACCGCAGAGGCTTATTAAAAAATAAGCAGCCCGCCTTACACGCTAATGCTATTCTTATGGGCGTGTATGCTGGGTTGGATACTTTTTGCTAAGCCCCACAGATATACAGGGTGGACACGCTGGGGCTTACCGAAAAGTATGCAACCCCGCATATATGCCCATAAGAATAGCCTGAACGTGTGAGACGAGTTGCATAC
>JAWWLR010000054.1:72365363-72376316 GCA_035041075.1 Acraspis erinacei | reverse complement strand
TCAGAATTTTTTCTCACGTCAACCGCTTTCTGGGAACAGCTGAAATGCGACGTTTGAAAGAGGGATTTTTCGAGCGGTTTGGATTAAAAAAAATGAGGCGCCTCGACTTTTGGACCGACCTTAGTTACCTTTTTCGCTAAGTAACGTAACTGCAACTAGTTACTCAACAAAAGTATTATAACTTACCTAACTCTGAAGGAGTTTCATCAGAAAAAGGATTTGTCAGATGGAATGAAAAATTATTTGTGCGTATGATACGAAACAAAGGTTCAGCGCTCTTTAGTCCATTATTCCATTTTGCATCAGCGTCCGATTTTGCAAATGCTCGTTAATTTTAATTACCGTCTTGGATAGGGTGACAACCTCGTTGAAATATTTGCTCGCCTTTTCGACGAGAAAATCAACGAACGCGTCGCAGACGTCTCTTCAAGTATGATTAATAGGCGCTGAGATGTTTCATAAACTATTGTAACAGTATATGATGGAGAAGAGTCATGGGGTGAGGCTTTCCACACTCATTTGCTGAAGAGTGTTCGTCGCATAACAGTGACACTTCTATTCCAGTTGCGGGTACGGTGTACCCTAAAGAGAAGTTCACACTTCTATTTTACCCTTTTGCCAAGTAGAATATGCACACTCGCATTTCGGTTAAACTGTTGAAGTCATGAGAGGCACCAGTTCCAGTTGGACAGATAATTTGCGTCTCGTTGTGATTTAACGAGACGTAATCAAATAAAACTGCAACTCCAACAAACCGAGGCTCCCAAGGCTCTATTAACTCCTGTTGACTACGACTAAATGGATTTTCAAACTCTCTTGGAAATTCATTTAGCACGTGAGTCACTCCCTCTGAAGTTGTTATAAACTTCCGGTTCAAAATCTTATTTGCGTAGAAATCAGATTGAGGTATTGACATTTTTTTTTGAATAATTTAGAGGCCTTCCATTAATCACATTACCGATTGGGGGGGGGGGATAGGCTTCGTGAAAGTAAAAGGGGAGAGGGAGGTATGTGCAAGTAACGTTAAGAAGTTAGATTACATTTATTAAGTTTCCCGATGATAAATTTGGATAAAGTTTGCGAAAAGTTTATTTCCTAACTTTTTAGTTTTTTCACATGAAGCACCACATCGATTTGAAAATTTGGGATTATAAATAAGAAATACTAAGAGAGGTGGGTCTGGTCATAAATTTTAATAATTATGGAAAAAGCAAAAAAAAGAAACTACTTTCGGTTAAAAAGTCTACGTTGATATTTTTAGTTTGAAATTTATCTGCTAATCTGGTAAAAATTAATTTTGTTGGTTGAAGTTGAAAATGGTTGAAAATGTAACTATTCCGTTTTAGCAAATTAATCTTTCTGGGTAAAAAATCATCTTTTAAATAAAAATTAATAATTTGAATTGAAAATTGACCTTTTCTGGATGGAAATTTATGCATTTTGTTGAAAATTCGTATTTTTTTACCGAAAATTAATCTCTTGTTTGAATATTCATCCTTTTGGTTAAAAATGCAACCAATTGATTGTAAATTAAACTTATGTGGCTTAGGATCCAACTATTTTGTTGAAATTTCGTCTTTTTTTCATGATTTAAATTGTTTCTTATTTTAAATTACTTGGTTTGAAATTAAACTAATTTTTCAAAAATGGTTTTCTTTTTGTTTAATGATTTAACATTTTAGTTGAAATTTGATATGTTTTGTTCGTAAATTCGACTACTTAAATGAAAATTCATATTTTTAGTTAAAAATTCTACTATTTTTATTAAAATTTAAGTATATGGTAGAAGATTAAGATTTTTGTTAAAAATCATGTTTTTTATGTTAAGATTGACATTTTTATCTACAAATGTCACTGTTCTATTGTTTGTTGGATATGTATCCTTTATAATTTGAAAATAACCATTTGGTAAGAAATTTGTGTATTTAGTTAAGAATTGATCTTTTTGGTTGCTGATTCAACTATTTGGTTAAAAATTCGTATTTTTGTTTAAATTCAACTATTAGACATTTTTTTTGGTTGGAAATTCATCTAATTGGTTTTATCCCTATTTTTCTGAATTGAGAATTTGCCTTTTCGTAGAAAATTTATCTTTTATTGTAGAAAAGTTATCTTTAATGGTAGAAAATTAATTTTTTTTTTCGTTTAAAATAAACTTTTTCGCTGAAAATTCAATTTTTTCGCGTTAAAAATTTAACTACCTTGGAAAAACTTGATCTTTTTGCCTAGAAAATTTAATGTTTTTTTTTTAAATTTGAACTTTGTTGTTTGGAAATTGGAGCAATCGAAAATTGAACTATTTTGATAAAATCATATTTTTTGGCCAAACATTTAACTATTTTGTTGAAGATTTCTTTCTTTCGCTTGAAATTTTAACCATTAGTTTCCCCATGTAACTCCTTGGTTCCAAATTTTATGGTGTTGTTGAAAATTCATCCTTATTATTGGAAAATTGAACTATTTTCTGTAAAAATGCAATATATTTCGACTTGAAATCTTAGCATTTAAAAATTTTTTATATTGAATGCAATATTGTCTTTACATTAATTTTACTTGAAAGAATGTATTCCCCTATTACTTTCCTATGTTTGTGAAAAAGCACCCTATTTTCTATGTTTTTCGAGAATTTTGGGTTACGTTAGCTTTCGGGATGAAGGGGGAGGGGAGACTATAAGTCGCCCATCCCCTCTCTTTTCTAGCTACCCTGTCTCATTCGTTCCACATTGACGTAAATCCCTTCACGCCTCTCCCTTTTTTCTTCATGACCCCACGTACTAAACCGCTCCTGCGTCTTCCTACCATCTACCCTTACTTAGAGCTTCACTTTTTTGATATTTTTCCTCTACCTCTCGCATGCCTAACCTTCTCTTCCCCTCTCCCTCATCAATTACTATACCCTCCATTCCGTGTACCATCACTCTTATAAATTAACATACCCCTCCCATGTTCACTTGTGATACAAGCTCCCTCCTTTACTTTTTCTGCTATCTACCGCTACTTAATCTTTCACTCTTCTCGCTCTGTCTCATGTCATATATACCCAACGCACGCTTAATCCTCTTTCTCCCTCGCCCTTCTCAACCAATATACTCCTTGCTTCTTTACTCGTTACACTAACATCCTCCTGTATTGCTTTTCCTCTATATCATGTATTTAATGGTGATACTAAATTCCCTCTCATATGTACCCCTCATATGCTCTCTTATATGCCCTCTCTCCTCCACAACCTCATCAATTAATATACCCCTTCGATGTTCACTCATGACACTAACTTCCTCCTAAACCTCTCCTCGTCCCTACTACTACACAGTCCTCCGCCCTCTCCCTCTTTTCCATGCCTTATGCACTCCTCTTCCCTCACCCTTACACAGTTCATCCCAATACTTTTATTTCCGTCACATCTTCAATTATGGAACTAACCCTCTCCTGTATCTTCCCTCCTCTTTGTCTCCAAAGTCCACTACACATGCGCCCCTCTCTCTCTACCTCAAATTTGTAACCTTCTCTCCCTCTTAATCCGTTTTCCCCCCTTGATCCCATACACATTTTAAATCTCTCCTCTTTCTTTGGAACGTGCCATTGGTACCGTTTAGAGGTTTGATTGAAAACAGATTTTTTTTGTCAGCTATTACTGCACGCTCTAAAAATATTATTATAACTGAAATCTTGTTCATCTGAAGGGTTTAATGTCTGAGGATCTCTTGTGGGGGAGGAACAGAAAAGTGGCTGGACACATCTCGAACCCCTTTTCCAAGTCTCCCTTTAAAAAAGGGATATAAAATTTTTTAAAAAAGCAGAGGGATCTGTCACATCTCGAAACTCTTTCCCAAGTCTCCCTTTAAAAAAGGGCAATAAAAATTTAAAAAAAGAAGAGTGGTCTTTCACATCTCGAAACTCTTTTCCAAGTGTCCCTTTAAAAAATAGAAGTATTAGCGACTGGTCACAGAAGAGTGACCTGTCACACTCGAATCCCTTTTCCAATTCTCCCTTTAAAAAATAAGAGTGTTAGTGACTGGTCACAGAAGAGTGACCTGCCACACTCGAATCCCTTCTCCAAGTCTCTCTTTAAAAAATAAGAGTGTTAGTGACTGGTCCCAGAAGAATGATCTGTCACACTCGAATCCCTTTTCCAATTCTCCCTTTAAAAAATAAGATTGTTAGTGACTGGTCACAGAAGAGTGATCTGTCACATTTCGAACTCCTTTTTGAAGTAGCAAAAAATATTATCGAAACAGAAAGATTTGTTCTGTTTTTCAGAAATTTTTAAATATTAGGCAACACGAAAAAAATGTTATGATTATAACCTTGTATGAAAAAGAGATCGCTAAACTTGAAAATTAAAATTTTGCCTTATTTATAAATAGCCCTTTGTATGCCGGTTTCAAAAGAAAAGCAAATTTGACGAAAAAAATTAAATGAAAGAAATCGTTCATTTTGAGAGGTTTTTGGGTACCTACTATTAGTAAAAAAATCTTGAGCTAAATCCCTGACTGGTCTCGCAGCATTTTGGATGGAATTTAAAAGTCTTTGGAATATCCCATATATATAATTATCCCTTCTTACATGACCATAATTGTACATTAGGGTGGTCCAAAAATGCATGACTTTTTTTTCATGTTAGAGGGCAACGATACACCCCCCATTTTATTCGAAATCCGAAAAAAGAAATTCCCTAATTTTATTTTTTTATTTTAACAGGTGCCGGTTTTGACTTGAAGTTTTCCATATAAAATGTATGGGCAAAAATCACTTTTTTGAGTTTTTGGAATAATTTTTTAGAGTTTGGGAAAATGTGACAGGAAAGTATATAGAGACTCTTGGCATGACAACTGCCTTAAGAGAAATTTGTGGCTCAGGTATAGGTAGAAACTTAATCTGGCTTGGTAGAGGATTCATTGATTTTGGTTGAAAATGCACGCATTTTGTTAAAACAACTATTTTTGTGGAAAATTAATCTGATTTCGTTGAGGATTTAGCCATTTGATTGAAAATGTATTTTTGTTTGTTAAATTCAACAGTGTTAGATTTCAAATTCCAATGGTTGAAATTATATCAACTGTTACATTTTCTGTTGGAATTCATCTATTTTAATTACAAGTTCATGTATTTTGTTAAAAATTAAAATATTTTGGTAGAAAGTTCAACTGGTTGCTTAGAAAATTACCGTTTTGGTCAAAAGTACAACTGTTTGGTTAAAAATATCTTTTTTGTTGAAAATTCATATTTTCAGATTAAAAATAAAACTGTTTTGTAACAAATTTAACGATTTATTCTTTTCTTGGTTCAAAATTCGGCATTTTCGTTTCACATTTAATCTATTTTGATAAAAAAATCTCATTTTCTTAATTGAAACTAATTAATTTGGTAGAAAATTAATCTGAGTTGATTGCGGATTCTTCTTTTTTGGTTAAAGATTCATGTACTTTGTTAAAAATTTAACTATTTTGGTAAAAAGTCCAACTATTTGGATTAAAAGTAAGTTTTTTGTTGAAAAATCATGTTTTATGGCTAAAAATACAACTGTTCTGTAGAAAATGCAATAATTTAGTAGAAAATTTGTTTCTTTCTTGGTTCAAAATTCATCGTTTTTGTTTCAAATTTTATCTCTTTTGATAAGACAATCTCATTTTTTGGCTCAAAATTGAACTGTTTTGCTTGAAAATTTGTTTACGTAGAAAATTTAAATATTTTTGTAGAAAATTCGACTATGTGGTTAAAAGCTAACTTTTTTGTTGAAAATTAATTTTTCCGATATGAAAATAATTACCACTTGCTTATAAATTCATGTATTTTGTTAAAAATATAATAATTTTGATGAAAAATCCCACTGTTTGTTGAAAAACTAACTTTTTTCTTAAAATTTCATATTTTTATTTAAAAATACATCTTTTTTGTAGAAAATTGAACAATTTAACAGAAACTTTTTTCTTTCTTATTTCAAAATTCGACGTATTCGTTTGAAAATTGATCTATTTTGGTAACAGAATATCATTTTTTTTATTTGAAACTTAAGGTAAATGCACCTATTTGCGTCAGTGTAAGGGTTACGACAGACTTTAAGACCAATAAAAAAGTGTAATCCATTCCGATTCGCTAAAAAAGCTGTTACTGATCTAATAATATATATTATTTTATAGAAAAAATGTTTGTTTTGACAAATTAATACAAATTCCACTGGAAAATCTGAAAATAACGCAAAGAAGTCATTGTACGTCGTTGCGTCCGCCTGATTTGCTTTTGGATGTATTTGCGTCCACCTTCTTGTCCCTATTTGTGTCAGGACGCAAACTGGTAGATCGCAAATAGGGACAGAATTTGTAGTACCGTATTTGCGTTCGCTCTTCAGAGGTTATGCTCAGGTTTGAACGTAAATAGGTGCACGGACGCAAATATGTGCATTTATCTTAACTAGTTTATTAGAAAATTAATATGACTGGGTTGATGATTCCGCTGTTTTGTTGAAAGTTCGCATTTTTTGGTTAAAAGTTCAGACATTTTGTTAGAAAGTTCAACTAGTTGGTTGAAAAATAAATACAAATTTATGTTGAAAAATGTATATTTTCGGCCTAAAAATGTAACTCTTTTATTAAAAATTGTTGTTTTTGTTTTGGAAATTCATCTCTTTTCGTAAAGTTCATAATTTTAGATGAAAGTCCATCTCTCAATTGTTTGAAAATTCAACTATTTTCTTTCAAATATTTTGTTCGAAAATTCAACTATTTGTTGAAAAATTAACTTTTTAAAAAAATGCATCTATTCGGTTTGAAAATGTAACTATTTAAAAAAAATTCTTGTTTGAAAAATTGGACTTAAAAATCTTTCTTTGTTGAAAATTAAACTCTTCTGTAATTAGCCCCTCGCTTATTAAGATATAATTGACTGAGAGGCAGAAAATAATTTGCAATATTCCAGAAAATTGAGAAAATGTAAATAACGATATGCAGAAGAAGTTTGATAGAAAATTTTCAATTTAATGGTTCATTTAAGTTTGAATATTTTAATTTTTGTTCGAGAAGATTCTAGCTCGTTAGAATCTATTTTTTCTTTCTGAACGCACTTGATCAATTTGAAGTTTTCTGTCCGAGTTTATAATTTTCTGCTTCGCATTCTTCTTACAAAGCAATTTAAATCTCAAGGAGCTTGTAGATATCTAGTTTAAAATTTTATATTTAGTTCTGTGTTTAAGAATAAATATTCCATGAATGAATTCTTCTTCGAGAAAGATTTTATTCAGTAAGAAGATTTTCAGACTCATTTTACAGAGTAAGAAGAGACGAAAGGAGAACGAGTTAATAGGAGAATTATCGAATTACATTTTGTGACTTTTCAATTTCGAGGTTCTTAAGCCAGATTAAGTACGTGAGACTTTATCGAGAAAGACTAGAGTCGATTGGATTCCTGGATGAGTGAAATCGGGAAGTTCTTGAATACGCTTCATTTGCTCCTTTTTGCATCTTGAAAGATTTCACTCTATCTACTATTCTCTTTTGCAATTTAATATTCTTCTTTTACTTTTAAATAGTATTCTCAAGCTCAGAAATTATAATCTTCCATAACACTCTTATTAAATTAAAATTTTCAGTAAGCTTCAGAAAAATGCAATTAGATATTTTTTAATTTTTAGATGATTATGATTCGAATCTTAAGGTTTCTATAGTCGCTCAATTAAAATATAGCCGATGCAATATTTGAATTCAGAATATAGAAATATGTATTTTAAAGATTTACAATCTTAGTTTATTTAATTCAATGGTTTTTTAATAGGTCCATTTTGAATATTTGCAATTATTGAAGACTCTTCAATATTAAATAGTTCCATTTTGAAATAAACAATTGACAAATATTCAATTATGAACATTTAAAATTAAAATTGATTCAATATTAAAGATGTACGAACAAAAATGATTAAATTATTCATTTAAAAGATTTAAATTTAAAGGTATGTAATTTTGAACCTTTTTTTTAATAGTTCAATTTTGAAGATTTACATTTGAAAAGTTTTAAAGTTTGAATATTCGCAATTAAAGACTCTTCAGTGTTTCATGTGTCTTATAGAAAATGATTCAAGTTTGAATGCTTTCTTTGGCATAGTTCCATTTTCAATTGCAAAACTTAAAAATTCAAGAAATTTCAAATGTAAATCCTCAGAATTAAAGCACTTTTAATTATAAAGCTAAAACTTGTATGATTTCTTATTGTAATTTTTCAAAAATAAAAACTTTTCAAGTTTTCAATTTTCAAAATTACAAATTTTTAAATCTTCAATTATTAAACTTTTTACTCCAAGACTCTACAATATTTAATGTGTATAATTGAAAATGAAGCAACTTTGAAAGCTTTTTTGAAATAGTTCAATTTCAATGATTTAAAATGGAAAAGTAATCAACGAAAAAGACGTGAATTTTAAATTTATTTAATCTTAAATATTCTAAATAAAAGTTCGAAATTTTTGTCAGTGTCCAGAGCTTTCAATTATAAATCTTCCATATTGAAGAAATTTCAATTGCAAACCATAAAAATTCCAGAATTTTAGATTGTAAAACTTAAAAGTTACAGATGTAGGTTTTCAAAATTAAAAATTCTTCAAATTTAAAGATATAAAATTCTGCGCTGTTGAAGAGCTAGAATTAAAAAAATATATGTCGAATTGCAAATTATTCAATTTTTAAGATTTAAACTTAAAGTATGTAATTTTAAACATTTATTTGGAAGGTTTTTAATTTTGAAGATTTACAATTCGAAATTCATGAATTTTCGAAATAAAGAATTGCAAATTTTAAAAATCTCAATAATATAATATAAATTAAATTGTTAAATAAATTAAATAAATTGTTGCAATAATTTAATTATGAAGATTTACCGTTTAATATTATTCAATTTCAACGATTTTCAATTTGAAATTCTTCATTTTTAAGGATTTACAATTGAAGATTCATTCACTCGGTTTCGAAAATGTTTTTCAAACTTAGCAACTTATAAGTAGAAAACAATTAAAGTTATTTTTTCACGTATTAACGCTTTTTTAATAATCTGAACTTGGATTGAAGCAATCCGGATTTACGCCGTTACGAGAATTGATGCCGCAGCGGTTTCATAATGCGGGAAGCACAGGAGGAGCTGCTCAGTCAAGCGTGATAAACGGCACGATTAAAGCACTTTCCGCGCATTAGGTTATATCATCCATCCAAATCCAAAAGAAATTATTTATTGAGGTTAGGTTGACGCGTTCCATAATCGTACAAGGTTGTCAGCGCGGAGAACTATTATTCTACTCCGCACCAAACCGCACATGCGCATTCGCTCTCGAGTCTTCCTGTCATATAAACAGCTACTTTCAGAACTGGAAGGACGCTGATAAATTGTTTTGTTTTGAGGCCTTCAATTTGAAAATTTAAATGACTGGAGGGGGAGCATAGGGACAGAACTAAAAGAGTAAGAGCCTCTAGGCACGCTACCAAAAACTTAAAATAAAAATTCTTTTATAAGTTTTGAGTATCCTCCCTAAAGTAATTAAGCACTGAATCATTCTCAAAACTTTCAAAATTAAATTTAAATGGAAAATGCCTATCTCAAATAAATGGCTTTAAGTTGGACAAAGTCTTCTAATTGTAGATCTCTGTTTAAGTTAGGTAACAGCGTCGTTCCTTTGAAGCTCTGTTATTTGCTTCACTTTCGCCACGGTTCTGGATATCACATCCGTTTAATTGGCATACCCAACGGCAATCTAATCAAAGTACGTGCTTTAATTAGCCATCTTGATTTCAGTATTCCTCTTATTACACGCCAGCCGCTATTCAAGGGGGAAGCAAAGTACTCCCCTTTTGAAAATCAAGTCTCTGAATAAGAATCAGCCCTCGTTCTCTTTTTAAACACCTTCAACTCTCGAGGCATTCAACCCCCTAGAACAAAAGTTACAAACAAAGTAATTAAAGTCTCGAGAAAGAACAGGTGTTTTTTCCAACTTTTAGAAACTTTTCGCGCGAAACATCTTTGCCTCAACTTTCCAGAAGAGCAAACATTTTCGAAACTTCTCTCCTTTTTTATCCTTCTGCTGTCTTGATGATTCTCTGTTTTTTTTTCTGGGGCGTTTCAAAAATAATTGAGACTGATTTTATATGAAATCGGACAGTATGCCATTGGCGATTTTTCTATAAACTCAATTGAATATTGAAACAATTAATGCAAATTTTGTCTGGAAAATTGTATCTTGGGAACAAACAAATTAATATGAATTAATTGTATTTATGGCAGCTTGATTCTTTTTAGATTTACAGTAATATGAGTGAGATATCTTGTGAGTTTGATTTATAATCCTTGCTGTTCTGTTTTGAATTATTGCTTAAGAACACTAACAATGTATTAAAAAAAGAATTGAAAAAAATCACAAAACTAGTAATGAAGTAAAATTAATCAAAAAAGATCAGCAAAAATCATGTACGTATTTATCAATTTTCCTATTCAAAATGTCGAAAATGTGATATTTTTAAATTGACGGCCGGGATGCAAGAACCGGGCGAACGCTCGAAACGGGTAAAACTATTGTGCAAGTCAAGAAAGTGGGGATGGAAAATTTGTTTTCGAAAATCCTTGTTCAAAAAATTTGATAATATAGAGAATTGAAAACTGCATCTTTTCTTCAGAAGAGGTTTTTCGATAGCATTCCTGGTTTTGTTTAAAAAAATTAAAATGTTACTTTTTTTCGCACTTTTTTTCCTTTGAAAAACCGCGTTTTTTTTAATCAACTCGCAATAAAGTGGCCAATTCTTAATAAAATGGGACTTTTTATTTTTTCAACGTGTAGGGGAGTCTTTTCCGCTTCCGTTGATGTAGGTGAACATTTCATAAACATAATAATTGTTTATAATAATTTAATCCGAAAAAATACCGTGTTTTCCGAGCTTCTGCTCTTAACATTTTTCGTATGAATTGGAGTACGAAAAAATCGTAAAGACA
>JAWWLR010000054.1:72265706-72279595 GCA_035041075.1 Acraspis erinacei | reverse complement strand
AAGAAAAAAGTGCTGTTCCATCAGGACAATGCGCGGGTGCACACGTGTGTAGTTGCGATGGCAAAAATCCATAAATTAGGCTACGAACTGCTACGTCATCCAGCATATTCTTCAGATTTAGCCCCCTGCGACTATTTTCTATTTTCAAACCTGAAGAAATGGCTGGGAGGTAAGAGATTTGGGTTGAATGAAGCGGTCATAGCCGAAACAAATGCCTATTTTGAGGGCCTTGAGAAAACCTATTATTTGGCAGGAATAAAAGAATTGGAAACACGCTGAACTAAGTGTATGGAACTAATAGGAGATTATATTGAGAAATAAATCGCTTTTTGCAGAAAAAAAATCTCTTATTCAAAAAGTCTCTGACTTATCAAGCACCCTCGTATTAGAAGGGAAAAAGGTTTCTCAAAGAATAAAAGGGACTTAAAAGTTAAGATAAGAAAGGAAAATGTTTGATTTTCTGAAAAGGGTTTATTGTTTCTTCATTTCCGAACGGTTGGAACCAAATTGGAAGGTTGATACCATTTGGTTCAAATATTCTATTAAATAGTAGATATGGCCATAGTGCGTATATGTCAACTTTTTTGGCGATTAAGTTGCAAAATGTGTCTATTTTCTGACAGTTTTTTGTTTCCATTTTCATATATAATCTGTTGATTGAGATAATTTGTTGTTAACATTTTGTGTTTTCATTCTATTTTTAAATTTTTAATCCGTGTAAATTTGATTTAATATTAATTTTTCTTCGAATTTGTTATATGTGAAATTCGAAGTCTATTAATATGGACTTATGGAATATGATTGATTTTTTATAATTATTTTAATATTTCCTTTGCCCAACATTTCTAATACTTCATGATCTCCTACTTTGAAATCTTGTGAATTACTTTTTTTATCATAGTTTCCCAAAAACTCGATCATAGGGTGTACATTTAGTTCCTTCGTGTACACTTATGGTATATGAAAACATAGCTAATTCAATCCATTCGTCCCATTCTTCATTTTTATTCATAATTTTTTTTTTAATATTCTTTTGGGACATGATGTGACTTTTTAAGTGATCCATTAGACTGAGGGTGAAATCCTGTAGTTTTAAATTGCTTGATTTTGAATCGTTTGGCCATTTTTCTCATGAGGTTGCTCAGAAATTCGGTGCCTTGATCTGTTAATACTGCTTTTGGTGAACCCTAAATGCATATAAACTTTTATTGAAGGCATTAGCTATTGTGCTAGCTTGATGATTTGGAAGTGGTATGACAAAGAATATTTTGTAAAATTGTCTTGTATTGTTAATATGTATTCATTTTCCGATTTGGTTTTTGGTAATTTACCTACAGTATCCATACTATTTTTTTTAAAGCGGTTCCCGGTGTATCAGTAATTATCATGGGATTTTTTTTTACTCTGACTAGTTTTTTCAGTTGACATTATAAACAAGCTTGAATATATTTTTGAATATCTAATTTCATGTTTTCCCAGTAATATCGTTGCCGGACTCATTTTAATTTGGTGAAAGCCTAAAGTGAGATCAAACACTGAAAAATATTGTGCTGATCCTAACTGATCTAAAATATCAATTATATTAGGCCAGTGGTAAGAATCTCTGATAGTTTTTTTGTTAAGTTTTCTAAAATCTAACACTATTCTCCTTTTTCCGTTCTCTTTGGTGCGTAATTTACTCCTTATATGCTGGTGGATGTCTATATTGCCTTCGGAAGGTTGGTTGATCATCAATAGTTGGAATTCTGTGATTCAGTGTATTCTTTACTCCTAATGGTTCACCCAGTAATTGGAATACGTCCGCGTGTAATGAAATTAGTTTGTCTACGTGTTTTTCTTCTTCTGCAATTAAGTGATCTAGGCGTAGTAATGGCCTTATTTTTTCTACACTGCTGTGGTCTAAAGTATTGTTGAGTTGATTAACATTCACCTTATGTGTTTTGATGGTTAATATTTCTTGAAAAAATGTTGTTGAAGAATCTAAATAGTTTTCACGTGGTTCATTTCATCTAGGATCATTAATTTTTCGGTGAATTCATTCAATTCAACCTTGCGTATAGGGATTATAATTTCGTCTTCATGTGTATTTTCTACTCTTAAATATGCCTTGCCATGGTTTTTTGTTACTATTGCATCTCCAATGAAAACTAACGGGTCATATGACAGTTGTGGTATGTATCCGGTTTCTTTGACCTTATTTTGTATATTGACATCGAAGCTAGTTATGGATCTTGCTGTCAGTGTAATAGTTTCTTGACAATTAAAAGGGTATTTTTTATCATTAATTTCTAACTGTCCTTCTTCAAAATTTTTTTGCATGATTATTCCTGAAAAATTCTGTTCCTAGAAGGCCATTATGATCTACAGGAACTTCGTCCGAGATTATATTATATATAATAGGGCTACCTAATATATTGATTTTTACCAGTCCCAGTGTATATACTGGGTGTCCATTTATTTCAGTTAATTTTAAAAGAAACCATTTATTAATTTTTGAGGTTGGAAGTATTACCTTTTCCTTAATCACATTTGGACCTTTACCTGTGTCTATCATCATTTCAATTTTTTCTTTTAATCCTTCTGCTGTTAAAGATATATTTAGGATTGCATTACTCTTGCTTAAATGCACTTATTCTACCCTGTCCTAATATAATGGGGTTGCCTAAGGTTTTTCGTTCGAGCCTCTCTCTGTGGACCCATACTGGAGGGGTTCTTCTAGTTTTCCGAAGGTTGCTGAGGTTGGAGTTTTCGCTGTTGTTCGTACCGTTCATTATTCTTTCTCCTGAGTTCACAATCTTTCAAATGATGTACCGAATCTTTACAATAATTGCATATTACTAATGAATTTTGATTTTGAAATTGGTTGCTTGTTTGAAATCCATCAAATGTAGAGTTTTGCTTGTAATTTTGATTATTGGTTGAATTTGCACTTGGGTTTTGGTGGAAATTTGGAATTGCGTTAAACCTTGGATTTTGATTAAGATTTCTGTTCTCATTAAGATTCTGATTAATATTTTGGTTGCAGATAAAGTTCGGATTTTGATTTCGAGTGAAATTCGAGTTTGGATTTTGATTTCGGGTAAAGTTCAAATTTTGGTTGAAATCATAATTCCGGCTACAATTTGGGTTTTGAATAAAATTTCGATTAAAATTTTGACCTTGATCACAATTCCTATTAAAATTTCTATTTTGAGGGCCTTGAGAAAACCTACCATTTGGCAGGAATAAAAAAATTGGAAACACGTTGGACTAAGTCTATCGAACTAAAAGGAGATTATGTTGAGAAATAAAACGCTTTTTGCCGAAAAAAATCTCTTATTCAAAAAGTCACTGACTTATCAAACAGCCCTCGTAGAAGGCCCCAGTGCTGGAAGCTTTTCTTTAAGTCTGATGTTCGTCGGAGCTGGCTTAAATTGAAGCTCTTAGCATGCAGAATTGCGATAATAAAAAAATGTGCTATGCAATTATTTTCTTTGATCATATCAGCAATTAGGTCCAAAACTTCATGGGAAATTTTTTCTTCTTCAAATTTACATGGAAAGCGCATGGAAATTTGTTCGAATTCACAATAAAATGAATGCATTAAAAAAAAAGATATTTAGAGGTGACGCAGGATCCATGAAGTTTAACACGTATTTCCCATAAGAAGAAAAAAAAGATGTAATTTGTTAATTTCATCCACGTAAGTCTGTGTTATAGGGTCCCAAAGAAACCCCATAAGGGAAAAATGGGTTTTACGAGTTTTTGTCATTAATTATAATTTTTTGCAGTTTTGAAAAAGAAAATTTTTGCAATACATACAATACTGCTTTTTACTGATAATTTGCCTTTTAAATAAATGTTGTAAACAGTTTTATACTGTTTTTTAACTATTTTCTCTCAGAATAGAGATACAAAGTCGCGGTTTTATCCAAAAATTTCCACTTAATTCCCGCTTCTCAATTAGAGTGAAATAATGGTTCAAGTTTACAAAAATAATTGTTTAAACAATTAATTGTGATTTTTAATAATATTCTCTTTGCTTAATAGTATAAAATGGTGTTTTTCTAAATTTTTTGACTATTTGTTTAGTCTCCACTTGGAGTGACTTAATAATTTATTAAATTTACCAAAAATAATTGTTTAAGAAAATTTTTAATGTGAATAACTATCCTCATCTATGTTTATGCCAGGTAGTTGCGGTTTTTTCTTAAGTTTTTGCATTGTTGTCCACGTTTCACTTAGTGAAGTAATGATTAATTTACGTTAACAAAAATAGTTATTTAGACAATTTATTATTTTTATAATTATCTTCGTATAGATAATTAATAAAAATTAAAAAGAATAATATTTTAAACAATCTCTTTCTTTTTCGTGAATATTTTTTGCTAGAACGAAGGCTGATGTCAAAATATGTTCAATCCAATTTTTTTTCGCTTTGCAATAAACTTCTTGTTGTAATTTAAAACAAAACTTGTACAAGTAAATTACAGACCTAGTCATCCCCCGTAATCCTAGTTATCTCATTCTTTGTTTTTGTCTCTTGTGTAAGATAGCTTTTTTGTTTAAATGAAGTTTCCTTAGACATTGGAAAAATACTAAAAATAATTCACTTAAAAAAGTAAAATACTATTTAAAGAATTATTCTTGTTGATATTTTCTTATTGTTTGCCTCATAACCAAAAAGTCAAAGCAAAACTGAAGATTTCAGAAAATAGAAGCTTTCTAGCATTACTCTAAGAGAAGATAGTTTTAAACAATAATCAATTATTTAAAGCAGCATGTTTGTTAAATAGCATTAATTATTACCTCACTAAGTGAAAAGGGGAAATAAATTTTAAGAGCTTAGAAATAACCGCTACTTTTTAGCACTGACCTGAGTGAAAATTATGATAAACAATTATAAATTGTTGAAAACCAATATGTTTCTTAACTCTCATTATTGATTACTTTACAAAGTATGCTGGAACTATGCCGGATGCTTTTCTTCAAAGTCCGATTTTCTTCGGGGTTGTTTTAAATTGATCCTTTTCAAATCAAATCCAAATTTATTCATACAATAAAAAATGAGTGTATTTTAAAGATTTTAAAATTGTCATTTTTTTGTTTCAGATATTGTGTGACATTTACAGTGACGAAGGCCTCGAAAGCATGTTACAATGAGCCAAGTCTCTCGCAATTCTCGGAAGGTAAGTTGAAAATAAAAGATAGATTGATATCCTGAAAGCCACCGGATTGCAGAAATCCAAGGGTTTTGTTCCTCTCACTTCCGGTGATCGTTTGCTACAGCATCGTGACAGAAACTTTCTTCAACGACTCTTCCTCTTTTCTTATAGTCAGTTTTTTCTTATTTTTCTATTTCTTTCATGTTTTGTATTGTACCACAGCTAAATCGAAAAAAATATTGGTATAGGAAAGAAATTGGGGACACATTTTTTAAATTGCCAATTCTCTCTCTATGACAAAAATATTTCGTATTGAATAAATAAAATATTTAGCATTTTTATACTCTTCTCAGTTGAAATTTGTTTCACTGGCAAAATATTTTTTTTTAATATTTGTGAAGTTTTTATTTTAATTCTGAATACATTCGCCTACAGCCTGGAGAACAACTGTAGTTTGTTTAGCTTATAAATATTGATCGGGAGAATTTATTTTCAATTTCGTATTACGGTCATATAGAACGGAAATTAAATTACGAAACTCTCCACTATTGGAAGGTAAATAATTATTTATATTTATTATTTAAATGATATATTTTAGCAGTTTAAGAGTTGTTATGGACGTTTTGTTAAATTGATAATAATTTGACTGTTCCATATAATATGGAATTGAGTTCGGGTGAGACCGTACAAAAATTAAGTTTCATTTGTTCTTTTTATGAAATCAAGTCTATTTCTTAAAGGTTCGATTTTTTGCAATTATATAAAGAAAAATATTGTTCTATAGCACGTAATGAATTATTAAAAAATTCTACACAATAATAAATATTTCAAAGAGTTCTAGAAATATTTCGTGCTGTAGAAAAGTCTGCTTATGTTTCTTTTATCACAAAAACTGAAAATGTCCAAATCGATAAAAATAAACAATTTTCTTCACAATTAGCTACACGGAAAAACTTTTAGTTGTAAATTTTGATATCAGAATATTTGTTTTTACAATAGCATAATAGTAAGCCTGGATATAGCATCACAATTTCAAGAATATGAAAATGTGTATTTACTAAGGTCATTTGAATATAATAATAAATGATTCAATAATTGTAATTATACCAAAGTTAAGTTTCTATAATCAGTAGGAAAGACTGTGAAGTTTACAAAACACAATAATAAAGACATTCTTCTGTCGCGATCGAAAGAGCAAAATAAAAATATAATAAATAAAAATAAATAATTATTTTTAATAATATTTGCTTTGAATAATACTAGTAAATTGTGAATTTTGTTTAAATTTCTGTATTTTTCCAACTTTTCAATCAAAGTCAAGCAATAATTAAAGAAAGTTTACAAATTATTTATTTAAACAATT
This sequence comes from Acraspis erinacei, assembly GCA_035041075.1. NCBI lineage: Eukaryota > Metazoa > Arthropoda > Insecta > Hymenoptera > Cynipidae > Acraspis > Acraspis erinacei. Next base: position 72,273,088 of record JAWWLR010000054.1, on the reverse strand, counting down.
TATAATGGTTCATAAGAATCTTTTCTGAGAGTAATGTTTGAAAATTGTGGGTGTTTCAGAAATTTTCAACTTTTCTTTGGCTTTTCAGTTATGAACAAATAATAAATAAACATTAGAAATTATAGCAATTAATCATTTGATTGAGGCATTTTAAATTTATTTATATATGTAGATTGTCATAGATGATAACTTATTTTCTCTAGGAAAAGAGAAGGGAGGGGGCTGATAGTACAGAGTATGCAGTATTGTAGGTTCTGCAGTAAACTTCGTGTTTTAATTCAAAACAAAATATTTACTTATTATTTTTTGTTTTTATCTCTATTGCAAGATAGCCTTTTTCTTTAAATTCATATTTTTAAAACACTAGCAGAAGAATAAAAATACTTGATTCCGAAACAAATGGAATACAAATGGAATAAGATTTTTTATGTTAATTTATTCTTTGTTTATAACTAAAAAGTCAAAGATAAGCTTAACATTTCAGAAAATATCTTAAATTTCTAGCATTACTCTAACCAATGATAGATTGTTTAAACAATTCTGTTAAGTTGTTTCAGGCCTTACAGAAAAATGAGCTTTTTCTCTTTCAGGAAATTAAGATTAAAAAGTCGGCCGAGACTTTTTTATTTATAAAAACAGGCGTTATTTATGGAAAAAGAGATTTGATATTTAAAAACGAGGGTAAAAATAAAATTCACTTTTTTTAAATTGACCATTTTTTGGTTTTATTTAGGGATTGAAAGAAAATAATAATAAAAAATAATTGAATAAGTGTCACCCCACTTTTTTACTTTTTCATGTTGAATATTGATTAAAAAATTATTAATGTTTATTGAAAATTACGTGAATTTTAAGTCATCAAAGCATATGATATCCTTAAAAAAATACTTAACACTTATTTTTTTAAATAAAAAAATGTCAGCCCGCTTTTTCATCTGATCGTCCTCAAAGGAAAAAGCTCAGCTTTCTTCTGGGCCTAAAAAGAAACCAACAAAGTGGTCGAAAAATCCTATCGAAATTGTAGAAACCAATATTTTGTTTTATCGATATTAAAAGAGTTTCAAGGTCTGAATTGCAGTATACACTAAAAAAACTAAAATATTATCCCCTACTACACGGTAATTATTTGTCGCAAAAGAAAAAAAATTTCCCATAAATTGCCATCCAGAAGAACTTAACTTAGCCAAAGTTTGGGTCCGATTAGAGAACTTTGGTTTTCGAGGTGGGGTCACTTCACAAACGAGGAGGAAACCACTCTGGTAATCAGCGAGACCGCTCGGTTATCCTTTGTAATCAATAGTAAACCGTTTAGAAACCGTTTAAAAGATTGGAAGTAATTTAAGTATAATCAAAGTAATTAAATTGTTTAATCCATATCTTTTTTAGTGGAAGTTCATGTATTTTCTTGAAAATTAGCCTTTTCAGTAGAAAATTAATCTTACCCGTTAAATATTCACAAGTTTAGTTGAAAATCAAACTTTCTGGTGAAAAATTATTCTAATTTGTAACAAAATTTAACAATTTTGTTAAATTCATTTTTTGTTTAAAAATGTAATCATTCTGTTGAAATTCCGTCTATTTGGATTGAAAATTTAACTATATGGTCGAAAATGTATTCATTTGCTTGAAAATTTTACTATACATTGTTCAAAACCGTCGCTTTCTTTTTTTTATTGAAAATTAATTTTTTAAATTTAATTTTTAAGTACTCCAGTTGCAGATCCATTATTTTAGTTTAAAATTCATTCCATGATAATAAGTTTGACCATTTGGTTGAATATTCTATTGTTTGGTAAAGGATTTCTTCTTTTCATTGAAAATGAAAGTATTTCATTTTTATGGTAGAAAAATGATCTTTTTAAGTTAAAAATCGAACTTTTATTTGAATGAAAATTTGTTTTTTTTTGTTTTTTAAAAATTCAATACTTTGTTGATTGAAAAATTTATTTTTCTGGTCGAAGAGTCTTGCTTTAAGTTAATAATAATTTGGTTGAAAATTTAAATAATCATTTTTTGAAAATTCAGTTTTATTGGTTGAGAATTAAGTGATTTAACTGATAATTTAACTTATACATTTTTTATCATAAGTTTATCTCTTTCCGTTGAAAATTCAACTAGTTTCTTGAAAATTTATCTATTTCGTCAAAATTTTTTTGTCATTTTTGGTTGAAAATTATTCTTCTTGGTTGAAAATTCAGGTATTCGATTAATATTCGAACTACTTGTTAGAAATTCATTTTTTAGTTTTTTCGTTGTAGTTGAACAGTCTTCTCTTTTGGTTCAAAGTTTTTTAAAATGTAGATTTAACTATACTAGTAGAAAATTCTTCATTTTAGTTGCAAATTCATCTTCTTGATTGAAAATTGGAATATTTTGTTCATTATTGGATGTTTTTATAAAAATTTTAATTTTTTACCATAAAAATCTAACTGCTCCATTTTGGTAGAAAATGATGCATACTTTTAAGTTCAAAATTCAACTGTTTGGATCAAAAGTTATCTTCTTAGTTTGAAAATTTAACTGCTTGGCTGAAAATTCGTTTATTTGAAAAAACAATTTGTTTTACAGAAAATCAATCTTTTCGGTTGAAAATTTATATTTTTGCTTAAAAATTCGATAATTTGGTTAAAAATAAATCTACTTTGTAGAAAAAAATCTACTCTGTTAAAATTGCATGTTTTTGGTCGAAAATTCATTTCTTTGGTAAAATATAATCTACTCTGTAGAAAATTCAATACTTTTGTGAAAAAATCTAATTTTGGTAAAAGATCAACGATTTTGCTAAAAAATCGTCTTTTTGGGTTAAAAAGCTCAACTAATCTGTTAGAAAATTCAAGTATTTAGTTCGCAATCAACATTTTTTTCATATAAAAAAAACAATTTTGTTGATAAGTATCCTCTTTGTTTGAAAAGTTGAAAGGTTTCGTTGATAGCACAAGCCCACAAAAAAGTTGTCTGAACTGTGTTAGAGACTAGTGTATTTTTATGTATTTTTGAGCCGCTGAATCCGAATCCGACCTCAGAAATTCCTCTAGGCTTCAGATTTTTCCCCTAGCCTAGGAGAAAAACTTAAAATCAAGAGAATTCTGGGACCTGCTAATGTAATATTTGTACGATGGCAAGTTGATACGAATTTGTATGTTTATTGATTAGCTGAATTTAAATTTGACCTCAAAATCAATCTACAGGGCGTCGTATTTCCCCTAGCCTAGGGGAAATAGTCGGAAATTAACAAAAACTTACGGTTTTAGACAGGATACTCTCTAAATCGGAATCAGCGATAAGTATACCGCTAATTTAAATCAGTGTATATAGGCTTCCAAATCATTGACATTTAGCTGTTAATCAGTGAAAATTTTCACTGATCAGCAGCTAAAATTTCTCTGCTCTAGCGGCGTATTTACGCTGATTTGAATTAGGGGTATATTTATCGTTGATTCAGATTTAGAGAGTGTGTGCATTGTTCATATACCCTAAGGTTGATTAAAGTTTGTGAGAAATTTAAATTCCTTATGTATCTCGGGTCGCTTAGTACAAGTGTAGCCTCAGAACGTCTCTACCGAGTTTCTGTTTTCCCGCAGCCTTGGGGAAAATTATTAAGAAGCTTAGGGTTTTACGCAGGCTACATTTACGTGCACAAAATACGATGAATAAATACAAAATATTTTCGTATATCTACTAGTTTTCTTTAATCTGCCACTATGCTTTGTGTCATTTCTACAATTTCCCCAAGGTGAGGAAAAAATTGAGACAATTTATAGTAACTCCGAGGAATTTATATTTACTCACAAACTTTAATCGACCTTAGTGTATATAAATATAACCATGCGTAAAACCGTAACTTTTTCTCAATTTCCTACTATTTCCCATAGGCTAGAGGAAATATGACGCCCTGTAGATTGATTTTAAGGAAAAATTTGAATAGCTACTCAATAAACCTACAGGTTCGTATCACCTTGACATCGTACAAATATTACATTAGCATGTCCCAGAATTCTCTTGATTTTAAGTTTCTCTCCTAGGCTAGGGAAAAAATCTGACAACTCGGGGAATTTCTTAGGTCAGATTTGGTTTCAACGGCTTAAAATACATAAAATTGCATTTATTAGCTGCAAAGTAAAGACATTCTGCTATTTTACAATTATCACCTTCGCAGATTCCAGAAATCCCCAAAACGTCTACTTTTCCCCTAGGTTAAGGGAAAATATTACTGTTAAATCTCAATTTTGAGTTCCAATTCGGATTTAGCGGCTCAAAAGACATCAGGATACACTAGTCTCGTACATACAGTTCAGACAACTTTTTTCTGGGTAATTCATCATTTTGGTTGACTTCCAACTGTTTTTTACCTAAAATAAGAATTTCTTTGCGCTCAAAAATAAATTGCTGCATTTTTCGTAGTTAATTCATCTCTTTTGGTTGACATTTTTTCTACTTTGTAGAAAATTTCACAATATTGTTAAAAAGTCAATTTTTTGTTTGAAAATTTTTCATTTTGGTTGAAAATTTATCACTTTGTTTATTTTTAAACTGAAAATTTAACTATTCCATTTTTGCTGAACCATGTCTTTTTTATTGGAAGATTCAACTATTTGGTTGGAAATCTGACTTTTTTCAGTATTGCTAAAAAATTAATATTCTTGGTTAAAAAATTCACTATGTTGTTAAAAATTCAAGTATTATTATATTTTTCTAAAAAGTAATTCATTTCTAGTTAAAAATTCGTGTAAGGCGGAGTAATTTAGCATAATTTCATTAATCCGGAGTATTAATGTATGTACTCCGGAGTGAATTTAGATCCTCCAGACTAATTCTATATATGGAGATAATCCAGGTTAATCCAATGTAATCCAATGTAATCCAAAGTAATCCACCTCCTCTGGGCCTCATATTTAGGAGCTGTTTCTCCCTCGTTTAGAAATAATGACACCCGTACTGAGGGTTTCAAGAGAACTAATGGAATTTAATTTAAGATTTAAAAAAAATGTAAATAAATATTTTGAATTGAATTTCTGCATAGGTTCGCGGGTGTGTGTACGCTGTCAAACGCAGGCTTTAAGACGTGTTCTTGATTGGAGATGTGAGGGTGACGGTGGAACCGAGGCGATGATCACCAGGTGGAGTATGCTATCCTCACCTCACTGTCATGGCAAGTGGTTGCGAACCGAGAAGACTGGTCCAGAATGCGAAACCTCTATCTGCAAGCCTCAGGCTCATTTTATTTTCGTTTAATATTTTATCAATATTTATTTGAAAAATCAGTTTTTAAGCACCGAATAATCTTCTAAAAATGAAAACTGCTTTCCAGATTTAAGCAAGCAATTCTAGGTTCAACCATTTTATCAAGAAAATTTCCTAAAAACAGATGAAAAGTAGAAGGCAATTTCATGAATGCATAATGTGAAGTAATTTCAGTTAATAATGAATTATCGATTTACAAAAGATGAGTTACTATAATCAATTTTGCCCCGAAACCACCTTTTAAAAAGGTTTATTGGTGGAAATGTGTAATATACAAATTGGTCCAACAAGTATATTTGTATGTAAGTTATGAGTCCACATATCAAAGATCATATTTTCTAGAATATAAGCAATAAAAAGTAGAATCTTCTCTGATTTATTTTCTCACCCAATTCCCATTTTTTTTGGTAATTTAAATTTGTTTCAAAAACTGAAACAATTTATGGTTAATCAATTTAAGTATTCCAAACAATATTTTTAAATCTTTTGAAATCCCATCAATTTACATAAATATATTGAAAATTTGTAGGAATCTTTTTTCAGTACCATAAAGTGTATTAAGTCTTTTGAAATATTTTGAAATCCCTTGAGATCCAATGAAATATTAAAAAATCTTTGGTATTCTACGAAATATCTTAATTCTCGTATATAAATAATTTGAAATTCATTCAAGTTTGATAAAATACCGTTAAGTTACATGAAAATCTAATGATATTCCTAGAAATTTCTCGAAATATTTGAAGTTCTATGAAATTCTTTTTGATGCTGGAAAATTGAAATTGAAATATGCTATTCAGAGCCTTTAAAACCCCTTAAAATTATTAAAACCCGGAGAAACCTTCTGAAGTCTTTAAAGATCCCTGAGAATATTTGATAACGTTGGAAATCTCAGAAATCCTATGAAACCACCTGAAGAAAATCTGTTAAAATCCTTAAAATCCTACGAAAACCGTTAATTCTTGTAAAAATGAAAATATTACAATATTATAATATTATAGATAATAATAATATAATTTTAATTGTCATATTTTAAGCTTCGAGAAGCAGAGCCAATTTTTATTTTAAATTATAAAGTCTCGTAAATGGATTACGTCTAAAGATTGTCATTAAATAAAAAAAATTATTATTTTAAAATAAGAGCGTTCTTCCTAAATCTCGTGATTCATTATCCTTACACTTTTTGCAATTAATATGAATAGAAAAAAGGTGTTTTATGTTGATCGTTAATAATTTTTTTCTATTCAATTTAATAACAAATAATGCCAATTTTCTTATCTCCACCTATACAGAGTTGTGCCAAAAATATTTAATTCCCTTTTTAACTTTAGATTTGATAAATCCTTGCAAATATTTTCCAAAACAAATTCCAAAGGTTTGCACTTCTACCTACAGTGTTTTTTTTCTGTTATCAATGTAAACTGTTCCGATTTGCACTTGAAAAAATCTTGATGAAGATTGTTGAGAATTTTTAATCCCATTATCTGGAATGTCAAACGAACCTGTTAAAAGTTAAATGGCAGAGGGTTGTTGGACGCGTAAAGAGAAAATTTCATAATTACTTATCGGTCGATGAAAAGCGATAGACATTGCATTTCACAATGAGTCGCACGAGACCGTGCCAATATTTGTTTCAGCATTTTTTGCTATGTCGCTTACCGTTCATTCTATAACATCTAAAAACAAAATTGATTGTTGCGAACCCAATTTTGAAGCGTTTAGTCAATTTTTTTTAGTATTTAAAACATTTTAAGCATTCTACAATAGGTTTATAGATAAGGATCCATCCATAAACTACGTTATAAATTTTATGGGGTGAGGGGGTCGCACCAAAAAAAAGGTTTGTACCAACGGGGATGGAAAACGAGGGGAAATCAGGGATGGGAAAGTAATGGGGAAATGAGAGGGGTATGGGCAATAAGGTAAAATGAGGAGAAAAAATGTAGGGGAACCAAGGGAAAATGAGGGGCAGGAAAAGTGTTGTGAAGTCAGAGCTGGGGAAGCGAGGAAGATTTAGGCAGGAAAGTAAGGGGAAATAAGGGAGGGGAAGTAGGAGAAGTAGTTGAATGAGAGCAGTGAAAGTAGGGGAAATGAGCGAAGAGATAGTACGGGGAAGGAGGGAAAAGGAGGATTGGTAAAGTGAC
>JAWWLR010000054.1:72201463-72214811 GCA_035041075.1 Acraspis erinacei | reverse complement strand
TCTGGTCACTGGCACATAATTTCGCATTGAGGCTCGCTGACCGGAGATTTTTGTTGGAAATATTCTACATTTTAAATACGAAGGAGAATTTTCTTTTTAATAATCATATTTGAAAATATAAAAAAATTATTGATTTAATAACTTAGCAAAAAAATATAAATTAATTAGTTATGGGAATTAAATTATTTGAAACTATGATGGTCCGGCTACCCCATATATTTTTTAGAAATAGAAAGCATTACACTTTTTTGTAAATTTTTTTAGTTTAACCATTTTTCCAGAATTTGAAAATTGTCAGAGGTTTCGTAACTCACTATTATGACCAGCATACCCTTAAGGAAATCAAATATTATATCAAGGCATGCCTACGGATTTCAAAAATTTCCAAGAATATGAAATAACTCACATTGTCAAAGAATTTTGTGACATTTCCAAGATTTCAAGGGATTTTATAGAATTTCACAAGACTTGAGGGATTTTCTGTGGTTTGCAATTCTTTCAAATGATGTACTGGATTTTAAGGATATTAAACTATTTCAAGATGTTACAAGAGGTCCCAAAGAATTTCATGAGATTTCAAAAATATATAGTATGTCAAACAATTTATGTATTATTTCCAAGGAGTTTAAGGAATATCAACGAATTACACAAAAATTAGGTGATTTTTATAGGATTTGCAATTATTTCAAAGGATTTATGGTATTCAAAAAATATTAACATATGTTAACAAATTCTAAAGAATTTCGAAGGATTAACAAAAATGCAAGTAATTTAAAAGAATTTTGTAGCGTTTCTAAATACTTAAAAGAATATTTGTAGAATTTCCAAATATTAAAATACCCATTATAAGATATGTTAAGGTAGGTTTTTTATACAACATTAAGAAATACCGAGGCATTTCTAGATATTTCAAAAATTTAAAGTAATCTCAAAGAATTTTGTAATGTTGTCAAGATTTCAAGGGATTTCCTAGAATTTCACAAAACTTAAGGGATTTTCTAGGAATTCCAATTATTTCAAAGGCTGTACAAGTTCATTGTACGAGTTAATTGTAAGGTATTTCAATGAAATTAACTATATTTGAAGGAAATTATTCTTTCTCCAAGGTCTTCAAAGATTCCTAGGAATTTAAATTTTGTACAGTACTTAAACGAATTCCAAAGAATTTCAAGGGATTTCGAAGAATTTGTGTAGGATTTCCAAAGACTTGAAGAATTTTATTGCATATCCAAGGATTTCAATGATTTTTAGGAATTTGAACGATTTTCATAGAACTTTAATGAATTTCAAAGAATTTCAAGAAAATATTTGAACAGATCAGAATATTTGTAGGATTTCTAAAAAATTTAATATCGATTTAAATGAATATCAAGGTAGTTAAAAGAATTCCCTAAAATTTAAAGGATTGAATTAAATCTCTAAAGATTTCAAACATTTCTACGAATTTGAACTTTTTTTTCATAGACATTTAATAAAAAGTTAAGTTTAATTTATATTCAACGGATTTGAAATTATTTCTACTTATTTTAATGGATTTTGGGGGTTATGAAATAATTTACAAAATTTGAAAGGCTTTGAAAGATTTTTCGAAAGATTTCAAGGGGTTTTATAGAATTTCCTAAGATATAAGGGATTTTATAGGACTCCTCATCATTCTAAACAGTTTACGAGATTTAAACATATTTGAAGATATTTTAACAGATTTTAAAGAATATGGAGAAATTTCAAAGAATATTGAAGTTTTTTCCAACGATTATAAGCTGGATTTTAAGGGATTTTAGAGAAATTCGAAAAGTTAAATTTTAAGGAATTTTGAACGACTGCAAACATTTCAAAAAATTTAAGGTATTTAAAGAAATTTGACTACACTTAAAAGATTTCATTATTATCATTATTTTTTTATTACTTCATTTCCTAACTAACTTAAGGGTGTAAAATTAATTTTACGAATAGAAAGCAATACAAAAATATAAAATATAAAATAAATATAAAAATATAAGATATAATATAATATAAAATATAAAATATAAAAATAATATATAAAAATTCGAAATGGTGGCGCCAATATGGTGTGCCAAAGTCGAAAATATTACTCGTTTTAGATGAAAATGAGTGATCTACACAACCAATGAGTACCGCGTTTTCTCAAAATCAATCTATATTATTTTTATTCGCCATATTGGTTCATCATTTTGAATTTCTGAATTTTGAGTTTAGATTTGTAATCAGCAACCTAAATAACTCGTAAGTACCAAGATTTATTCAAATCAACCCATTGTTTGTATTTTCGTCCGCCATATTAGATCCGCCATTTTTAATTTTAGAATTTTAAGTTCAGATTCGTAATCAGCGTCCTAAAAACCCCAGGGTACAAATTATCAGAAAAAAAATTTTTCTTTCATTTTGAGCACTTTTTGTCGATTTCTCTCTGCCAACAAAGGATTTAATCAATAAAAACTTGTATGGAGAAATATTTTTAATTCTATTCTGTATAGTGTTAGCAAAATCAGATTTTCCGTTAATACGGGTAAGTACGGTATATGTAAAAAAACGTTACAATAAAAATTTTACAACATTGTACATTTGTTCCTATTCATAAAACATTTACTATTTATTAAAATATGTTTGATTTCAATTTACTATCGTTTGTAAGACTATTAATCAAAATAAAAATGTGAATCTTACTGCGCGAGGCACCGATTCGGCCTTCTACCTGACTCCCTTTCTTTCTTATCGTAGAAGGATAATAGGGAGAGGCATATTGGTTTTATCATCCGTACAATAAATTCGAAGAACAGTAACAATTTACGAAACAAACACGAAGATTACAAATATACGACATTCCAATATATAAAAAGTACGTCTTTCAAAAAGAAAAAAAATGTCACACTTATCCTGAGTTTCATTTTTAATTATCCTGTCATAATTTTGCATTAAGAATAACAGAAATCTATCATCGAAAAAAATAAGGGATACTGGAGGAAAATATATCTTTCTTCATTCCTAAAAAAAATGCATCAAAAAGTGCTTAATGTACGAAATATTCAAATCAAAAGACCAGTTAACGGAATTACGAAATTGAGTTTTCTAAAAGCATTCCATTTTTGTTAGTAAATTGTTAAAGCAATAACCAAATGCAGCCATCTTCTTCTACAAATAATTCCCGTTATCCCACTTACTCCTATTTACCCTACATAATAATTGAGCTAACCCGGAAAATATATCTTCCGGACGTACTAATGAAAAGTGAGATTTATTCAGCGGGCTTGTCGTTTCTTTCGGAGGGAAATCGACTTCGCTGATTTGTGACGCAATCTCGTTGATCTCTCAATTCAATTAAACAGCTCTGTAAATCCAAACCATTTTGCTGATAGATATGCAGCACTCGATCTCGATCTGACGACGTTTTCACGATTTGTTTTCGCCCAGGGAGGCTATGCAATGGCAAAAGTAATCGAGCTAATCCCTAAATCTATTATTATCCGGATCGAATCATGGAGGATGGCAAACTTCTTGTTGGAAGTAAAAAGAAATTTATCAAGATCCCCAAAACGTATATGATACACGCTTGCTTTCACTCTAATAACACATTTATTAAAAAGATATGGCACCGTTTTCGGTGAACATCTCGAATGGATAAGGCTTACATTTTTTTCGGTTTAAAAAAAAAGTAATTTTGAAATACAAAGTTTAATTTGTTCAGTTCAAGGAACATACTATTGTCAGGATAAATAAATCTAGATCTTTACAAAAAATTATATTTGATAAAATAATGAGTTTACAATAATTTGAAAATATTCCCGACAAAGATATATTAAAACTGTAAGCGACTGCTCAGGACGACAACCAGAGCAAATCTGATTCTTGTTCAGCTCCCCTGAAGATATTAGGCCCCTGGTTGGCCCCATGATCGTCAATGTTTAGTCTATGACGAATATGGGACTCTATCGCTGCATGTCGCCAGCATTACATAAACATTTGGATGGTGACTTATCTTATACGATCCCTCGAAAACAGTCTGCCGCATCTTAAATTAACTTCAAAATGATCCATAATAATTTTTACTTTATTTGGTCTCCCTGACCATATAGTCGTCCTCGACCTTAATATCGACGATTCCCAATAAACTAGAAGAAGCAATAAAAATTTCTTTTATTTTCAGAGAAAAGATACCAAGGTAGATAGGCACTATGATGCAACAGACACCTTAAAGTGGAGTGATCAGGCCCACCATAGTATCAATCGCATGCCAATGTTTATCTTGGTAGGATGTTGAATTTGGGATGGGATAATAAGGAACCTGGTCGCCAGCATCGCCAGGGGTCCTAGCCAACTGAGAGGGTGACCAGTGACAACTCAGCCCAAGACTACTCTGACTGCGAGTGCAATTTTTTTAACCTGGTAACCAGCCTCGCCAGGTGTCCTAGCCAACTGAGAGTGCGACCAGCGACTACTCACTACACAGTCCAAGACTACCCTTACTCCGACTAGCCTTGGTCACAGCCTCCACCTAGAAACTGAGATTTTTGTATGATCCTGACCAGAAGACCTACCTGAGAACTCTGGATTTTGCCCCGATCAACAGCCTTGCCAAAGTTCCTTTTACGTACATCCCTGACCAAGGAATGTATACCTCGCAACTTTGAGTCTGGCTGAAATACTAGACATTTCGTCTAGTGCAACCCAACTTACCAGTCTACTCCATGGTATCAAACGTGACCCATTTCTGAAGACTGTCTACTGCCACTACGATTCTCTGATTTGGTGACTTCTTCAAGTCCCTCAAATTCTGAACCCAGTTGCTGCCAGACAGGCTGCTACCATTATGATGTTACCCACATCGTAAAGAAGCGTTTTGAATCGACGAGTATCAAACCTCTTTTTCTGCTCTGCTTCGGCTAAGTCTGTACTCTACTTGGCTTCTCTCCTTAACCCTCCAAGATCCACATGGTCAAGAGTTGCTTGAATTTCTCCAGACAATACTACGTCCGCCATCCCTCTGGGTTTATATCATTACGAAACACGTCTTTTAGAGAGCTGGAAAAGGGGATTTTACATTTAGCAGTGATTTTTGTGGCTGAGAAAGGTGGATAAAGGGATTTGATACTTAAGATAAAATTCAAATAAAAAAATTTAATTTCAGTTTAAAAAATTAAAATTTCTAAGAATTGTATACAAATAAAAAAAATCATTCGCATATCAAACTCACTCGATTTGCCTTGCTATACTTAGAAGAACTTCTGTAAACCATATAAAAAGTTGTCAAATCATATTATAAGATTTTCTGTAAAATCTGTAAAAAGTGTATCCTGTTCAGGACGGCCATCTCCCCGGGAGAATCGAGAGAAATTCGGGAGAGAAATATTATACCAGGAGATATCTCGTGTTTCATAATTCGTGCATTTTGTAATTCTTGAAAGTTTCAAACTAGAAAGTATATAATCTTCAAAGCGTTTAGAATAATTAAATTTTAAAGTTGTATAATATTTCTCGCAGTATTTAAATTTATGCATTTTGGAATCGTGAAACTGACCATGACTTTTGATTTGACAGAATCACATCTTTTCGTAAAAAATATCTATTGAGTCGTTTTAAATGTCACTTAATACTAAGCGGTATGATATTTATTATTAATATATTTTTCGTTTTTTAAATTTATATAATTTTAATTCACAATTATATTTTTAATGTGCTATTCTAAAACAGTTTAATCTTTAAGGCCTTCAAACTAAATTAATAGACTTGATAGTCAGCTTTAAATTTATGAATTTTAAATTTAAATATAAACTAATTTTGAATTGAATTTGGTTACATTTTGGAAATTATTATTAGCCATTTGAAAATTATTAACTTTTAAGCGATTTAAAATTACTCCAAATAATTGAAATTTGAAAGGATTTGAGTATAAAAAAAGTTTTAATATCACAATTTTTTGTGGCTAACATTTTTTCAGTTTTAAATGAAGTTCGCATACGTTTAAGTTTCGGGAGTCGATATTTTTTCTTTTTTGACTTTTCTCATTTAAAATTACTATTAGGTATTTTCACTCCAATCGCCAACTAACTTAACTTCGTTGACTGCTGAGGGGAAAACAAGGGACCAAATGCATGGGATTCAGTTCAATTTTGCCCTATTTTGCTAATATCTTCGTAAAAACGAATTTTTTCTATATAAATCTATTGGAAAATAGTTTTTATTTGTTAAACAATATTTAATGACACAATAAAATGATAATAATTATTATTAATTACGAAGGTATTACAGAATTAAAGTTTTGTTCTATACATTTGATCCATTGCTTTCCCCTCCGCTTTAACGAAGTGAAGTTAGCTGATGGTTGAAGTGAAAATACCTCATTTATTTCAACAGGTTCTTTTTGATGATTCAATTCAATTTTTTCATTTTTGAAAAATTGATCTGATCAGCTTTAATGTTAACTTATAATTTTATTATGTAATAACAATGTAAAATTCTAGAATTTCATATGCTTTGTCTTTGAAAAATTCAATTTAGTTTTCAATATTAAATTATAAAATTTTAATCGCCTTGGATTTAAAATTATTCAACTTTAAAAGTTTTCAATATTTAATTATTATTTAATTTCGAACGTTTTGACATTGTCCTATTTTCGGAATTTCAATCAAAAATCTTGCTAGTTTCGTGTCTCTTCAAATCAAATTAGACACAACAATTTCCTTATCTTTCTCATTATATGATTTAACCCGGCCCATGTATTGCTGTTTTTTACCTACATTAAGTGTATAAGGGTTAAATTGACCTGGTGTCTTGAAAATGTAGTAAAGATGCATAAAAAATTCAGTAAAAATTCAAGGATCACTTTTGAACGTTTTACTTTATGATAAAATTATGAAATTTGACCTTAGATAAAATGAGAATAATAAATAATTACTATAATAAACAAAAAAACTCGTGAAAAAATCCTGTTTACAACCAAATTCATAACATTGCGAAAAATCAATATTAATATTATTAGAATTCCGCAATTGATCATATATGTGAAAGAACTGAAGGTTGCGCAAACAGACTTAATTTTTGTATAAACTAGGAGAAATCACGAATATTTACCGATAGAACCAGGAGAAAGCTTGGAGACGAAAATTTAAAAAAGAATTGCCACCCTGCTGTTAGTTTCCTGGAAAATAAACCGAATTTTGTTCTAACATATTTTCTATGAATATTAAAATATGTTTCATAAAAAATAAATTTCAATTACTACGTTCAATCTATTCAAATGAAATTTTTCTCCAGAAGGGTAGCTCCGATAAAAGGACTAATTGCCAATCTGACAATCACTGTTTTTCTCCGCCTTTCCTTCCTGAATGCCATTCTCTTCTTCCGCATCTCCTCATCGTCCCCGTGAACTTTGTAAAAACCTGTGACGAGTAAAAAGTAAATTGAAGCTTTCCCTGAAAACAGAACTCGGTCGACATAATCCAATTGTACCTCTGGGTGCAAAACAGAAAGGAGTCCCAATTATTTTCTAGGTTAAACAAAATTATTAGGTTAAATATAAAATCTCTCGAGCTCAAATATTCTTTACTAACATAAGTGGTAAACGATTTATTCCTAGAAAGTATAAACGTTCATGGCTTAGAGATCAGTGATAAAAGTTCAGAGTTAAAATATGAAAGGCCATTATTTGGAAGTAATAATTAAGAGCCAGCCATAAAAGATAAGAGGTCACACGTCATAAGCGAGATCATAAATCAAAGTTCAGGGGTTGTATTAATGATGAAGATAGAGAACAAATGTTAATGCAAAATGTGAGAGGTCAAAGATGAAAGGCATAAGCGAGGTCATGAGTCAAAGGTTAGGGGTAGTATTAATGAAAATCATAGAGGTCAAATGTTAATGCATAATGTGAGAGGTCATATATCTAAGATAAAAAATCACTCGCTAAATTTGAAGGACCAATAATTTATTCTCATTATATATATGTAGACAATTTGTCTTTTTGGATCTTTTTGGAAGTAAAAATATCTGTTTGGTTAACATTTTCTTTTTCTCTCAAATCAAAAAATCTATTTTTAGAAAATGCATCGCCTTTAGTAAACATTTTTTTCTTCTTTTGTTTTTTAATTCAAATTGTAATATTTTTTTGTTAAAAATTGATACAATTTTGTTGGGATTTTTTGTTTTAAACGATAAAATCTTTTTTGATAGAAAAATTCACTATTTTGTTGAAAATTCGTCTTTTACGAAAATGTTTTATTGATTTTATTGTGTAATTCTTTTCATGTTTTAAGCTAGTTAAATAATTATTATCTAAAGCACGTTGTTTACAGTATGAAATTAGATAAGGATTGAATTTTATTTTTTTTTAATTAAGTAATATAAATAGATTAATTGCTTTACAGTTATATATTTGAATATTTACGACGATTTTTATAACAAAAATTTATTTATATTTAAAATACCTCTATATCAATTAAATATATTTTTTAAATGTTTGTGATGTCAAATGAGTATCTGAATTCAATTCTCAAAATTATATGCACGTATGCTTTATTTTTTCCTGGAATTAATTTAAAAGGTTATTAATAAATATAATTTTCTGAAATTAAAGTTCCAATTTAAAAAAAAATATATATCTATAAAGCAACTATTAGCTCATTAATCTTTTTCTCAATATTTCATTGTGTATAGATTGAATTTTAATTTTATCTTAATTAATGAACATAAATTGATTATTTGCTTAAAGTTTATGTAGTTAAATATTGATTATAATTTTGTATAATAAAATACATTTATATATGTAATACCTCTAACCAATTTTATCATTTCTTCAAATTTTTGTGATGTTGTGAAATGAATATTTGAATTAGATTTTCAAAATTATATGATAATGTTTAATTTTCTTTGGAATTAGTTTAAAAGGTTATTAATAATTCAAATTTGCCAATACGGAAGTTAAAATTTATTCTACTTAAATAAAATTAATTATAATGTTGCCATGGAAATAATTGTTTGTTTAATTGAATTTAGTAGCATAAATTGATTATTTAATTTCAGTTTATGTAATTGAATATTGGCTATAATTTGTGTAATAAATATCTACATATGTTTAAAATAACTTTATTACCATTACAAAAGTTTTTAAAATGTTTGTGGTGTTGTGAAATGAGTACAATACCGACCAGAAATAATGTCTATTAAAAAAAATCTTATTAAAAAACTTGTCTCATTTTCATGGTGAACTTAGTAATACATTAAGTTCAAAAAACTTTTTAAAAAAACATTTAGGAATCTTATAAAATTTCACGTCGATTAAGGCGACCGAGACCCATGTAACCGTTTAAATTACTTTTCTCCATAAAATTCTTTATCTCATCTTGCACTTCATTCGCAGTCAACTTTCTTTCTCTTTATTCGTTTCCCCTTTCGGCCCTATATTCCATTGAGTAGAATTCTTGAATTTTTTTTTTGAAACTGCCATAATCCTCCCATCACGCATTTGAGTTAGAAAAATACGAGGATCTAGCTCTGCCTTTTAGAGCTCATTTGATAATAAATCTTGCCTGTACATTCGGTATACCTTTCAATTCAAAATAATCTGCAAAATCCTGAATAAATTGAATAAAAATGCAGCTTTTAAGGTTGAAATTCTTCCTAGGTTCTTGCCATCTTAGGATGAACATTTGACAAGAATTTCGGCCTGATACGATCGGGCGCTAAATTTTCAATGTTTACCGCTAAACCGTTTATGAATTAAATTTTTTAAATATCAATGACCTGGAAAAATATTTGTTGACTGGAGGAGAAAAAAATTTGTTTTTGTTTTTGAGGCAATCCTGAGATAGTCCTATTAAGAATTTGACTGCCAATAAGAAACTCTTAGGGTGAGAACTATAATTAATATCATCTAAATGGATTTTCATTGATTTATATAGATGCGTGATGGCAAATTAATCACTTTATTTTCACACAATAAACATGGTTGATGGAAGCATATTTTGTTCATTAGACTTATAACTGAAATACGAACATCTTACAAGGAAAAATTCGAGGTAGATACCATAAATGAAATAAGAATGATAGCATAGAGTATGTGTTGTCGAGAAGAAAAAAATGTGTTTTTATTTTTGAGGCAATCCTGAGATATTTATATTAAGAATTTTACTGCCAATGAGGAACTTTTAGGGCGAAAATTATAATTAATATTATATTTAAATTAATTTCCAATCATTTTTCTAGATGCGTGATGAAAAAAGAGTTGCTTTATATGTACAAAATAAATATGGTTGATGTATGATAAGCACATTTCGTTATTAAACTGATAACTGAAAAACAAGCATCTTACAAGGACAAAATCGAGGCATATGAAATAAATAAGATTAGAAGTATATCATAGAATATGTATTGTAATAAAGTACCATAACCATACTTGGGTACACTGTTTACCAGATTCTTAAAAAATCATTGAGTAAAATTGATTCAAAATTCTTTATTCAGCAAAAATGAAGATCCTTTCTACTCTCTTTCTACAATTGGCAGTTATTCTTAATTCTATTGGTGAATATAATAATATAATAATAAATTTTTAATTTTAGAACATATATGAGAATTGCGGAAATAAAAATTGGTTTGAATTGATGCGCAATAATAATGTTTTTTATTTCTTTATATATTTATACTGAAACTCCGTCAAAATTGACCGAAATTACTTTTTGTGGGTGCTCAATTTCCTTGAATGTAAATAGTTTAAAAACAGTTTGGTTTACTTTGCTCTAAGGGCCTAGCGAAAGACAGCGATGTAGTCTAGAACAATGAAAAAATTATTTGACAAATGTATTAAAATAATTTTCATCCTTAAGATTTGTCACTTTTATGGATGAATAATTATTTAGTGATTGAGTTCCATTTACACATTTTCTTAATAACAAATGTTTTTAAAGAAATTATGTTTTCGGAAGTACACCTTTAGTCAATTTCCGTAAAAGTCAGAACAAGGAGGTTTTTTCAATCGCGTAATATCAACGTGGGTTGAAAAATTAACATGAGAATGAGGGTTTAAAATATGTATTACATACATTGTTGAATTTCCTTAAAAGACAGTAGGTAAGATGCAGGTTTTATGAATCACAGAATACCAATTTTCGATTAAAATTGAAGAAAACTCACCGCAATTTCAAAAATTATATTTGTTCAGTAGGTGTTTATCACAACACGCAAATTTAGTGACAAAGGTAAACAAGTTGACCACGAATTTAATATAATTTTGAAAATTTAAATCGCTTTGGAATTTATTACAATACTTCGGATTAAATGGACTAGAAAGAAAACAGAAGCACTAATAAACTTAGTTAGTTTTAAATTTATTATTTGGTTGAAAATTAACCAATTTTCTTAAAAATACAGCATTTTCGGTTGCAAATTCAACTGTTCTGTTAAAAATTCATCTTTTGGGTCTTAAAATAAATGTAACAATTTTGTTAAAAATTCATACTTTTTGGTTGAAAATTCGACTATTTACTAGAAAATTAACTTATTGTATGCATTTATTATTTTGGTGTTAGAAAGTGAACTGGAATCTTCTTCGGATGAAAATTTAACTCTTTTTTTTAGGTTTTTTTTAAAAATTCATCTGTTTTAGCAGAAATTTGATGTTACTTCAATAAAAATGCAACTGTTCAGTTGAAGATTCAACTCTTTTTCGATAAGTCGTACTTTCTGGTTGAAAATTCTGCTGTTTTGTTTTAAAAATTTAACTATTTCGTAGAAAATGGACATTTTGTTTAAATTTAATATTTTGGTGTTGAAAGGAGAATTGAAATCTTTTTTGGATTAAAATTCAACTATTTAAACAAAAAAATTTTTATTTACGTATTCATCTGTGTTAAGAAAAAAAATATTTTTCTTGTATAAAAAGTCAATGGTTTGGTAAAGAATTCAACTATTTTCTTAAAAATTCATCCTCTTTAGTTAAAAGAATTTTTTCTGTAGAAACTTATTTTTTAAAATGCATATTTTGATCTTAAAAAGTTATCTGGAATCTTTTATGGATCAAAATTCAACTATTTTATAAAAAAAAAATTGTTTGCTAAAAATTCATATTTTTTAAGAGAAAGTTCATATTTTTTAATGAAAATGCAACTTTCTGGTTAAAAATTCTGCTTCTTTGTTTGAGTATTTAACCATTTTGTTTGATAGATTTGGTTGCAAATTAAACCGTTTTATAGAAGTCTTTTTTGGTTTAAAATTAATTTTTTAACTGAAAATTTAACTTTTCAATTTTTTAATATTGATCTTTTTTAATTGATAATTCTTCTGTTTGGTAAAATATAGTTGTCTTGGCTTGAAACTTTATTTATTTTGGGAAAATTGGTCTTTTGGCTTGAAGGTTTAACAATTTAGGTAAACTTTTGTTTCTTCCTCGATTGAAAAATCTTTATTTGTTGAAAATTTTTCTTTTTGCTTGAATCCTCTTTTTTTATATTTTATCTTTTTGGATTGAAGTATAAACGATACCACTTTTTTGTTGGGAATTTATCTTTTTAGGTTCAAAATTCAGATATTATGTTAAAAATTTAATTATTTTTTTGGAAATTTAAGTACTATGTTAAAAATCTACCTCTATACTAGAAAACACACTTTTCTATGAAATAAATTAATAAATATGAAAATGTTAAATTTTTATCTGAATTTTTTTACTTCAACCTAAAAAAAACTTTTCATTTGTTCATCTTATTTTTCCATAAACATTAAAATTGTTATATTTCGTTAAATATTATGAAAGGTATGCTATTTCTAAGAATACCTGTAGCAATTCAGAAAAAAGAAAGGAAAACATTTGAATTTGAATATTTTGCAAAAGAAACTATTTCGCACATTGTGGTTGTTAACTTTTTAATTATCCTTGTGATTCAATTTTTTTCCTGCAATGACACAAAGCAGTTTTAGTAAAATTAATTTTTCTTACTATTACACTATTTTTTATCAAATTTGTTGATGGACTCAAGCTGGAGGATCTTCACAAATGCACTTATATTTTTTTAAATTTAGAATTGGACGCGCTACTCAGCACAGTGCTATTATGAACAATTTTTCGAGCTTTGAGAAGAGTTCAGCATTCAGACTTTCGTATATTCAGTTAAACTGAAAAGCCCATTGAAAAATCAATAAAATGTATTAATCATCGTAAAAAAATAATTGTGACCTCAATTAATATTTTCAAATTGCATTAGTCGAATGAGTGGTACTTACGCACTTTAAAAAAATCTGCCCGCTGGGCGGATAGATTCTCATCGCGCGCTATGCGCGCGGCTCGCTTCGCTCGCAAGTTTGAGCGCGCCTATGGCGCGTAGGTGTTGGTTCTCGCGCTTCGCGC
>JAWWLR010000054.1:72061833-72081741 GCA_035041075.1 Acraspis erinacei | reverse complement strand
AGTCTGAATCGGCAGGCGCGCATTTTCATGTTCCTCAGCATAAAACGAACAATCTCAGGTGAACAAATTCCGTATCGATATCACGTTGCCAATTACGTTGTGAGCCCACGGTCTATAACATTCAGGGAACATCATTACTGTGCAAAGAAAAAATAACTTTATACCAACTAAGAGTGTTAACCTGAATCCTTCGGAATATTGTTTGGATACATTCTCCTCTCAGTAATTGAATGTTACCTAACGTAAACAGCAATGCGAAGTACTTTCGACTACTGGTTAGATCAGACAGGATTGTTCCGGATTTAGAAGTGGAAGGTCTGGGATAAATTCTTGCTGTTAGCAATTTCTGTGATTTTGCCTAACATTCAAATATTTGTCTATTACAAGTGTCTATTAGATTTATTTCAATAAAGTGAAAATATTTATTTAAAAAAATTCAAGAGAATACTTTCTTATAAGCTAAGCGGTTTTGGGTTTATTCGTAAAAAAACAAAGTTGGAAATAAAAAAATTAAATTTGTGTACAAACGAAACAAGCTACTAGAATAAATGACACCAAATTTATACATCGACAAAAGATCTAAACATTTATTACGAGTTCGTTTTTATAGAAAGCGTAGCTTTGGTTTTTGTCGTTAAAAATTAAATTTAAAACAAAACAAAAAAATTTATTTGAAAACGATACAAGAACAGACAAAAATTTTTTAATCCATAAAGGATGTACACATTTTTTATCAATAATTTTTACACAAAACGAGTAGATTTTTTGTAAGATGAAGACCTCAGTAAGCGAGGTGCGAGCAGTGAGTGACACCTTGGATTAATTTCTTTATTTATTAAAAAGTTTAGTTGAAATCAAAATATAAATGAGGACATAGTAAAAACCAGCATGCTTCTATATTAAATTGTATTTAAATATGTCCGGGGAATAATTTTCAAAGCAGCGTATTACTGGTGTTATCAAAGATTTTCTTGTATAAAGCACACGCAACAGCATTAATTATTAATAAGCAATGCAGACATTGCTGCCATCGTGCGTTTAGTATTAAAAAACAACTACTTCACTCATCCTTACAACAACAAAAAACTAGTGATTGAAGCGTTTCCAGTAGTGAATAGCGAAATATGGATCTATTAAAAGCTAATAGTGTCACTAACTGGGGTCTTAACTATAATCATAAAGAACAGGATTTAAAAAATTATAAAAACAAGACAATAAGAATAAGTATGTTTCAATTTAGATGCATATTAGGAATTTTAATGATACAAATTTATTCAAATCATACATGTTTCAGTGTAGCTGAAAAATACAATTTGTACATTATTTTGCACTATCTGATTACGCAATCTTAGGCAAAGGTGCATAAAGAACTTATTATATTTGATATAAAAGTATTGAGCATAATGTAGAAAAGTTCACATTTTTGACAAAGTCGAGTGCGAAGCATGAGAGTCGTGGTGAGAATGTGTTCGCTAGAGCCGAAAGAGCTTTAACAAAAGAGACTTTAAAATCATGAAATAACAGTTTTCGATCCGTTGACCTTTAATATTAAAAGGTCTGTGCAAAAATGTCGGAGAAATGCAAAAACCGAGCGCGAAGTGCGAAAACCCAGTCACGCTCCCCAGGTGACTGCTTAGAAATTTTTAATTACGTATGAACCCATCCAAATATTAAGAAGCGATTTAAAAAACATTG
Source organism: Acraspis erinacei (assembly GCA_035041075.1). Lineage (NCBI taxonomy): Eukaryota > Metazoa > Arthropoda > Insecta > Hymenoptera > Cynipidae > Acraspis > Acraspis erinacei. Next base: position 72,080,046 of record JAWWLR010000054.1, on the reverse strand, counting down.
CACCTTTGTTTGATTGGGAAATGTTATTTTCTTTTTTACGCGCGCGATACGCAAGGTTCGCTTTGCCTAGGCTGCGCACCGTTTGTATTTGGCGCTTCGCGCTCGACAATTTATTTACCATGCGCTACGCGCTCAGTCATTCTACTTTCCCCACATGTTTGCAAAAGACTTTTCTAATTAAAGGTCAAACCATCAACAAGTGAAATTAATGATCGTGAATTCTCTTTTGTTAAAGCTCCTTCGACTTTAACGAAAAATTCTCATTGCGTGACTCTTGAGACAAAAGGTCAAAAGCAAATTTTAAGGTGTAATTTTAAAATCATTTTTTATTAACAAATTTTTCGTACCTGATGTCTTTTTTCCAAAAATTTAGTTCTTTCATTTGTACTGTCATTTTTCACTATTAAAACAATAACTATGCGTCTTATTAAATAATCATTTATAATAAATGTATCGATCCTTTTTAGTGTACAACTTTTGTTTATTCATTTTTTTTCATTCCTTTAGCCGCTTTTCCAAACATTTCAATTTTATTAAATGTTTTTTTACGATTGAATCAAAAGCTACGCGTACTGTCAAACATTTTTCAGCCACAAATGTGTAGATCTCTTTCCTTTGAACTACTTTTGTCCATTCATTTATTTTTGTATCTTGCGTTCGTTTTTCAAAAATTTAATTTTTTTAGTTTTTAATTCTATATCTTATGACTAAAACAGAAACTACGCGTCCTAGCGTAAAAATTTTGATCATATTCCTAAAAAATTGTCCTAAAAAGATTGGTTCATTTTTTTGAGATGAAGAATTTTGCTTCCTAACATTTTTTATATCTCGCGAAATTTTCCTGGAAAACATAATTTTTTAATTTTAGGGAAGCGTTTTCGGCGGATAAAACCAGAACCATTGCTAAAAGATGGTTGGTTAAGGAACTTTTTCTTTCTTTTTATGCCTTAAAAACGTGCGCTAAAGCTCAATTCAATCTTCGAAACTTATCGTGCATATAAACCACTACCTTTACTACTGCAGATAGACAGATAGACACCTTCGTAAAAATCGTTTTTTCTGTTCTAGGAGGTCTGAACAGGTGGAGATTTGATAAAAACTGACAAAATAAAATTCTACATAAAATTAATAACTTCTCATTTGATTAATAATGTGCAAATTAAGAATGCAAGGAGAAAGCACACAAAAATTTTTCATCTGACCACAGAGAGACTGATTATTTCCAACCTGAAAGTTCTTGCACTCGACTTTTCATTAAAGAATCCTTCTTTTTATTTGTTTCGAAGTACTTGATATTTAAAATGAAAATAAATTATTGAACACTTTTTGAAATTGGTAATATTTAAATTTTAGAACAATTATTTTCCACATGCTTTTAATTTTGGTTTAAGAAGTGTTATCTCGCAATGAAAAATAAGGAACAAGTATGATAAAAAAATTGGATAGATTGCAAACTGCGCGTTTTATGCTAGTTTTTATATAACAGAACATCTTTTTTGTCATCAAGGTTATTAAAGCATTTTTGCACTTGATGTTTCTTTATTCTTTATTATTTTCGGATAGTTTTTAAACTTTTTAAATATTTAAAGAAAAAACTAACGAGCTCTTTAAAAAAGGAAAATTTAATTTTAAAAGGAATTTTTAATATCATCAGAGAAAGCAGAATTTCTTAACGCTGGAAATTTCCCAGCGGGAGCGAAAGGAGAAGATCTTTTTCAGAAAAAATTTAATTGAAAAATTATGTGTTTTATTAAAGTTCCTTTAAAGATTTTCAACAAATTTTAGTTTAAACATAATTGTGGCTTACATGGTACGACGCTGCCTTAAAATAATTGGCCAAGATTTTGTAATCAAGATTCAAATGGTTCGATAGCTTAGTTGGTTAATGCGTGCGGTAGAATACATGGGCTCAGGTAGTTGATGTAGGTTACAATAATTATGAAAAATTAGGAACTTATAATCATGATTTCAAAAATATATATTTTTTTTTCGTTTAGAAATCGTGTTTTTATTCTTAATTAAGATTCTCTCATATCCAAGAATATAATACAATATCACTGTACTTTTGATCGAATTTTTTTTGGTATAACAGCATAAAGTTATCCTATTAAAAAAGATTAAATGCAAAAAATGTTCAGGCTCGTGATCAGGTCATACGTAGTTAAACTCATACGCGATGGGAGACTTCCTAACATTATTTTTTTATTACATTTAATTTCATGATATCAGCTTTAAAATTCACTCGTTTTATCTATTTCGGAAGAGTCGTGGGTGGTTGATGGCTTGCACAGACGTATTTTGTAACAATTATGTCATCGATGTTTTCACATTAAATGAGTATGCCGAATTCAATATGGTGACATAAGTAAAGAAAGTTACGAATGTGCCAGACAAACAGCTCTTACACAAGTTAACTTTGTTCAATTTATATTTTAAAAGAGTTTTTCTATTCCTCTATTCCAAATCATAATTGTATTAAACTACACTGGGGATTTTTTTAGTGACGCCCACTTTGAAGTATTTTTTTTCGGGATTTCCCCTGGATTCGATCTTATACATTAAGATCAATTTCACAGTAGTTATAAGAAAGCGAGAGTGCGAGTCGGACTGTGAATTTGGCCTTACTGTATATAAGAAATTTCCGGTTTTACGGGACTCATTCGTGTTCGAGGTGCCATGCATGCAAATCTGGAAAATAAAAGTGCGAAAGTTTAAGTTTTTCAGAACAAAATTTTTTCTGGGATTTTTTTTCGAAAAATGGGATCTTTTGTGTTGCTACTGACGCTCTAAACAATTTTTGGAATTTCAGGTAAACAAATATAGAAATTTCGTTTTTTTCTACAAAGTTTCAGAGATCTATTAACAGAGTGGACGTTGTAAACGAGGAAAAAAATATAAATTTTACTGTTCCAATAATTTAAAAATATATAAATCCAGACTGTCAGTTTAAACCCTCTAAGTCGAAAAATTAATTAACAAATTTGTAAATTATCAAAATCATCCAATATAAAAAAAATTTAATTCGAAAAATTAATAATTGACAGATTAAAATTTTTCTTTTAACTGAAAACTTTTTATAATAGAATTTAAATTATTTTAATTCTAAGTTGTTACAAATGATCAACTGTTTAATTATTGTTATTTGAAAATTAAAATTAAAAAAAAATTTTTTTAAATATTCTCTCAAGACTATTCTGTTTGAAATGAAAAATCAATCAAAAATTTCCCAGTAAAAAGATTAACATTTTATTTATAAATTTTCAAAAATCTAGATTTTGTTTACAATTTTTTTGAGTCTTGAAATGTTAAATAATTTTTGAAATTTTTTTAAAACCTTTATATATCTTCATAAAAATCGCCATAATATATTGCAGAGAATTGTTTCCCAACGTTAGCAATGTTTTGAAATATTATTGTAGAATGAATTTTGAAAAAATTACATCTTTAAAAAAGTTTGAAAAGCTTCTAAGGTTTTTGTTTGAATTCTTCAAAAATCTACATTTTGTTAACAAAATTTTTAATCTTTTCAACTTTTCGATTAGTTTTCAATCCTTTCAAAACTTCTAGAGTCTATATTTTCTTCAAACATCTATATTTTCTTTTAAATGTTGGGAGACCTTTTCAAGCTACAAATGATCTGTCTATATTGTCAAAACTTCAAAATATCTCTTTAACTTACTCGATTTTATTTTAATTCAATATTTTTTTAACTATTATTTATACATCAAAATTCAAAAATTTAACTTACGAATGAATAATTTTTCAATTAAAATTAAATTAGGTTAGATTAAAATTATAAGTGTCAAAGTTTAAATTTAGCTATGTCAATTTTTTTTATTCAAGGGATAATAACATTATTTACTAGAAGAAGGTGGCTGTCATTAGTTTTTGTGTAAATAATTTCTTTTTGTTAAACTAGATGCTTTCCTTGAGCATACGTTGTTTTTTTTGGTTTGAAAATTGAATTAATTTCTATCATAAATTATTAAATTTTAATTAAAAATCAGGCTCATGGTAAGGGTTAAACCTCATTTTTTATGGTGATACGAAAATCCATCAACAGTTCGAGGTTATTTTGAGAAGTAAATAAACCTCGTTTTAGCAATAAAAATGTAAGTTATAATAATAATTGATGAATAAAGTCTTAATCAATAAGCACAAATACACAAATAAATATTTTTTCAATTTATAAATCATATCATTTAAAAAATATACAATTTTCAATATCACTGTACATTTATACCAAACTTAAATTTTTATTTATATTTATTCTCTTATAAAAGAGAGTATATTGAAAGCAAAAATACATTATAAGAGTCAATGTATGTTTTATTACAAATTATAAAAGTACAAAATTGTACTTTGTTTGGATTTTTAGCAAAAATATCTGTCATTGTAATATCGCGATATTCAAATTTGACTTTTTCGAAACAAGATAATTTTCTAGTTTTTGTTTTCAAAATATCGAAAATTCAATTTCTAATTGCAATACAAAGCCGATTTTAAAAGCCCATAGAATTTTAATCTTATAAGGTCTCTGTTGATTTTCTCGATACTTAGTGGCTCGAAAGAATATTTTGTTTTAATTTTAACTAAATATTAAATTCCTTATCGCAAACCACAGCAGAACCAACTCAAATTTAGGTTAATGCAACTCTGAGAATGTCCAATTACACATTGATTTTTTCAAACCTGTATAACTTGTTTAAGTCAAACTTTTTTATTTCAATTCAACAGTATTTCAGCTTGTGAGTGGGTTTTCATTTCATCTTTGAATAGTGATTATGATTTTATAAAAAAATTTTATCTCCCCTGAAAAATGCCCACTTTGTTCGTTATGTATATATCGTTACTGCCTACCAATTTTCAACTCTCAGGGATTTCACTACCTTTTTTTAAGAATAAAATTAATATTTAAATCACTTAATAATTGTAGGACAAATCGCATGCTGAAACAAAAACGTACATTTCAATGTTAAATAACATTTTTCACTCCACAAAAAATTATTATTATAAAAATTATTATTAAATAAAAAATTATTGCGTTGGAGGGGTTGTCCATAAACTACCTTAACAACTTTAAGATACTTTTTAACCCCCGCCCCTCGTTGACAACCTATTAACAGTGACCTTCCCTCTATCCCGGAAGTAACGACGCTCTTGACTGTACATGGATCTCACATTTATTCTGAATTGTTTACGTTTCTAATCATTTGTTCTATAGTAAGTAGAATTTTCAAGCACAAAGAAGACTTGAAAAACATAGTTCAATTTTGAACCAACTATAGTTGAGTGCTCAAACAAAGAAGATGAATTCTCAACGGAAGATGTTACGTTTGGTATTTCAACGAAACAAGATTTAAATTTTAAATCAAAATAAAGAAAGAAAAATGAATCTTGAACCAAGAAAGATAACTTTTCCATCAGGAAGGATGAATTTTTAATCGAATAGGGCGGATTTTCAACAAAACAGATGGATTTTCGACCAAAAAGGATGAATTAAAAAATTAGTTGAATTTGAAACCTATACAAAGATGAATTTTCAACAAGGCAGTAGTTTTTAATCAAGAAATATTTTTAATAGAAAAAACTAATTTTATATAATTTAAACTGAATGGAAAAAGAAGACATTTTAACAAACTAGTTGAATCTACAAACAAAAAGATGAACTTTAAAAAAGAAAATTAATTGTCTACTCGAAAATACGAATTTTAAACAAAATACAAGCATTTTATAAACTAATAGATTTCTTCACCCGAAACTGGGAATTTTTCACGAAAAATGTTTTACCAAATAGTTTATTTAAAAAGAAACTGGACTGAATTTTAATGAGATAGTTTAAATCTCAATCAAATTGTTGTATTTTCAAGCCAAAAAGGCGAATATTCTACGAAACAGTGGAATTTTTAATCAAAAATATTAATTCTGAACGAAAAATATAATAGTTGATATTTTAAATAAGGAAAGATTGTCATTTTACATAAAAAAACAGTTAAATTCAACCATAGAAGACGAATTTTCGGCTAAATAGTTGAATATTTACTAAAAACAAATTAATTTTTAACCAAACATTTGTTTTTTTAACAAAAAAGAATTAATTTTTAAAGAAGAAAATGAATTTTATACAAAAAAGACAAATTTTCAACCAAATAAATGAATGTTTAACAAAATAGTTAAATTTCTAATAGAAGAGATTAATTTTAATGTTTTTTAAAATAAATTTTCAGCAAACTGGTTCAAGCAAACTGGTTAATTTTTCCACTATGAAGATTAATTCAAAACAGGAGTGTAGTCGACGATATCTCAACGAAGAAAGATTTTAATCAAAAACAGTTGAATTCAATAAAAATACTGATTTTCAACAAAATAGTTCAATATTAAACCAAAGAGATGAATTTTCAATCAAAAGCATAAATTTTTGAAAATATTTCAAAACATTTAAACTAAAATGTAGATTTTTGAAGCTTTCGAACAAAAAATTTAGAAACCTAAAAGCATTTTGAAACGTTTCAAAATAATAAAAAAAATGATCAAAATTCCTAGAAAAACTAAAAATATATATTTAATTTAAAAAGAATATTTAAAAACATTTTCAAAAATTAATCTGAAATATTTTAAGGACATTTTTTTGATTTTCCCGGAATTTTAAAACGATGATAAGAAAAATTCAAGTTTCAAGACAACAAATTCTTAAGAGAATATTTAAAAAGATTTCAATACAAGTGATATATAATTACATAATTTTAAAAATGTTTAAACTTTTTGATGGATTCTTCAATTTATAGTATTGAAAATTATATATCATGCATTTCTATTTTTTGAAATTTTTGAACTGCAAAATGCATAAATTTCAAATTTTTTAATTTTGTATTTTAATGGCTGTTAATTAAAAAAATTTCAATTGAAAAGTGTTAAAAGCTGTCTTCCTATACGCGTAAATTATGGGGCGATTGAATTGAAAAGTTTCAAGGTTAAATTTAAAAACTGTCAAAATAAAAAGTATTCCACTTTGAGTATTTTAATTTTCTGTTAAGTTTTTGTAACTTCAGATGAAAATTTTTTTATCTTCTAGAGTTTGAATCTCTTAATTTCAATGATCGACTTCAATTCTTTCTTCATTGAGCAATTTTTATTTTTAGCAAAAAAGTTGTTCTTTTTCCACCTAGATTGACAAATATTGAGAATATTGCAATGACATAGTTTCAAATGAAATATATGGTGTCCAATCGATTGCAATATGTTTGAGAAAAAAAGAACTGCAGATTTAAGTTTTTCTATTATTGAATAATGATTATTCATTATTGTCTTTTAATATTTTACTATACATTTAAAGTTTAAACAAAGAGGATTTTTCTAAATATCGATCATGTATCCAACATACTTAAAAATTACCTCATTCCAATATTCTAAATATTTATTATCCTAGGTCGAAAAAGAACAACTTTTTGGCTGCAAAACCAGTAAATTTTTTAGATTTTTGTAGTCGTAAATTCTTTTAGGAAATTAAAACTACAATAAAATACAGGAATATACTCAAAAATACAAAGAAAGTACCAAATTCGTCTCAATAATAGAAAAAAGTGTTAAATTCCTGTAACTTTTGTTGAAACTTATTGCATTTATTTATAGATTCCTGTAGAAATAGTTTTACTTTTTTTTTACTTTTTTATAAACATTATCTAACAGGGTTCTTCTTACCGGGTTACGAATCGCAATTTATGGACAGCCCCTTAAGAGGGGCTACCCACTAAGAAATCTTAGATTGCTGCGCGGGAAATCTTAAGAGAATTCTTGGAGGAACTCCTGGAAATCTCTGAGCAATCTAGCATTCGTGAGAAATCTTGGAAATCTTTGGCTGAGTGTGGGCAGAGGTGAGATGGCATGGACCGAAAGACGCCGAACTCAGCCGAGTCTATATAATCCGACGTTAGTTCTGATCGCGAGCAGAGTCGGAAGTCTCGGAACTCCCGGAAATCTCAACTAAATCTTGGAAGTCTCTATAAAAATTTAATACAGATTACCGCATTCACAGTTTTAAGATTTCCAGATTTCGTAGTGCGTAGCCCCTCGGCCCCTTATCTAACTATCCAGTTTGAAAAATGATAAAAGTATTTACAATGTTAGCAGTGCTGCGGTTGAAAAAGTCGTAGTATAAAAAAACATCCGTTTCTGCTATTAAAGGTTGGCGTAAGTCTGGCGGAAGAAAAAGAAGACAATAGCCGGAATTTGTGGAGAGTGTTTGTCTCCGTTGCAGCTTTATCGAGAAACCACTGTATCCTGTAAACTCCCTTATAAATTCGAAATGAAACCCTGGCCTCTACCATTCCTTGTTCTGGTATCTATAGGAGGTACGTGAAATTCTTCTCTAAATCCTTATCCAAACGATTTTCTCCGGGTGCTGTATTTTGCTTATTAAATTTTCAAATCCTCAGTTCTTGATTTCCGCATTCAAGTTTCTTTAGTTCGTTCGTTCTGCATCGACATATCAAACTCTTAAAATATTTAGCTGCCGTGAGGAACAAATCGATCTACACTATGGCTGATATCTCCTCAATTCTTTACCTCTTCGATCGACCTGCTGAACCTGTTTACGTCCCGAAAGGGGAGCAAAGGGTGGCTTTTGAAATACCAGCTAATTACTTGGTAAGTTCTTCTACTTTTAAATCTGACTTCTCACTAATGTTATTTCTTTCTCGAACTTAATGCAAAGCAGTTGGATAACGAGATTGCTGTAAGTAAGCACATTTCGTTTACTTATCCGAGAATCTCGAGGCCTGGTGGAATAGATTGAAATCGGTTTGTAATTTAAATAAAAAAAGTCATGGTTTTTAAATGTCTGTTGACCTATATGTGAAAAAAGCAATTACTTTAAATCAAATTATTGACTTTTTTAATGGAGGATACGTTTAAATTTATATAACTTTACCAAATATTAATGCCACAAAGTTTCAAGTTTTTTTCTTATATTACATTTAAATCAGAGTAATTCAAGTTTTATTCAGTTGAAATTAAAGATTACAAATTTTCTGTTGTTTTAGCATTGAAACAAAATTATGATAATTTTTTAAATCCTCATTCTTATAGAAACTCATTTTTTTAAGTTCTTAATTTCCTTTCATACAGTAAGTTTACATCAGATAAAGTCAGGTTTTGTTTAGTTAGAAATTAAAGATTTCAAATTTGCTGTTGTTTCAACATTCCAAAAAAGAGATTATGAGATTCTAAAAATTCCCACTCTTAAAAAACTGTAAATATTGTTTCCAACTTTTGTCCTTACATTAGATTAAAAACATAAAAGTTCAAGTTTTATTTAGCGAAAATGAAGATAACATTCTTTTTATTTTAGCATGGAACAAAAATTAGAATAGAATTTTTAATTTTTTCATTCCTACACAAAACATATTTTCAAAGAATGTTTTCAATGTTTTATTTATACTAAATAGCAACCAGATTCAGTTGAGCTTTATTTATTTCGAAACTAAATATCACCAAATTCCTGTTGTTTTTGCAGGGCAAAGCAAAATTGTGGAGTTTTCAAAATTGAAATTTTATAGAAATTAAAAGTTAAAAGAAAGTTTCCAATTTGTTTCCTTATGCTAAATTATTTCAGACTGGGGCAAGTTTTATTTTGTTCAAGATTAAAGATTACAAATTACCTGTTTTAGCGTTGCAAAAAATTATGGGATTTTCAAAATTCTCATTCTTATAAAAACTGAAATTTCAAAGAATGTTTTTAGATACGTTTCTTATACTAAGTTTAAATCAGATAAAGTCAATTTTGTTTTAATTCCAAATTAAACATTTCAAATTTGCTGTTGTCTTAACATTGCAACAATATTTTGGGATTTTTTAAATTCTCATTCTTATATAATCTAAAATTTTATGTTTTCAATTGTCATTCTTATACTAAGTTTAAATTAGATAAAGTCAGGTTTTGTTTAGTTAGAAATTGAAGATTTCAAATTTGCTGTTGTTTTAAGTACCCACTCTTATAGAAACTATAAATAAAGTTTCGAATTTTTGTCCTTATATTAAATTAAAAACACATTAGATCAAGTTTCATTTAGTTAAAAACTGAAGATAACATTCTTTTTGTTTAAGCATTGGAAAGAAAATATAATAAGATTTTAAAATTTTTCATTCTTACAAAAAACAAATTTTCAAAGAATTTTATGAATTTTTTATTTATACTAAAATGCAAACAGATTAAGTTTAGCTTTATTTAGTTAGGAATTAAATATCACAAATTTTCTGTTTCAAATCAAGTTTCCATTTTGTTTTCTTTATTCAGTTCAGTAAATTAGTTCAGTCTAGGGCAACTTTTATTTTTTTCAAGATTAAATATTACAAATTCTCTGTTTTAGCATCGCAAAATAGTTATGGCATTTTCGAAATTCTCATCCTTATAGAAGCTGAAATTTTAAAGAAAGTTTCCAATTTGTTTCCTTATAATAAATTCGGTAAGATCAGGACAAGTTTTACTTCGATCAAAATTAAAGGTTACCAATTGTTGTTTTATCATTGCAGAAAAAAGTCTTAGGGTTTCAAAATTAAAAATGTCTTGTAAATTATAATTTCAAAGAATCTTTTCAATCCTTTTCTTTATAATAAATGCAAATGAGATTAAATTAGGGTTTATTAAGTTAAAAATGAAACATTCTCTGTCGTTTTAACATTGCAAGAAAAGAGTATGGTATTTAAAAAATTCCTACTCTTATAAAAAGTAAAATTTCAAAGAAAGTTTCAGATTTTTTCCTTATATTCAATTAAAAACTGAAAAGATCCAGTTTTATTTTTTACAAAATTACAGATTACATTTTTCATTGTTTTAAAATTGCAAAAAAGAGTATAATAGGATTTTAAAATTTTTCATTCTTACAAAAAATAAATTTGCAAAGAATGTTTTCAATGTTTTTATTTTTACTAAATTGCAATCAGATTATGACTACATAGTTAAAGTTTCCAATTTGTTTCCTAATACTAAATTAGATCAGAGTAGGGCAATTTTATTTACAAATTCTCTGTTTTTTTTATCATTGCAGAAATGAAGTATGGGGTTTTCAAAATTAAAAATATTATATAAATTATAATTTCAAAAAAAAATTTTAATCTCTTTCTTTATACTAAATTGAAATCAGCTTAAGTCCAGTTTTAATATATTTAGATAAAGAATCCAAATTAAAGATTACAAATTTCTCTGTCGTTTTAGTATGACAAAAAAATTAGGAGATTTTCAAAATTCTAATTCTAAGAGGAACTGAAATTTCAAAGAAAGGTAATCATTTTTTTTTCTTATAGTAAATTTAAATCAGATTACGTCAAGTTGTATTTAGTTCAAAATTGAAGGTTTCAAATTTTCTATTGGTTTAGCATTGCAAAAGAGAGCATGGGTGTTCGAAAATTCCCATTAGCATAGAATCTATAAAAAAATCTTTTTAAGTGTTTTCCTTTTTCTAAATTGATATCAAATTAAATCAAGGTTTATTTAGTTTATAATTATGGATGAAAATTTTGATGTTGTTTTACCATTGCAAAAATAGAGTATGGGATTTTCAAAATTCTCATTCTAAGAGGAACCGAAATTTAAAATAAAGTCTTCAATTTTTTTCCTTGTAGTAGAATTAAATATTATATCAAATTGTACTTATTTCAAAATTAAAAATTAAAATTTTATGTTATTTTTCCGTTGCAAAAAAAGAGTATAAGGTTTTTCAAAATTCTGATTCTTGTAGAAACTAAAATCTCAAATAAAGTCAAGTTTTATTTATTTCAAAACTAATGATTACAAATTTTCGTCTGTTTTAGGATTGTAAAAAATACTGTAATTGGATTCTTAAAATTCTGATTTGTATAAAAAAGAAAATTTCAAAGAATGTTTTCAATTTTTTAATTTATGCAAAATTGAAATCAGAGTTATTCAAGTATTATTTAGTTCAAAAATCAAAATTGAAATTTATAAAATGTCTATTGTTCTAGCATTATTGAAAAAATTATGCAGGGTTTTAAAAATGTTAATATTTATAAGAACGAACATTTAAATTTTTATTCTTATATTTAATTTAAATCAGATTAAGTAAAGTTTTCTTTAATTAAAAATTCAAGCTGACAATTTTTCTTTCATTTTAGTAAATAAAAAAAATGTGGTTTACAAAATTTTCATTCTTATAAGAACTAAAACTTTATGTCTTTTGCTTATACTTGATTTAAATCAGATCAAGTCAAGATTTTTTCAGTGCAATATTAAAGATTACAGATTTTCTTTTATTATTGCGTTGTAAAAACAAGATTGTAGGTTTTGCAAAATTCACATTCTTATATGAACTAAAATTTCAACGAAAGTTTCGAATTTTTTGCTTGTACTAAATTAAAATCAGATTCTAATTCTGATGGAAAATAAAATAAAATTTGAAAGAATGTTTTAAATTTTTATCCTTATGCTCAATTGAAATTAGATTATGTCAGGAGTTATTTAGTTCAATGTCAAAGATTACCAATGTTGTATTCTTTCCTCATTGCAAAGAAACCAGGTTTTAAAAACTATCATTTTCATAAAAATTAAAATCTCAAACAGTTTCCAATTTTTTCCTCGGAGGAAATTTAAATCAGACAAAGTCAAGATTTATTTAGTTTAAAATTAGAGTACAAATTCCATACTGTTTTAGTGTTGCTAAAAATGTGGGATTTTCAAAATTATGATGTTTATAATATCTTCCAATTTGAAAGCTAATGACATTAAAATAATTAATTCGTCACGCTATATTGAATTTTGAGGTTGAATGTTTTGGAATTATCGATATTTCGCAAACCCATAATGGCATTTTGATGAAACCTTGAGGTATTAGACGCGAAATTATACATCTTGATAATATATAATACTCAGAAAATAAAATTTATATTTTCTCCCTAAAAAATTTTTAAACAATTTTTTGATCAATTTTTTGTGAATTTCTTTCCTTCTTTTTTATTATAAAATCAGGATATGAAGGTTGCTTGTGAATTCACATTTAATTAGAAGAAATTAATTACCGACTGTTCATTTTTATGAAATATTTTGGTATTAAAATTACTTGATTTTTTTGAGAAAGTGATAATTATGAAAACATGTCTCTGAATTTTTCTTTTTTATTTGATAAAAAAATTCAGTGTGAATAATTAAAAGAAAAAACGATTTAAATTTACCTATAAATCTCTACAATGTGAATTTTGTTTATATAATTTGTGTATAAAAATTTGAAAAAATAATATCAAGTACAGATTTTTGCGTTCAAGTATTACTTTGCTGATGAAATTGAAGGGCCGCTTGCACTTATTAAAAATATTTTTTAATTGAATATTGCAAGCTCTTTAAGAGTTGAAAGCTTTGATAAAATATGTGAATAAGCATGTATCTAATAAAAAATTTGATTGTATCATTAATATTTTTATAAATATTTTATTATTATTATTATAGAATAATTTGGTTAGGTACATCAAACTTGTTTATAGGAGACGTACAATGTGTAATGTATTATATTTATTATTAATTTTTCTAAGTCATTTTTTATAATGAAAATATTTCTTAAAATAATTGGTAATATAATGTATTATATAAATTTAATTAGGGTTGCGAAACAATTTTTTTAATGCTTGATTCCTCATAAAATTTTTCTCAAAAACTGACTATAGGCTTTCAAAACTTGTTTATTTTTAATTACAATAAATTTTTTCAAACTTTAAAACGCTGACTTTTATTTATTAAAATTGTTGAGGTCTTTAATTATTTTTCGAGACATCCTGGCAGCATAACACGAACTAATCTAACTTTTAAAATTTGAGAAAATAAAATAAGTAATACTTTAAACGGTTTTAATAATTTCTACAGCTAACAAATTATAAAAATAAATGTTAATACAAAATGAAATATATATTGAAAAATTTGTTAGCCTGACAGATATCGAAGCGTCGCAACGGAGGTTTTGACTCGGTACAATGATGATACGAAGATGAAGGTGCAGGTGAAGTCAATCTCCATTCCAGATTTGAGTGTACCTATGCAATTAGGTCGCCGGGAAGCATTTTCGCTCTTCATACCACTCCATCGTAAATTGGCCGCGAGGCTAATTGACATATTTATAAGTACGTAATCCTTCACACTTACTGGATTTCCAAATTTATACTGCATGTCATTCCGCTGGTGGTATCATAATGAAAATATTATCATCTCAAATGGTTAGTACACATTTTCACATATTATTCATCGTAAAATAGTGATAGGCAACTCATTTTTGTTGTTTATTACAAGGGGTTAATCCATGCAATCCCTTACAATCACTGGTAATCCTCTTACGAAAAAATACATGGAAAAAAATAGTTGATTAAGAATCCAGTAACTTTGTAGTGTTGTCTTATATATAATAGAATCTCAATTAACAGCCTTCCCTATTCCAAAAAATGAGTAATCATCATTTGAAAAGAATATAACTTGGTGAATCTTGGTTACAAAATCTCGGCCAAACAGTTTGAGGCAACGTTCTATCAAGCGAGCCACAACGATCTTCAAACTAAAAGTTGTGGAACTCAATGCCTCTTTGAAGCAATCATATTTATGATAATTATTTAGCAATTCTCAGGCAAACTGAAAAAGTTCGAGAGACTTTAATGGAACATTTTTTATTTAGAAAGAATTTAGAATTCAATATTACTTACTTCAAAAAGCACACGATCTTTTTTCTTCTTGAAATGTTTTAAAAGTTTCCAAACTATCCAAAAGTAATAAGCAATCAGGAAAAGTCAAGTCAAAAATGGTTTATTAACCTTGATGACACAAAACGATTTTCTACTGTACAAAAACCTGCATAAAACGCATAGTTTTTCATTTATCCAATTCTTTTATATTACTTTCTTGCTTCGTTTTTAATGCGAAATAATACTTTTTAAATAATAATTAAAAATATATGACACAAAAAATGGACTTTTACTTATTTCAGGAAGGGCTCAAGAATTTTTTTTCGTTAAATATTTATTACATTTAAAGATTTCTATGAAGAAAAGTTGAGTGCAATCCCAAGCAATAACTCTAGGTGAACATCGCAAGAGTCGCACACCGGGCGAAACGCGCAAAGTGCGTGGTGATATGGAAAACGTTCACTGCGCATATATAGTTTCCAGTGACTGTCGACGGAATTCTATAATCTCGTATTATCAATTCTGCGATTATTCCTTTTCTTAATTCTTTTGCACAAATCATACAAAAAGCAGTTAGAAAAATGTTGATTATTAATTAGAAAGGATCGCTTGATTTTTAAAATACTTTTTTATGCGAATTAGTACACTTTTTTTTTAATAATTGACTTTTCTTCAAATATTTAATCAAATGGGATTTTTTAGTTGATTTTTTTTGGTAAAAATCACCGAAATTTGATGAATTAAAATGATTAATTTGTCACCATTGAGAGCTGCATTCGACATCGAATTGGCTAAGGTCTGAGAATGGCTTTTTCATCGTTTTTCTTTTCAACGCTCGACTTTCCTGAAACAATGAATCTAAAATGGGAATAAAGTGTATCTAATAACGTTTCATGCATTTAAGATTAATTTAATTAATTTGAACTAAATCACTATTTTAAAAATATTTCAGTATCGCTCATTATATTTCTGGTATGGAAATCATAACGAGTTAATTAAAGATGATTCGGAAATAATAAGCAATTACCTGAATTCGCAAGAGACAATTTTAATGAATCTGCGTACATGAATGCAAAATCCCTGCATTCATTTCAAATTTCATACCAACATTTATATTTCGGGAAAGGACATTTCTGATTTGTACAATTTCAAATTACAATTTTACCATTGACGGAAATGGTGTTTTCAGAATAAAATAAACTAAAATAAAAAAGAAGACGTAAAAATTGTAGTTTTTTGTAATTTTTTAATACTAATTGTTAAATTTTATCAAAGCATCCGAATACTTCTAAAGTAGAAGAGCCAATAAAGACCAATTTTTGGGTCAAAATTGTTTAATTGCATAATGTATGAATGTTTCACATAAGATTCCGTCTAGAGTTTAAAAAAAAATTAAAGCTTTTTCTTTAATTGAAGGTAGGTCGATTTTTAAGAGATTTTTGTTTTTTATAGATTTAAAAAAAAAATTTTTTGTTTTTTATTTACGGATAAGGTTTAAAGAAATTGTTAATTTCATAATATGAATGCTATTATAACATAAACGATATTCAAAATTAGTGACAGTAATGTTCAATCGATAAGAAAAAATTCGCAAAGCACGAATTATTAAAATTAATTATGAATGATTAATTTTTTGCCAAAAATTACGAAATTCGGAATCACTAGACACTAGTTTATGCAACTTGTTAATAAAAATAAGAAATATAATTAATTATATTTTTAATATTAGATTATTACTACAAATTAATGTAAAGACAACAGTCGTTTAATCAATATCAAAGAGCATTAAACAATCTCCAACTGCTCTTTATAACAATACAATGATTGTTAACAAACAATGATTTATTTATGATTATATTAATTCTTGTTTTGCAAACTTTTTGTTGTCGATTGAACTTTAATATCGCTTATTTTAAGTCGCGCACGTGTTATAATTGCTTTCGTATTATAAAATCAACCACTTTTTCTAAAATCTGAGACAACAAATCCCTTTAAAATTTTTTAGTTTTAATAAAAAAATATTTTTAACTTTTAAAAGTTTAGTCTAAAAGAAATTTATTATCTCAAAATATCATGAATTAATGTTAATTTTTAAATGCTGTAGCCCATTTTTGTTCTATATTTATTATTTAAACAGTTGACAATTATTTAATTTATTTGACACGAACAATCTAGAGAAACTTTAAAAAAAAAATTTCAATATTTTTCTTTACTTTCTCTTAATTCTTAGAATGGAATAGAATATTATAAGGTAATAATATAAAAAACGGGCAATAAAGAATATTTCTTTAGCTTTTTCCTGTCAAAAGTTAAATCTAAATAATTATAAACTGTTTAAACAATAAGCAGACAACTTAAGATATTCAGATCACTCTTCATATTTATAAATAATTCCAATGCGCTGCGAAAATTCCAAAAAATCGTGATATTAAAAGATAATAAATTTTTAAACAAATACAAATCAACTTGGAAAAAATAAGATTTAGGCTTAAATTGTAAAGCTTATTAAGAAATTACTAAAAAAAGTCCAATTGTCTAGCTTTTACGAACTAAAAGTTAGATATAACCAAAAAAAAACGTTTTAAATAATAAACACGCAATGTAAATGAATTTTCTTTTGCATTGCCTAAAACTTTCCAATTTCAATAAATATACTCAATTATACGTGAAATACACGATCGCAAATAATTAGACTATATTTAAACATATTTTATTCCTCCTTATTTTTTAAATAATTTTATTTTTGAACAGATTTGCGAACCTACGACGATTTTCTTTCCGTGGCAGTATACAGTCGTGATCGTTTAAATCCAAACTTGTTTATTTACGCCCTCTCAGTCGCCATTCTTCATCGACCTGACACTAAGAATCTGCCAATTCCGCCACTTTCTGAAATATTCCCTGACAAGTTTATGGACGGTTCGGTCTTCTCGAGAGCGAAAGAGGAAGCCAACGTCGTACCAGCTGGAGCTCGAGTACGTAAAATTGATTTATATTTCAAATAATTAGAAAGAAAGTTTTAAAGAACTTTGAAATTATATCTCTTAGAGAAAAAAATGTTCTTTTTTTAATAAATATTTAATATCTTAAACGGGAGGAAAGAGCTGATAAAACTTTCCTTATACCTTCGAAGATGTTTTGTCATGATATAATACACAAAATAATATTTTATTAACAAATTAGTGGTTAAAAGTGTATTTTCTATAATTTTTAATCATTTTACGTTCTCTCAAGTTACGATGCAAAAAACTTGGATAAAAACAGTATTATTAAGCAAATGCGTTTATCGGCCATTTCTCGACGATGGAGAAATTCATTTTTTCTATGTGTTTCTTTTTAATTGGAAATTTTATTAGAATTTCAGCAACATTCAGAATAATTAGTTGATAGACTTCATGATATTTTAAAACAAATGGAATTTAAAAATTCGTTATATGGTAAGAGCAACAATTCTTGGCACCTTAGCCCTATTATTGGCATGCCAAAAATCAAAGTAAATTTCTTTTATTTTGAATGCATACTTCATTGCACTGAATAATAAAAATATGC
>JAWWLR010000054.1:72037382-72050728 GCA_035041075.1 Acraspis erinacei | reverse complement strand
TTGAAAATTTCAGAAAAAACCGCAACTATCTAGCATTAGCAAAGCAAAAGATAGTTATAAACAATAATAATTTGTTTAAAGGATTAGGTTTTTTTATATCGCATCCATTATGACTTTCGAATTCTATTCTATTGAACATTCCTAACAAAAAGAATGAGTTGTTTAAATAATGTATATAAACCTTTGATTATCAATGGAAAGTATTACTGTATATATTATACACAATTTGTATCTTTAAAAACTGCAAGAAAATCATAATGAAAGCCAAAAACTAGCAAAACCCAATTTTCGCTCATGGGGGTTTTTTAGGAACCTATAAGATACACTTCTGGGGCTGATATTTAAAAAATAAGTTTTGATTCGCATTCAGACATTGTAAGCTATCTTGTACCAAAATTAAAAAAGTGTTTTTTTTTCAAAAACAAAATTTCGGCTGTTGTTTTAAATACCAGAATAATAAAAGTTGAAAAAAGCAGAAATTGCTCCAGCGCAAAATATTTCTTACACACTTTGTCTGCTTTCTGTTAGGCATTATATATAATGCCTAAGCAATGTGTATGATAGAGAGTATTACACACTTTTCCTGGACTCTGTTGGGAATTATATATAATGCCTAGAGATTATATATACTGCCCGATTATACAGTTTGCCTAGAACATATAAAATTATTAAAAATAACATTTTCTGTAAAATAGATTTGAATAAAAAAGAATCTATTGCAACTTTCTGAAAAACTAGAATCCCGAATTATAGAAGGTATAGATTATTTGAATCAATTAATTTGACATGTGTGTCACAGGAATCTTTCGGCATAATGGGTGACCCAGCGACCGCAATGCGGGATCCGATATTTTATGCATTTCACGCATTCATCAATGACGTTTTTGTGGAACATAAAAACACTCTGTCGCCCTACACGAACCAGCAGGTATGTGAATATTACAAATCGTTAATCAGGAAACCTATTTCCAGAATGAAACAAATTGATCAACTTTTTGTTGACCCAGAATATCGTGATCAAATGGATTTATGAGAAAAGTATTATTTTTTATATTAATTAAAAATTCAAATTCAAGTATAGCAAAACTAATCTTCGGAAATAAAATAACCAATCTTGTAAATATGATTGATTCATTACTTTCAGGAATCTGAGTTTTTCACTATTAATGCAATATTTTTACTCTATCAAGAAAAATAACCCCACGTAAGATTTGGTCTTCTATTAGGGTAACCAGTAATTTTTTCACATTTTGCGGATATCACTTCAGGCGACCATTGTGAAAAAGAATTTAGAAAATGAGCAATCGAAGACCTAAGAAAATGTTCACTTTCTTAGGCACGGCGCACGTTGCGCGATTTTCGCGTTGTGCGTCGCTTACCTAGTTCTATTGCTTTCTATTGTCTTTAACATGGCTTCGATTCTAATTAAAATTCTATGGCTCTAGCGCTTCTAATTTAAATTTTGTTGGATTGTCAAGACTAATTGTCGAATCGGGACAGAATCTGGGATGCTTTTCGAAATCCTTTTCTCTAAAAAATTGAAATTTATGAAATTAAGTTCAAAAGAAGTCAAAATTGCGATTACACTTTAGATTCAAATATTCAAATTTATCGTTGGATTTTTGGTCTTTTAAATTTCTATTCTGTTTCTATTTAATTTTATTTAATTTTAATTCCTATTTATATCTATTTCTATTCTTAATAATTATCCTTCTTAATAAAATAGAAGCGGTACCAGTGAATTTTAAATAAAAAAATATCTAACGTATGATTGAACAATGTTTAATTTTTAATTTTTGGTTTTTTATTCGTAATTTCTAAACGTAGTCCAGATATTTGTAGACAGAATTTATTAACCAAAGAAAATCTCTGGAAATGAAAATGGTTAACGTTTTTTTAAAAATGTTTTTCTTTTTTTATTACCCAAGTAATAAAATATGTATATTGCAGCATTTAAAATGTTAAAAAAATTATTATTGTACTTTTTTAATAATTTAACAAAATTTTATGTCTATTTAAAGCAAGATATTCAAGAAAAGGAATAGAAAAACAACGTTTAAAAAAATTTTATTGAGAATGTATTTCATGTTATAGAAGAATAATTAAAAAAATGACAATTACTCATTTTAAAACGAAAATATTAAGAATTAAAGTAGGAAACTAAAAAAATATGTTTCAGTCGACAACCGCGAGACACAATCCTTTTCAACCTGAAAATTCTTGCATTCGACTTTTATTTATAGAATTTTTCTTCTTCTGATATCGAAGTATTTTATATTCAGAAGGAAAATAAAGCATTGGAAACTCTGTGGAACAGGTAAAATGAAATTTCATAACAATTTTTCTACATATTCAAAATTAATTTTCATGAATTTTTATTCTATATTAAAAACTGACAAAAAAAGTACTATAAAAGAACTATACCAATAGGAAACTTTACGTTTGATGAAGTTTTATGTATATCATAAAATGACCTTTTGTCACTATGAATAGTAAAGCGCTGTTTCACTCAACTCTTCTTTATTGTTTATCAGTTTTAGATCGGTTTTAAAGGGTTTAAATGGGCTTAAATCTTGGAAGAAAAAAAAGATCTATTCCTTTTTAAAATAAGTGAAATTAAATTATTTGTTTCACATATTTCAAATTATTGTTTTTGAAACGTTATTTCAGATTTAATAGTGAGTAAAAAAGTGTAAGAACAGGATTAAATCAATTTAAAAATATGCTTTTCATGGAAGCTTTTGTATAGCATAAAATTGGATTGTTTTTAAATGCTTTAAATATTAAAAGTAAAATTGTTTGGTTTTTTCTGAAATTAGCAAGAATTAATATGTTTGTTTTACATTCTTAACATTATTGTTTAAGAAGTGTTAATTTGCATTAAAAACAGAGTTAGACAGTATTAAAAAGGAATTGCATGAATTAAAAAATTCAGGTTTTATAGATGTTTTTATATTACAAAAAACAGTTCTTTTTCATCAAGTTTATTGTAGCATTTTTGCACTTGACCTTTATTTTTTTATTGGCATTCTTGGATAGTTTGTAAACTGTTTAAATATCTAAAGAACAAGAGTATTGAGCCCTTTTGAAAACAAGTAAAATTCAATTCTAAATTCTGTGAGGATAAAAACTTTCTGTTAAAGTCTTTCGAAGATTTTCAATTTGCCTTAGAAGCACTCACTAATAATCAGAAAAATGGTTCATTAAAAAAAATTGAGTTCAAAAAATGTTAGTTTGAAGATGGTTATGGCCCTCTGCATACGGCGTTGCCTCAAACTGTTTTGGCCGAGGTTTTGTAACCAGGATCCAAGTAGTTCGATAGTTAATTTGGTTAGTGCGTGTGGTAGAATACACTGGTTGTAGGTAATTTGAGGTAATATTCGAATCCTTAGCGAGTGCTATTTTTTAAAGCCTTTAAGCGTGTGATTATTTGTTTAAGTGACCGTATGTGTAAATTTTGTATTAATAATGACAAAAAATGAAGATTATATAATAATAGTTTTAGCAAATAACTTTCCTTACAGATTTTCTATCACTTTTTTGAAATTTCTGTTAAAATTTTACATGCTGCTCCGATGATGCTTAATCATATTTTGGAATATAAAGGTGGTGAATATTAATTGAACTTTTTCATATCCAAGATTATACTCGTGAAACAGAGTCACCACATTTTTAACCAACTATTTTTTTCGTGTAGGTTATCCTGATTGCACACCTCAACTTTGACAAACAGCACAAAAACAGATTTCAAACAATATTTTTGTGCAGCGTCTTTCGAACCCTTCCTTACCTAAAAAAGCGTTAAGTAATATATAGACGAATCCTAATTCGATAGTAAGGATATTAGAATTTTGTTGTATTTTAGTTGGATTATCCAGGAATAGAAATTAAAGGAATTGAAGTGCAAACACCAAGCCAGCCAACCAATGTTCTCTCGACCTTTTGGTCAAAAAGTGACGTAGATTTGTCTCGTGGTTTGGACTTCACACCACGAGGACCAATTTTGGCCCGATTTACTCATTTGAATCATGCCAGATTTAATTACAACATTGTCGTGAATAATCGTTCAAATTCTACCAAGCGAGGAACTGTGAGAATCTACCTCGGCCCTAAACGAGATGAGAGAGGCCTTCCATTTACGCTAGAAAATCAGAGGGGCTTGATGATGGAAATGGAAAAGTTCAAAGTCACACGTAAGTAATAATTAATTGAAAAATTTATTCAAAATAAGTATCTACACGTAGAAAAATGACGAAAAATATATTTTCTAGTTTTTTATACTACCGGAGGAAATTATCTATACACCTCGCTTTTTAGCGAAAACGTTAAATTTCGATGGTTTGAAAAATTGGAAAAGCAATTAGATGCTTAAATACTTGCAGAGGTTTTTTCATATATTCTGCCGTAAAGTCAAATTCGGATAAAAAAAGCGCAAAATATTAAAATTATGTAATCCTCTATGAAAAATGTGATGTGACAATGTGTTTCGATAAACTCCAAATCATTATTGTTGAAAATTACTTTTGAAAGTTACTTTTTACGACTAAAACAAAAACTCTGAGCCTATCAAAAAATAATTTAAATAAATTTTGTAAGTATAATTTAGGCGATCAATTTTATTAATTAACATTTTATTTTACCTTTCTTCGTTTTTCCAAACAATTTAAATTTTAGTGTTATTTGTCACGAATGAAACAAAAAACGCACCCAAACAAAGAATATTTTAAAGAGAATTTGTGTATATAATTTAGGGGAAAAGAGTTATTACATAAAATTTGATTGTAAATTGTGTAGATTTTCCAAAATTTAAATTTTTTTCATGTTTTTTTTACTATTAAACCAAAAACTACCCATCCTTAGAAAAATGTTTTAAAGAAAAGTAGATTTAATTTAGGCCAAGAATCTGGTTTCTCATCATTTTATTCAGCCTTGTGCCATCATTTTTATTTTTAATCTTATTCTTCACGATTAAAACAAAAAATTCTACGCATTCTGTCAAAAAATGGTTGAAAGAAAATTCGTAGATATAATTTAGGCCAAGAATTTGGTTAATTAACATTACATTGTATCTTGTTCCGTTTCTCTAAAAAAAAATAATTTTCCTTTATTTAAAACAAAAAATATGCGTCCAGAAAAAAATGGTTTCGAACAAATTCCACCCTTCTGAGATTAATCATTTTTCTTATCAACATTTTTTTTATATTTCGACAATTCTGCTGGAAGATTCAATTTTTTATTTTCTGAAAAACATTATATTAAATCATCAAGAAATTCAATTCTGTCACTAATTGGAGAAGATTTCAATCATTCTTCTTATTACAAACTTTGTGGAAAGTAATGGAATTTTACCGGCAATTTTAGTGATTAACTTCTAGATTTTTGTACGGTTTTGTATTTATTTTCGTTGGTATTTAATACCAGAAATCGTAATTAAACATTCTGTTTTGGTTAGAGCTTTTCTTCTCAAATTGCTATTGCTAGTAAAAAAATCATTGCATTATCAATAATATTTACATAATAGAGCATGATAGCGTTATCCACGGAAAATAAGTTATTTTAAACGAAAATAATTTAACTTTAACAATTAAGCTCACAATTTTGAACAACTTTAGGCGATGGTAGTTTGATGTCTAATATATTATACAAAAAAATGATACAATATTAAGTCTGAGGTCAAGATATCGATTTTAATCAATTATAGAAAATATTGGCCTTGCTTTTATTTTCTATTGTTATAAATAATAGACACTATAAAATACAAGCCTTTTGTGTTTATGAATATTAATTTTATATTTTAATTAAAAAAATATGTTAGACCAAATTAATGTCGCGCTCATAGCGCTCATGTTTAGTTTCTGATCATAAAAATTTGCGAAACATCATTATTTATAATGTTTTAATAAATTTCTGTAATATTTATTAAAATATTTTTGTTTAAAAGTTTTCTAAGTTTTCTTGTAAGTGTACTCATTAATTGAAATTTTGCGACTCTTTTGCACCATGTTTGATCGTAGGGTAGAATTTAGGGAAACAAATCTAGACGAATTTAAATAGTTTATTAAAATACTATGAAGATTTACCTTTAAAATAAATTGAAGAATTTTTAAAAATCTTAATTATTTCCAGAGCAATACATTTTTATTCTTAAGTAATTTTTTGAAAATAAAATATTGAAAAATTATTTTTCAAAATCACGTAAGTATTAACGTCAATCCCGAACTGAATAACGAAAAAGTTCACTACTTTAATCCACAAAACAAGAGTTTGAATTCGAAAATCTGTCAAACAAGTTTTATTTGATGTGCTCAGTGAGTTGAAGCAGCGATTATCTTCCTGTTAAAATGAAAGACTACTCTCAAATAAAAAAAAAATAATAAAAAACGGTTTCATGCTGCTGCTGAAGCGTGATCCTAAAAGAAAAAATTAAATTTTTTTATCATGTTTGTGGATGTAAATTAGAAAAGAATGATTTTGGTAATTCATTAAAAACCTGGAGCCAGCTTTCCAAAAGAAGAAAATTCGATTTTTAATAGCAGTCGTGAGAAAAATTTAAAGAAAAAAAAATATTATAGAAGCATTTTTATTTGAAAACAGTATTTTATATTTCAAATATTCACACAAGTCTATAAAGTGGGCCATAAGAAAATTCGTAGGTAATTTGGAAACACGATTTCAGAGTAGGATCGTTCAGTGATGCCGTGTTTATGGGATAATAAAATGTTGGGTAATGCGTTGAAAGTTTCAGAATAAATTATTGGCTTTCAAGGGTAATCTCATACTAAAGTCAGTTATTGAGCATAAAATTATTTTAACAAAAATATTTTTACACATTTCTTTTACATAATACATTTTTGGGAATTTGGTTTTGTAGGCCGTAGGTCATGGAAAACTTACACATCAGAGGGGAGGGGGGGTCATTTCATATTTTTTGGTTAAAAATTAAACTGTTTGGTTACAAATTAATATTCTTTGGTTGAAGATTCAACCATTTTGTTTTAAAGTTATTATAAAAATCTTTTTCGGTTGAAATATCTAGGTGATTCTTCATTTGGGATCAATGCCCGAGGTGTCTGAGAAAACGGGCTTGACTTCTAGACATGAATATACTTTAAAAGAATAATTTTTATACGCATTTATTTAATCAAATAATAGTATACATTTTTTTCAGCTTGTAATATACAAGACTGCTTGACGATTTTTTTATTTTAATCGAAATAAATTTAGCGGTATTATATAAAAATATCATAAGATTAGTCTGTGACAGTAAATTTCCACTTATTTTACAATGAAATCATGAAATCGTATTTTTTTTATAGAAAGTTCTTTGCGTGTCTTGCTTTGCTAAAAGTGCGGTTTGAAAAAAACTGCTTGGTTGAAATTTTATTTTTTGTGTTTGAAATTCATATTTTCGGGTTGAAAATTCAACTTTTTACAGACAATTTGTCGTTTAGATTGATATTTTAATAATTTAGATTAAACTTTTCTTCTTTCTTGACTAAAAAATGCCTATTTGATGAAAAGTGTTCTTTTTATGCGGAAAAGAAATATTTCGTTTAAAATTCGTCTTTTTGGAAGAAGATTCGTATTTTTTGTTGAAAATTGGTACTTTTTTTGCTAAAAGTAGAACTTTTGAAAAATGCATGTTTTTTTGTTGGAGATTCATCATTTTAGTTTGAACATTCATCTATTTTGTTGAAAACTTGACAATTTTGTTGAAAATGATTTTTTTAAATGGAAAATTAATTTTTTTTACTTCAAACTTTGAATTTACCATTTTAGGTTAAAAATCGGTCTTTCTTAGTTGAAAAATGAAACATTTGTCTGGATATTCATGTATTCTTGGTTGAAGTTTAATAGTTTTCGATTGAAAATTTGTTAACTGTGCTTAAAATTCATTTTTGTAAATTGAAAATTCAAAAATTTGGTTAAAAATTACAAAATTTTGTTATGAATTTAATTCTTTTGTTCAACAAGATACTATTTTTTGGAAAAGTAATCCTTTTTGGTAGAAAATGCGTCCTTTTGAATTGTAAGATCATATTCTGTTATGGTAGAAACTCATATTTTTGGTTGAAAATTGGTCTTTCTTTGGTTATAATGTAAACAACTTTTTAAAAATTCAAATTTTTGTTCGTAGGTTCATAAGTTTAGTTTGAAAATTCCTTTTTTTGTGCTTAAAGTTTGAAGATTTTTTTAGAAGTTAGTTTGTTACTGTTTTTTCTGAAAACTGAACCTCTCCATTTTTGGTTTCAAACTTGATCGTTTTTAGGTAAAAATATAACTATTTGTTTGTAAATGCACGCATTTTGTTGAAAATGTATCTTTCTGTTTAAAAAATAGTCTTTTTAGTTGATAATTCAACTCTGGCTGAAAATTTAAAGATTTTGTTAATAAATGTTATTTTTTCGGTTGAAACGTCAACCCTTTGGGTTAAAAATTCAACTATTTAAAAAATTTATTTAGTTGAAAATTCATCTTACGGGTTGGAAATTCCACAATTTTGTTATAAATTTTATTATTTTGTTGCAAATTAATCTAGTTTTTTTTTAAATGAATATTTTTGGTCGTAAATTCTTCCTTTTGTATTAAAAGTTTACTTTTTATGGTAGAAAGTAATGTTTTCAATTAAAATTATTCTAGTTTGTTTAAGAGTTGAATTAATTTTGGAAAATTAATTTTTATTTTTACAGATAATTTTAATTGAATATTCATCTCTTTTGTCTATAATTCGACTCTTTTTTAAAATTAGTTTTTTTTTTAAATTAATCTTTTTGGTAGAAAATTCGTCTTTTTTTGAGGATTCAGATTTGTAGGTTGAAAATGCAACTATTTGGTTAAAAGTTCTACTTTTTTAAATATAATTATTTTGTTGAAAAATTAACTCACTGATTAAAAATTTAACTATTTTGTTGAAATTTCAGCTTTTATTTATTGAATTGTCAAATTTTAAGTTAAAAATTCAACTGATCTTTCTTGTTAAAAAATTCGACAACTTTTTTGAAAATTAATATTTATAGGTTAAAAATGCACTATTGTGGTTAAAAATTTCACAGTTTTATTGAATCTAATTATTTTGTTGAAAATTAAACAAGTCTGTTAACAAATAATTTTTTGAGTCGAAAACTCGTACTTTTATATTTTAATAATTTCATTTTTTTATCGTAGAAATTTAACTTTTTCACTTGAAATAAATAAATAGATTAATTAATCTTCTTGGTTGAAAATTCGTATTTTTACGTTGAAAATTCATCAATTTGGTTATAAATTGAAAATATTTTCTTAGAAATTACATTATTTTGCTAAAAATTAGTTTGCTTTGTGAAAAAATATTTTTTTCCCTGAAAATTCAAATTGTCATTTATTGGTTGAAAATTGATATTTATAGTTGAAAATTATAAAACTTATTTAACAAGTTGAAATAAATCAATAAATTTGAAGTTTTTAAATTTAAATTTAAAATTTTCTTATCCCATTTATAAAAAATTCTATGTTATTAATTTTACAAGGGTAAAATTATGGGCATCGAATCTTAATGGTAAGGGAAAAGGAAAATTTAGTCAAAGACAAATCAGGTAAATGTCAGGGAATTGTAAAAATAATGTTTTTGACCATCCTGAACAATAAATTTGTTGCACTGAAATCTACTGTCTTCGATTAGTAATTATACATTATTAAAGTACCAAATTACCATGAATTGTTGTCCCAAATTGAAAATTTTAATATTACTTAAAATAATTCCAAAATATTGTTAATAAATGATAATAGTTTTATAATTGTTTTCCAATTGTTTTATAGTAAACCCTGGTGAGAACAGAATCGTGCGAAGTTCTAGTCAGTCTTCAGTAACGATTCCCTTCGAGCGAACTTTCCGAAATTTGGAAGAGCAAAATCGACCATCAACTGGACCAGCTTTGGAACAATTTAATTTGTGTGGATGTGGATGGCCAGAGCACATGTTGTTGCCAAAGGGAAATAAAGGTGGATTCCCGATGGAATTATTCGTCATGGTTTCTGACATTCAAGGCGATGAGGTGAATTTTAATCATTTACTATAATTTAGAAACATTTGATTATTTTTTTCCAGTTGAATTTTCAATATTAATTATTTAATCAAAAGAAGTATTAAATTTTTCAAAAAATTGGGCTTTAACTTTAAATATCTGCTAATTCAAATAATTTTTTATTTCGTTACTGAAATTCTGAAGCTTTTATGTTTTGAAGCCCAACATTTCGGTTCTTCCTTATTCAGAAACTTCAAGACTTAATAATTTGTATATTTTCAACTTCACTGAAAGTATTTTTCTCAAAGTAAGGGAACGTCGATTAATTAAGGAATGATGATTTTTGAAAATTTAGAGCCCCTCTCCCATATATTAAAGATTTTACAGATCTGCACCCCCTCTCCGATTTTTACGTAAGGTTTTATATTTTTTCAAAAGATTTTAAGTAATTAAAAATATTTGTGGGATTTCATGCTCTATCGAAATATTTTTTAAATTTTGTCGGATATCAGGAGATTCTAATGAAATTTTGAAGGTTTGTAAAAATTTTGGAGTGTTGCAAAAGATTTTAACGGATTTTAAGGCATATAAAGGCTTTTTGATAATTTCACGGAATTTTAAATGATTTTAAGAGATTTCAAAGGATTACAGATTATATCCACGGGTTTTCAAGAATTTCGTAATAAGATCTATAAGGATGCAATGGAATTTCAAATGATTTTAACTAGGTTTAGAGAATATTTTTAATTTTTACAGATTAACGGAAGGGGTAAAATTTTGATGACTTAACGGAATGTAAAATTATTTTCGAATAATATGAAAGATTTTAAGAGATTTAAAGGAATTTATATAAAAATTATTAGATTTTATGAAATTAAATGGTATTCACACTGGCTTTATAATATATTAATAAAATCTCAACAAAAAATTATTTACAATTATTGACAGTTTTTAAAGTATTTAAAATATTTGAAGAAATTTTCTGTATTTGAAGTTATTGCTCGAGAAATTTGAGGATATTTTAAAAGCTTTTAAGGAGCTTCAATGTATTTCAAGAAATTTTATAGGATTTTAAGAATCCAAATGTTTTATTTATTTTATTCGCATGTTTTACTATGGAAGAAGCTAATTTAAGCAATAACAAATTTTTCTGACACTAATTTCTGTTAAATTTAATTAATTATTGTTACACTCTAACTAAAAAAATTGATATCTAGTCATCAGTAGGAAGCATTTTTTTATGTATTGCTATTATTAGTATTATACTGCATTAATCAAAATCAAAACACCGTAAAAAAACATAATTATTAATTATAAAGAAGATTTATGGGATGATACTTAAAAAACAATTATGCATTCGTAGTAGTGCTTAACGATACGAGATGATCTCGGTCTCGTTGGATTCTGCTCGTATAACGAGAAATTTGTAAAACGAGTTTCTCTTATATTCATTCGTCTTTTTACATTCTCATCATGATGAGGAGGAATTTGTTTTATTTCATTTCATTTCGTCTCAGAAATTGAGCCATTTCTCGTTTAATTTCAGATAGTTAAATTATAAATTGTCAAAATGATACGTCATACAGGAATTTGTTAAAATTATGATTTTTGTTCGTTTTGCATTCTCAATTTTGATCGATGTGTATCTATGCATTCGTATTTTATAGCTTATAACACATAAAAGAAGCCAATACTGGGAGAAGGAAAACCCAATGGAGTTTATCAAAATAAAACAGTACAATTTACTTAAAATTATAGACTACATTAGAAAGAAAGAATAGTTTATTATAAATAATAAGAAATTTATTTGTCTTAATGTTTTAATAAAATTCAGATCAACATGTTAACATTTTGGTTACACAAAATAACTTGAGAGATTATTGATTTAAATTAATGAATATTAAAAATATTGTTTATAAGCTCCGAACTTGCCGAATTTTTATTCTAAAACTAGTTGTTTCAAAGTATTTTATTCATTCCTTTTGGTTTAAATGTTTACGACTATATTTTTGATTTCGAATTCGTATTTTTGATTCCAAAATTTATCTTTTTGATTATAAATTTCATTTTTCTTGAACAAAAATGCAATTGGGTGGTTGAAAATGATTCTGTTTAGTTTGAAGCTTCAACAGTTTTATTGAAAACTCGTTTGTATTTTAATGAATTCAACTGTTTTTAATTTGCCATTAAAACATTTTTTGTTTGGAATATCAACTATTATATATTTTGATAAGAATTCATCTTTTCTGGTAAGAAATTAGTATTTTTCATTTTAAAATTCAACAATTTGTTAGAAAATTGAAGTATTAAGTTCACCAAAAAGGCGAATTCTTATCAAAAAATATTATCTTTGATATTTCAATAAAAAAATATTTTAATTATAAACTAAAAGCAGTTAAATAAATTTTTTTTAAACACCGAATTTTTAATAAAACGTTTGAAGCGTTAACCCATACAGATTAATTTTCAACCAAACAGTTGCAATTTTGCTCACGAAAGATGAAATTTATAATTAAAAATATATATTTTCGCACCATGAAGGCGAATTTTCAACAAAATAGTTGAAATATTAATCAAAAAAGATTTTTCAGACAAGAGAGAACAAAAAATGCAACCAAACTGTTGATTTTTCCAGTCAATTTTTCAAGTCAAAAATTAATTCAACTTTCATCCAAATGATAATATTTTAACCGAAAAATAATTGAAATTGATTCAACACTGTGTAATATTAATATTTATAATATTTATAATATTTAATATTAACTTATAATATTACATTTTAATGCATAATTACTAGTTTTTATTTAAAAAATTTAATTTACGAGTTTCTATTAAGTTACTTACATATACCTAAGCAGTTCGAAAAATTTGAGGTTAGACTTAGAGCAGGTTGCAATAGAGTACTTTAAACAACTATTTTAGAAGAAATAATCAATTGAACGGCCAGCCTGGAGCTTACAAACTATAGTTTTAATATGTCACTAAGACAATACTGCGAAGTTTATTTAAAAACACTGCGAAAGTTACCGATTCAATAATGGAAACGCAATTGTGCAACTCAAAAGTCAAAGAATTTTATTCTTAAATGTACACCCATAGAAATTTAGTTACATAATACGTTAAAACCGATATTACAGTATAGTATGATCTTTTAAGATTTAGGGAAATCGGGTATGTATATTAAAAAGTAATATAGTATTTACCGAGGACATATGAAAAATTTACTTGGGAAAATTAATATAAGTACTACGAGACTTGTAAAAAAATTTGATATTTAAAATTCACTATATTAAATTCAAGCACGACAATAATGTAAAATATTAGAAAGATTGGAATAATTCTTTC
>JAWWLR010000054.1:71847914-71870634 GCA_035041075.1 Acraspis erinacei | reverse complement strand
CAATGGAGACATTTTGTGGTGGTTGTCCAAATTTGGTCATTATATTCTTGATTTATTTTCAGGAATTTTTCACAATACATATTTAGAATTAATATTTATAATAAATAATGATAGAGAAATGCCCACCTAGAATTTTTCTAATTCTAAAATAAGATTTTGGAGTGACAGATACAAAAAATTTAATTTAAATGAAAAAAAGGTTATGAATGCGGAGTTCAGAGAAATAAATCATTTTTGTTTATCGCAATGGCTAATCTCGTCCCTGTCTAGTTTTAAAATTAAATTTTTGTTTATGTCCGACAATGCGACTAAAAATAAAATCATTAAAATTACCAAAAATTAATTAAGAATAATTAATTACTGCACTGATAAATGTTCTTTCATACATTTTTTAATAACTTGAAGAAGACCTGAATTACAAAAAAGTGATTTTGAATTTAAAGTAATTGAAGTTCATCAATCAAAACATTAATTATCTTATTTTTTTTTAAACGCAAGTTTCTAGCATTATTACGATAGAATAATAATAATAATAATGATTTTTTAAAACGGTAATTTTTGTTTTCAAGCAAAAAGGTAAATTTTCAACAAAAGAGTTTAACTTCCAGAAAGTTTTATTTTTATTAAAAAATATTCAGTTTCAAATGAAACTGTGATGAAAAGTTAACTGGAATACTTCAATTATCAAGGAAAAAGATTAATTTAAAAACAAGAAGATCAAATTTCGTATAAAAAATACATGAATTTTCCACAAAACAGTTAAATTCTCAACTATGAACGACAATTTTTCAGCCAAATTGTTGGATTTTAAATTTAAAAATATCAATTTTCCACCAGAAAGGTCAATTTTTAAACGAAATAATGAATATTTAACTAGAATATTAAAATTTTCAAGCAAAAGATTAATTTTTAAACAAGAAGAATTATTTTCAAATGAAAAAGATGATTTGTCAACAAATACCTGAATTTTCAATAAAATAATTGGATTTTCAATGAAAAAATCAATTTTATCAACCAAGAGTAGTTCCCTTTTTTGTTAGCAAAAATAATTCTTAACCAAACTGATGAATTTGCAACTTAATTGATTAATTTTTAATTGTGATATTTAAATTTTCTACTGAAATTATAAATTTTCACCAAAAGGATAAATTTTTAATCATAATAATGAATATTTTAATGATGAACCAAAAAAAGCGAAAGATGAATTTTCAAGTAAAATGACGAATCTTCAACTGAAATACTTAAATTTTTAACCAAGAAATTTTATTTCAAATCAAGAAGAACTTTTTTCTTCCAAAATATATAATTTCCAACAAAATAAATGAATTTGAAAAAAAGTTAAATTTTGTACTAAAAAGTACAAACTTTCAGCTAAATGGTTGATTTTTGGACTATAAGAGATAAATTTTTCATAAAAAATGGAATAGTTCAATTTTCAGTAGAAAAAAATAAATTTGTTTTAAATCAAACTGTTGAATTTTGAACTAAAGTTACGAATGTTTAACTGGGACTGTTGATTTTTAAACCAAAGAGATAAATTTTGTAATAAACTAATGTTTATTTAACTGGATGACTTGAATTTTCAACCGAGGAAATTAAATTCTATCAAAAAGACGAATTGTCAACTAAAGAAGATAATTTTTCAAACAAAGATTGAACAGTGAAATTTTCAGTTTAAAAAAGTGATTTCTACTTGAACAGCTGAATTTTTATTGAAAGTGCTGGTATATTTAATTGGTATAATGAAATTTTAGGAGAAATTTTTTTTTTTAATTTTTCAGCAAAATAGTTAAAGTTTCAACTGTAATAATTAGATTCTCAGTGAAATAAAAATTTTTCATCTAAGAAAAAAACTAATTTACGACTAAACATCTCAGTTTTTGACGGTAGATAAATTTTTAATTAAAATGATGAACCTGAAACCAGAAAAAAATCAATTCTAAATGAAAAATTTATTAGTTTATAGTTCAAAAACTAAATTGACTTAATTTTAATAATCAAAAAGAAGTTAATTTTACTAAGAAAAACGACTTATTAACATGTTTCCATTTTTTAACTAAAAAAAGATTTTTCTGTCAAGTGAGAGAAGATATTTAAAAAAAATGATAAATTTCGAACAAACTACATACAGTTTGAAAAAGATACTTCTATTTTTAACTAAACACGATTAATTTCTAACAAAAAATTTAAAAGTTTGATTTTCAGTTAAAAAAATTAATTTCAATGAAAACAACGAATTTTCAATAAAATAGTAAAATAAAAAAAAATTGTAACCAGCTCTCAAGTATCAAATTGCAAGTTTTGTTATTATTCAAAAGGATCACAAGGTTTATAAAAAATTGATTACTTAAAAGAAAAAAACATTTTTTAAAATTGTGTTTTTCAATATTGGTAATAAAAATAAGATTTGTTAATGTGAAAAAATTTTTAAAAGAAGTATTGTGGCTTTGTAAAAGACCTAGAATTTGATATTTAATCATTGTTTCTTAAGACTCGATATTTTGTTTTTATTTGATAAAAATACTAAAAAAAAATTTTTTTTGAAGCCAAACGGAGTGAACAGAAAGAAAAAATCTTGCGGAACAATTTTTTATAGCTTTTAAAAAGTCCTGCAAAATTTCTTATCGAAAGTTGGTACAAAACGACGGAAAATATTTAGAAAAGTTTGCAAAGAAATCTCAACTTTTAAAATTTTCTAACAAATTTATTTCAACTATTTTTCGACAGAACAGAATTTCCGTAAACATGACAAGTAGGTTTTCGAGGTTCGATGTAAATGAAAATAATGTCAAGATCTCGCAATGTTTAATTTATCATTCTAAAGCACAAAACTTTTTTGAAGGAAAACCGGAAATAGCAACAAAAATATTACAATAATTTTAAGATTCAATATGGAAATTTACGGAATTTACTAAATTCAGTCCATTTTAGTTAGGTAACTCTACAATTTAAAAATATTTTTAAATTTTATATAAATATTATAAATAGATTTATGAAAATAGATAATTTTTTGCTGAGTGTTTTGAAATTTGTCCCCAAAATAGGAGGAGGTTTGCTTTTAAATTTAAAGCGTTTCAAATTCGAAAATTCTAAAGTTTAAACTTTAATATTTAAACAATTTTGAACCATAAATATCAAAAGCGAAATTCAATTTTAAAGCAATACCACCCACAAAATTGTTCGAATCTAGAAAAAATCTTTTTTGAAATATATCTAGATGTACTATACTAATTATTTATAATACAAAAAATTCTACTTTATACGGATGATTCGAGCTTAAAATAAAATTTTTTAAACAATTGATCATTCTTTTGAAAATTTTTCTTTTGCAATAGATTTTGCAACTCGCTGTTTTTTAAAAAAGAATTCAACTTATTATCAACTTTCCAGTTATAGCGAGTAATTAAACAAATCAATTTAACAAGGATACTTATTTAAACCATTTATTATACTAAATAATATTTTTTTAGAATAAAGATAGACATTTATGGTTTTTTCGAGCATTTTAAGCTTTTTTCTGCCTTGATATTAGAGTAATGCAATAATTAACTCTGTCCAACAAACATAATTGTTGAGACAATTAATTATTATTTTTTATTATATTTTCGTTGAATAATTTTTAAAAGTTGTTTTTACTCAAATTTTTAATTTTTGGTTCACTTTGAAACTCCGAGTGAGGCATTAATTACTGAGATTTTATTCATTTAATTGTTTAAACAAACTAATAACACTAATTTTTGCACAATGCGGGGTAAATGAGTATGGAAGACCTTACCATTTTCTTAATTTTTATGGATTTAGCAATTTTTTAGGTAAAAAATTCCTGAGACTGACGGGAAATTTTTAAATGATTGTTTTTTAAATAATTTTATAAAAAAATGAGTAAGTTCAATACATATTCAGAAGTTTCGAAAAAATTAAAAAATAATTAAAACTTGTAAATATTTGTTAAGAGCTTTGTTAAATGAAAGATATTTTTCAGAACGGTTCCTGGGAATAATTAAAATAATTTTTTATTTTGAAAAATTAATTTTATGAGATATTTAAAAAGATTTAAAACGATATCAAACATTGTCAAAGAAGAATCTGAAAGATTTTTAAACAAAAGGTTTTTAAATATATGAAACGATTTCCTACACTTTTGCAGAGGAGTTGTAAGATTTTAAAGAAAAATGTTTCAATTTGGTGAGATTACAAAATAAAAACAAATAAATAATCGAGTAAATTTAAGAAATAAGTAGTAGAGTTGAAGAGATTAAAAATTAATTTTAAACTTTAAAAGATTTTTAGAAATGCAGATTTTTAAAATTTCAAAACTAAGCTCTAGCAGCTTTAAAATAATTTGGAAAGTTTTCAAGAGAATAAACAAAGTTTCTAAAACCCCGGAATTGGAAAAAGCTTTAATAATATAATTTACGAATAATAAAATTGCTGAAAAATAAAGATACCGAATTGGAAATTCCCGAATATTAAAATTTGCGAATAATAAAATTGCGGAAAATGAAAAATACCGAAATTGGAAAATTCCCGAATAAAAAATTCTCCAATAATAAAATTCCCGAATGATAGAATTCATGACAGCTTACAATATTACCGAATTAGAAAATTCCCTAATAATAAGATTCCCGGCAGTTAATAATAATACCGAATTAGAAAATTCCCGAATAATAAGATTGTGGACAGAAAATTGTCGAATTATAAAATATCCGAATTGGAAAATTCCCGAATTTAAACAATTAAAACTTTTTTATAAATATGTTTGATTAGAAACACAATAATGAAATTTAATTTTTAAAATTATTTTTAATTTTTTAAATTTCGAAATTGTTGTTGGAATTTTAAATAACTACTTTAAAATTTTTTTACATTATTGTTATTATTATTATTAGTATTGTTTTTAAAATCAAACAATAACTTTCGACATTTCAAACATAAAAAATAATAAAAAAAGAATAAAATTTCATTATTTTTTTTTGTAATCATGCAAAAATATTTATAAAAAAAAGTTTAATTCTTTAAATTCGGGAATTTTATTATTCGAAAATTTTCCAAATCGGGAACTTTATAATTCGGTAATTTTATTATTCTAAATTGTTATTATTCGGGAATATTCCAATTCGGGGTTTTTAATTTTCGGTAATTTTATTATTCGTGAATTTTAATATTCGAGAATTTCCCAATTCGGTAATTTTATTATTCGGCAATTTTATTATTCGCGAATTTTAATATTCGCGAATTTTATTATTCGGGAATATTCCATTGCTGGGAATTTTATTTGTCATCATTTTTCAGTTGTCCAAATAAAATTTGCGAATTATAAAATTGCAGAATTGGAAAATTCCCGACAGAAAATTGTCGAATTATAAAATATCCGTATTGGAAAATTGCCGACTTTAAACAACTACAATTTTTACAAATATAAAATATTTCTGGGTGGTAAATTTTTTAAATGTGGATAGTATTTAAAAAAAATTCAAGAAGCTTTCGAATAAATCGAACTTTAAATTTATATATATTTGAAAATCATTTTAAGGCATGATCAAATGTGTTGGTGGTTTGTTTTGGGGGTTGAGGGCCAAATTTGAGAATTTAGCTTGCAGATGTTAAGTTGAACTCGCCCCTCGAATCCAAAAAAATAACCCTCTCTTTCCATCGTACCTTATATCGCAGGTTAAATCGATTTTCATTATTGTATTTGTAATCAATAAAACATATTTATAAAAAAAAATTGTAATTGCTTAATTTCGGGAATTTTACAATTCGGATATTTTATCATTCGACAATTTCCTGTCGGCAATTTTATAATTCGGGAATTTCCCAATTCGTTAATATTATTACCTGGTGTGGATTTTATTATTCTGGAGTTTTATAATTCGGGAATTTTATTATTCGAGAATTTTCCAATTCGGTATTATTATTTTTCGGCAGTTTTATTATTCGCGTATTTAAGTATTTGGGATTTTTCCAATTCGATACTATAATTTTTCGGTAAT
Organism: Acraspis erinacei; assembly: GCA_035041075.1. Taxonomy (NCBI): domain Eukaryota; kingdom Metazoa; phylum Arthropoda; class Insecta; order Hymenoptera; family Cynipidae; genus Acraspis; species Acraspis erinacei. The sequence continues at coordinate 71,864,641 of JAWWLR010000054.1, read as the reverse complement.
TTTATTATTCGCGAACTTCATTATGCCAAGGTAGTGCTTTGTGTAATGGACATCTAAAGTTTATTATAACACGAGTGTAATCGCTCTAAAGTTGTACATTAATCGGAGATAACACTCTGGTGCTAAAACATTTATGTGGAACTGCATAGCAGCATCAGTAACTTTATTGGCAAATTCATAATCTAAATTTATCCTCTTAACATGAAAATCAAGATGCGTCCAAGTCATAAAATCACACCACGTACGTTCCGCTATGATCATTTGAGTTTGGATCTGATAGTAATAATCATTACTTTTTTTCAAAACTAACTCTTCACCTTCTAAAGTGCAACAGAAACGTGCTAACTGATATTTTTTTAACCTATAAATTTCTGCAGGTTTCAAATGTTGAAAAACTTGTGGACATTTTATTTCTAACAGCCCGAACGGAGATTATTGTGTAACCGGATCGTAAACAAGAGCATCAGGCGGTGGCCCTAATCCGGGGTATCTCGGATTGACCCATAAACCGGTATCCTGTATTTCAAAATACATGCATTTTTTTACATTTTCGTATTTTCTTTAGCTACTTCCTCGTTTCGTCCGTCATAATCTATAGCCTGAGAAAAAATTGGTTAGGGATCATTCGACAAATGCCGTTCCACCAGATTGAATAATTGCTGCTTCGTTCTTGGCAACGTAAATGTTTTAATGCTGGAAGCTGTAATTAGTAGTTACCTTACTTTCTTCCACTTTTCCGAAGAACCTTGCAAACTGCCTGTTATTTAAAATGGACCTTACGCACCGAACAAAAGTAATTTTTGAAGAATTCTTACCATCTCCAGCATATCACTCTTCCGTGACAGGTCGAGTTCGTAATCTTCATAATCCCGTTCCAACAACATATCCCACATTGGTTCAGGTATCCAAGCTTCATATTTCTTCTGTACTGTGGCTATGAACGGATTTACTCCTGAAATGCTGAACTCAATAGTTTCAATGGGACAAGGATATAAGGATTTCATCTTAACAGGATCAACTTTTTTACTGTATTGATTCTCATCAACTTTTACCGGCATAATGAAGTGCTGCTACGTGGCTGCATCGTCCCATAGCTGAGGCCTTACACTGACATCCTGCATCGAGCACATCCCCTTTCTCCTTCTTCAACATAATGCATACTTCGTACTTTAGATTGACCTTGTACGAATCCAAGACATTTGTTTTGGCACACTAGTGCTTTTCTCCAGTTGTGACAGAATCTTCCATATCCGTAACGTGCCCAGAATAGAAATACTGTCGACGTCTATTTAGTGGCTTGGCTGTTTTGTAATCATCAGTAACATTTTCTTTATTTCCATCCGGAAAATTATTACTTTCTTCTTATGTTAAAATACATGACGGCACTAAGCGGTTGAAGATGAAGCCAGAATTATAGTTTTCCGGAATTTCCTGTGACGGAAACTTGGACCAAATTACAGGAAACTTATTATTCCTACATTATTATTCAAGAAATATGTACTTTCTGCTACAGCAGGTTGAATATTATAAATCATCAAGACAAAATTTCAAAAAAGAGTTTAATTTTCAACCAAAGTTGCATTTTTATTTCAGCAAGATGAAATTTCTTCTAAAACAGATACATTACGTAAAAAAAACAATAGTACCATTTTTACCGAAAGAAGATCCTACTTCACTTTCCAACTCCAAAATGAAAATTGTGAACAATAACTTAATTTTGTCATAAATAGTCGAATTTTGGACCAAAAGGCAGGACTTTTTAACAAGATTGATACTTTTTAATTAAACATGTGCAGTTTTGTCCAAGACAAATGATAATTACACCAAAACAGGTGAATTTTAAAATCAAATACAATGTTTCAAAAAAATTTGCAGTTTCCTCTAAACAGATGTCGATTGGCTTTTCAACACAAAAAAAGGAATTATAAACAAAAAGTACATTTTATAGGAAATAGTTATTATTTGTATATTTATCATCCTTAAGTACTAAGATACTTTGATAAAAAAGCACAAATAAAGTTTGTTTACCAAAACACAACCTTACCTTGCCACTAAAGGCTCTTTTATACCTCCTGCTTGTTGGTCAATCAACAGCCAGCAGACTAGAAATCCGTTCACACCTCGATTTTCCGAAGTCGGAAAATGTTCCTAATGGCGGGAAGTTTTAAATTTAAAAATTAATTAAAAAATATTAAATAATTATTTGTTATGACAAAACCAAAGTATCTGGAACAAATTTGAATTTATTATTGTCAAAAAATTATTTACAAATAATTAAGAATTGGCATTGCTGTATATTGTATATAATAGACGTAAAGAACGTATAGAAGACGTAAAACAGCGTGAGAAGAATTTTCAGCAACAAGGTTAGCTTTGTGGTTATGTACTTATTGCATTGGAAATGTTACTTCAGAAATTTGTATATAATTATCCATACCTTACACAATATAAAATTGTTAAATGTCCATATTACTTACCTTCCAGACTTTCAATAACACTAAATTAATTAATAAAGTTTGTATTGGAACGACTCGAACTACATGCCCGAACCTCTCATAAATTCAAATTTATTCTAAATACTTTGCTTTTATCATTACAAATAATGATTTAATCTTTTTTAAATAAATTTACATTTAAAACTTACCGCCATTAGGAACATTTTCCGAGTTCGGAAAATTGAGATGTAAACGGATTTCTAGTCTGCTGGCTGTTGATTGACCCACCAACAGTAGGTGTAAAAGAGCCTTAAGGATCTCTAATCCCCCTAGGAAAATATTTGCGCGAAATACAAATACTATCTCACGTATGGCGGTTGTACAACTAATTTTTCCAATAACATTAAATATAAAATCTACACTATACCATACCAATGAAATTTTGTTTGCTTCCCGTTTGAAAAAATCCTCGAGTAAACTTTCGTGTTATTTTCGGACAAGGAAAACACAAGGAAATCTACGACGATTTTTAGTTTCTCGAGGGAAACCGCGAGAATTCATTGACTGCCTAATAGTTCTCCCCGGGGACTCTAAAAATCCTCGAAAAGTCTGAAAATACTAGAGGAATCTAAAAATCCTCGAGGATCCTACGAATCCTTGAGGAATCTAAAAATTCTCGAGGAACTGGAAAATCCTCAAGGACTGTGGAAATCCTCGAGGACTCTGATATTCCTCGAGGAATCTAAATTTCTTCAAAGAATCTGAAAATCTTCGAGAAATCTGAGAATCCTCGAGGAATCTGGAAATCCTCGAGGAACCTGAAACTACTCCAGGAATCTCAAAAATCCTCAAGGATTCTGATGATCTTCGAGGAATCTGAAAATCCTCGAGGACTGAAAAACCTAAAGGAATCTGCTGATCCTCGAGGAATCTAAAAATCATCCAGGAATCTGAAAATCCTCGAGCGCTCTAAAAATTCTCAAGGAATCTGACAATCCTCAAAGACTCTTATAATACTCGAGCAATCTGAAAAATTCACAAGGATTCTGAAAATCTTCGAGAACTCTGAAAATACTCGAGGAATCTGAAAATTCCCGAGGACTCTGAAAAGCTCTGAATATCCTCGTTGTTATCCTCGTTGTTTTCCTCGTTCGAAAATAACACGAGGATTTTCTCAACAGGACCGCGCGTGCGCAGAATATGCACTCTTCCCACGCGGAGTCGGCATAAACATAACCTACAGCGCTTTATTTTCATTCAAGATCGATACGAAATGCGCGTAATGTATTTTGACGAACATGTGCTTTTATAATAATGAAAATTCTTACCAATGGACCCACACTTGTCATTCTTCACATGCACTTTAACAATATTTACTATATACACACACACACTATATATGGATCTAAACTATAGTTTACAATTCGTAAATCGATAGCGACAAAACTGCTGACTATGCCACATGCACACGATGCGCACTTTTCTTTTCCCTCCAATGATTCTTACGCGCACGCGTTAAAATCCTCGCGGTATTTATAATTCGTCTCAAATGCTTCGGATGCCTTCCACATTCGGACACTCGCGCTACACTCAGCAGTTTGGACTTTACTGGAGATTTTTGAAGAAGCATCACGTATTTATCTTTAGATCTTTGAAAATCCGAGATTAAACGGTTTAAGCAATGTGTGTTCAATTGTCTCCTTATCATTTTTTGTTCTTTACCTGATTAAGATTGTTTTTTGTCTTATTATGTGTATGTGTAATAGTACGCCAAAAGCAGATAGTGTATACATGTAGGATCCCTGGTAAAAAAAATTTTTATAAGAAAGTGCAACATTTCTACAAGTACATTATTTTGTTAAAATAGGTACTTTTATGTAAAAATGCAAATTTAAGATTTTATTTTGAAAGAAATTAAGAATTGGTGAAACAGTTATTAATAATAAAAGCGATAGATTTAATTAAATTATAATTATATCAAATGTTACAAGCGCACCTTAATTCAATATTAGGTGGAACCAAGAGTGTATATCTAAAATTAATATAAAACTTTTTAAAGATATTAAAAGATTTCAGAAATAAAAAAATAAATTCTTAAGATTGCTGAGATTTAAAAGTCTTTTTAATTTGAAAAACTAATTTTCAGAGAATATTTAGAAAAATATTTAAGAAACAACGAATTTTCTTAATAAATAACAAGTAAACAATTAGTAATTTAGAAAAAGCCGAGAACATTTAAAATAAATTTAGAAGTTTTAAAAAGACTCCAGAATTATTTGAGACTTGGAAATATTTCAAAACATTTAAAACAAAATGTAAATTTTTAAAGATTTTCAACCAAAAATTAAGAAACTTTTAAAATTTTTCAAAGATTTCAATAGAATAACCATTTTTTATTAAAATTCCTAGAAAAACTAGAAGTGATTTTTTTGTTTTAAAACAATTTGAGAAGAATATTTAAAAAGATTTCCGTAAAAGAATCTGGAATATTCTGAGCGAATGTTTTAATCTCACAGGATTTTCGAAAAATTATAAGAAAAATTCGAGTTCCAATAATAATAAAATTTTCATTAGATTGCTGAAAAAGTTTTTGATGATTTTTTTAAACAAATTTTTGAGACGATATTTCAAAAGATTTCAGAACAAAGTTTGATGTATAAATTAATGTTTCTAGATTAAAATGAGTTAAAATAATATAATTTTTTTAATTTCTCAATTTTTTATTTATTTCTTAATTTATAGCATTGAAAATGATTATTTAAAGTCTTTGAACAGTACAATGTATAGCAGTTAAATATGGTATATAACATTTTGCATTTTAACGGTGATTAATAAACAAAAATTCAAAAAATAATGAATAAAGAATATTTTGAAAAATTTAAGAAAAAACCCAATTTTAATTAATAAATGATGGTTGAAAAATTATTAATATGGAAAAAAGTCGAAGAACTTTAACATAAATTTAGAAGATTGAAAAGATCCCAGAAAAATGTTAAAACTTGAAAAGATTTCAAAATATTTAAAACAAAACGTAGATTTTTAAAGATTTCAAACAAAAATTTAGAAGCCTTTTGAGAATTATGAAAAGTTTCAAAGGAATAATAATTTTTATCAAAATTCCTAAAAAACTAAAAATGTTTTTTTGTGGTGCAACATTAGTTTTAAAAGAATACTTAAAAATATTTCCAAAAATTTTAAACAAGAATGTGGCGTAATTTAAGACCATTTTTTTACTCTTGCAAGATTTTGGAAGAATTTTAAGAATAATTCGACTTTCCTTCTGAAAAGTAAGGTCATCATAATTTCTCTCAAAATAGAAGAAATAGGATGATTTTTCATAAAATAAAGTAATAATAGGGAAATAAATTTATCAACAAAAAAAACATTTCTCGTAACAAGAAAATTGTTTTCGTGGAAGTAAATAAAATTTTGGATAAGTAAAAAAAAGTTGAATTATTCAACAAAATATTTGATTAACCCAACATTTTGTTGATGTTGCATCAACAAAATACCCCATCTACCAAAATACTTGGTTAAAACAACCAAAAAATTTAGTTTACTTAACCGAATATTTTGTTGTCCATATAATAACCATACTCTGTGTTTGAACCAAGAAAAGTTTTGTGGATTAAATTAAATCGTTTTCTAAATGTTTAAAATAAAATTAATTTAGATACCATATTACCAACCAAATAGTTGAAATTGCAAGCAAAAATACGAAGTTCATCGAAGACTTTTGACTTTTAAATGAATTAAAAGTATATCAACTTTCAACCAAAAATGGAATAGTTACACTTTTAGATAAACAAATTAATTCATAATAAAAAAACTAATTTTTAAATAATAGTTAAATTTGTATAAAAAATGCATTTTCAACATTGATGAAGAATCTTCAAAAATGAAATGAATTCTCAGAAAAAGAGTTTAACATTCACCCCAAAAGATAATTTTTTGACCAGAAAAATCAATTTCCAGCAAACAAGATTAATTTTCTAACCAAAAACACGACATTTCAATAAAACACATGAATACCAAATGAATGGTTTTTCAACTTACAAAGGAGAAATTTTCAACCAAAACTGCAGTACTTAAATGTTCAGATGAAAAAAATTAATTTGCAACGCAAGAAAAAAAAACTGCAAAGAAAAGTTAAATATTTAATAAAAAATTTTAATTTTTAACTAATGAGGTGCATTTTCAACAAAAAATAATAATTTTCTAGTAAACAGGTCAATTTTCAATACGAAAATATGAATTTTCAATAACAAAAAATAATTTTTTAAAGAGTAGTTTAACTGATTTCTTTTTAAAAGTTTGGTTTACAATTAAACCAATAAAATTCATTTAACCACTGATTATTCAAACAAGAAAGAGAAATTCTCCATGAGTTAAAAAAAAACTTAAATCCTCAACCACAACTAGTTAATGTACAACCAGAGAGTTGCATTTTTGATAAAAGGGGTGAATTTTCAGCCAAAAGATTGCTTCTCTGCCAAAATAGACGATTTTTCATCTAGAAAAGATAAATTTTCAATAAAAAATATAAATTTTCAATAAAAAATATAAATTTTCGAAAAATATGCATTTTCAACAAAAAAGTTAAAAATTTAACTCAAAAAATGATTTTTTCACCAAGGGGATTAATTTTATAAATATGGATTAGTTATATTTTCAACCAAATACTTTAATTTTTTATTTAAAAAATTACTTTTTAACAAAATAGCTTCATTTTCAATTTAAAAAACAAAACCAATTACAAAAGTGTAGCTAATTTCTCGATCAAAACTGGTTAATTTACAACCAAACAAATGCATTTTTAAACACAAATTATGAATTATTAACCAAGAAGAACAGTTTCCTACCAAAAAGATGAATTTTTAACAAAATACATAAATTTTCAGCAAAATACATGAATTTTCAACTACAAAAGTTAAAGTTTAAGTTTAAAAAAATTAATTTTCAATAAAAAAACAAATTTTCAACAGCAATGATGAATCTTAAAAAAATGAAATGAATTTTTAAGTAATGATTTCAACATTCTACCCGAAAGATGATTTTTTAAGCAAGAAAGTTAATTTTAGTTTATTGTATATTATATTTTAGTTAAGTTTTTGATTTTCAATTAAAAAAGAAAAATTTAAAAAAAATTTAGTTGAATACTCAACCAAAATAGATTAATTTACAAGCAAACAGTTTAATTTTTAACTAAACAGTCTATATTGTCAACCAAGATAAATAGTGTCGACCAAAAAAGACGAATTTTTAACAAAATACATTTTGTATGAAAATACATGTATTTTCGTTAAAGATTTTAATATTCTACCCAAAATCATTTGTTTCAATATGTATCTTTTTTGTCGAAATTTAATCTTTTTGGCAAAAAATGCAATGGTTTTCGATTGAAAATTAAGTTTTTTACTAAAAATTAGTTTGACTATTAGGTTACAATTTTGTTACTAAAAACTAGGTTAACTATTAGGTTAAAAATTATTCTTGTGGTTTGAAAATTCAACTATTCCAGTTAAACATTAATTATTTTAATTAAAAAATGCATGTACTTTGTTAAAAATTGGTATTTTTAATAGAAATTAGTCTTCTTGGTTTAAAATTGATATTTTTAGTTAAAAACTCAAATTTTCCAGTTCAAGATTTATTATTATAAATAAAAATTCGTTATTTGGTTGAAAGTTTAACTATTCCGTTGAAAATTAGTTTTTTAAAGGTTTAAACTTAATTTTTTGAATGAAAATTTAACGGTTTGTTTAGTAATTTATGTATTTTATTCTCAAATATTATTTTATTGCTGCTGTAAGAAATCAAGGTTATTTGGTAAAAAATGTAACTGTTCGATTATATGTAATTTATTAAAAAATGCATCTTTTTTAATAGAAATTTAATTATCTTGGTTGAAAATTCAACTAATTGTTTCAAACTTTATGTGTTTTGTTAAGAATTCGTATTTTTGGTAAAAAATTAATCTTTTTCGTTAAAAGTTCATCTTTTCGGTTACAAAAATTAAACTATTTGGTTAAAACTTTAAATCTTTTGCAGAAGCCTCGTATTTTTTAATTGAAAATTCACTTTTTTATTTCAAATTAAAATATTTCCTTCGTTAAAATAACCATTACATTGTTTGTTGAGAATTCATCTTCTTGTTGAAAGTTCGATATGGTTCAAAATTAAACTACTTTATAAGTTTCTCATAAATTTTAAGATCTTATCGAATCCGAAATCTCCCTCCCCTGAAATCATCCTACGTATTTTTTGCACAACTCCTAAATAAATTCACGAAAAAATTTAGCCTTTAAAAATTACGAAATATAGGTAGGCGGTTTCCAAAACTTATTGATGCTAAACAACGGGAGTACGTGGTTCAAAATTTTAGAACAAAAAACGTTCAACACTTTATATTTATTTGGAAACAAATAGCATTTTAGATAAGGAAAATTATATATCTAATTTTATTTAAGATCGAAATGAAATTCATTTGCTCATGAATAATTTTATGCAGAAAGAGAATGAAAAAGATTCACAATTAAAAACTATATTTTCAAACTACCTTACTTTTTGGCTCATTAGAGATAAATAAATAACAAATGAAAAAATGGATCTTAAATTAAAAAAATTAAATAGAGAAACTAAACTCATCATTAACTTCAATCTTCAAGGTTGCTTCTAAACGTTTTAAGAGTTCTTATAGTCAAGGCCAAAGAACTTTTACCTAACTGTCTTGAAGATATTTGTTCATTTAAATTTGTCTGAAAAGAATCTTTTAAATATTAGAAATTTTAAAAATGTGTAAACATTTTTTAGATTGTTTCGTTTCCTATTTGAAAAATGGAATAATCTAAATAGATTGGTTCAGAATTACACTCCAATAAACATTCAAAATATGTTTCTGAAGTAAATCCTGAACTTAGCCTTGACCCCTTTTCCCGACCTTCGCCATCTGCGATCGATCACAAAAAATGTCCCTCGAGATTCAAATTTCCGCGCATGCTATTCCAAACTTGCCAGTTTTAGTATTAAATTAAGACACAAATCGCCAAGTATTAACAATAAATTTTCTTTTTACAAATAGTTCTCTATTTTCCTCTGTTCATTTGTGAGGTATGTAGATGTTATTTAAAATTAGCTTTAAATTAAAAAATAAATTTAATTTCTATCTAAAGAGGTCCTTACACATGGCATTATTCCGAAACTGAATCCCGTTTACTTCAATATCCTCAACAAGGAAATAAAGTTTCCATCATCAAACTTGTATCCACGAACAGTTTTCAAATATTGAATGAAAAACCATGCACTTGACTTCTTGACAATCAAAAACACATTAATAGGGTCTTGAGCAATAAGTCTGGTGATAAAAAAGCACTATCTTGAAATGACTATATATAAGTATATTTCATACATGGCCAGAAGTCTATCACTGATTATGTATGCTAAGATACCTCTTGGTCATGTGGCACTTTCATGTCATTCAAAAAACTCACTGTCATCACTAAAACTATTCACATTTATTGTAACGTGTAGATTTTATCTGAATCCATAATTCATCCATAATTCGTAAAAATCAATTTTTTTATGTGTAAGTTCGAACACCTCGATCACTTTTGATTTTAGATACACGTGATTTTGTCGAGCATCTTTTGCGCGGTCTTATCGCGAACAACTCCGTTTTCAAACTGAAGACTCGACAGTCGACGAAAGTTTCACTAGGTTCTCTTTACTTGGAGATACAACTCAGAGATTTATTTTTACTAGATTGTCTATCTAATTTTTTTCAACATTTGGATTATTTTTGCAACAAAAATTTATATTAATAAAATTAAGTGAAAAAAATTGGGACGACAGACAAGTGCAGAAAAATAAAATTTCCCAAAATGTAAAATTTCTGAATTGAAAAATTCCCAAATAATAAAATCCCCCACAGAAAAGTTTGAAATTATAAAATACCCAAACTAGGAAATTCCCGAATTTAAACCGTGAGAAGAATCGTTTCATATTTAGTATTAATTATTTATAAAAAATACAATATGCAAAATTTTTTATCAGAAAAAAAATTAATCTTAATACTTAAAGTTTCCAAAATTATTTTTTCAATTTAAAATAGAAATAATTGAAAAATATATATTTTTTAGAAATTTTTAGTTTCAACTTCTTCTTTAATAAATATTAAATTATTGTATTTTTGATAACGAAGTGTCTTGTCCCGAAATCGGAGACAACTAGTCTAATATTATTTACAATATTATTTACGTATCTAATATTATTTACGTCTTGAATTTCCGGGAAAACTAGTCTATTCCCTTTTCCAACTCCCTTAATTTTGTAGGATGTCTAGACACACTCTTTTAATAAAAAAAATAATATTGATATAACATTTCTACTTGCTTAAATTTTGGAATTTTCTAGTTCGAATATTAATTATTCGGAAATTTTCTTTCTGGAATTTTATTATTCAAAAATTTTCTAATTCAGTAATACTATATTATAAACTTTTGGGAATTTTATTATTCGAGAAAAATGATCAGATTTGGTAATATTACAAACTGTTCGGGAATTTTATTATTTGAGAATTTTCCAATTCAGGAATTTCATAATTTGAAAATTGTATAATTAGGAAATTTTATTATTCAGGAATTTCATCATTTGAAAATTGGATAATTCGGAAATTTTATTATTCGGAAAATTTGTTATTCGGGAAGGGACGAATGAAAAATTCCATTAAATAAAATCCCCGTAACTGTTAAATTCCCGGGTAATGAAATTCCCAATTATGAAGATTTCTGAATTATAAGATTCCAAAATCATAAAATTCCTGAATAATATAGTTCCTGAACAGGTTATAATATTACTGAATTAGAAAACTCCAGAAAAATAAAACTCACAACAGAAAATTGCCGAGTTATAAAATGTCAGAACTAGAAAATTTTCTTATTATAAAATTTCCAAATTAGTTTAGTTTTTTAATATATTGTTTCGATTAAAAATAACAATAATTGAATATCACAATAGTTTATTTTTAATAAATAAGTAATATTTATAAAATAAAAACTTTTTATTTTTTAAATCTGCGAATTTTCTAGTTACAATATTTTATTAATGGGGAACTTTCCGATTAGAAAATGTTGTTATTCATGAATTTACTAATTCGTGAATCTTATTATTAAGAAATTTTATTATTCGGCAATTGCATTGTTAATAAACTTTATTTTTTGGCAATTTTATTATTGAGAAATTTTATTATTCGAGGATTTTACAGTGATGGGAATTTTCATTTTCGGCATTTCTTAGTCATCCCTACGAGAATTTAAATATTCGGAAATTTTCCAATTCGGAAATTTCATAGTATGGAAAATTTTATTTTTCGATATTTTTCAGTCGTCCCAATAAAATTGCGGAACAACAAAAAGCCCGAATAATAAAATTCCCTAACAAATTATAATATTACAGAATTTGAAAGTTATTGAATAGAAAATTTTAGATTAACAAAAAGACTTACTTTTGTTAAATATTAATAATTTATAAAAAATACAATAATCAAATATGTTTATTAGAAAAAATTTTCTTATTGCTTAAAGTTTCTAGAATTATTGTTTGAATTTAAAATTACAATGAATAATTGAAAAATCATGTTCCTGGATGAATTTTTAAACAATTTTTTTTTAAATGCGAACAATAGATATAAAAATATTTGATTGCTCTATTTTTTGTAAATAATTAATGTATAAAAAAATTAATTGTATAAATTCGGGAATTTTTCAATTTAGCATTATTATAAGTTTTCTCAATTCAGGAATTTTATTATTCATGATTCTTGCAGTGTTGGGAATTTTATTTTTTGAAATTTGTCAGCACTCCCAAATAAAATTTCCGAATAATAAATTTCACGAAATTATGAAACTACCGAAATATAAAACCCTGATTTTACAAATTGTAGAATAGTACAATTTGGAACAGAAAATTACCGAAATTTAAATATCCAAAGTAGAAAATTACCGAATTAAAATAATTAAAAAAATATTTTTTAATAAATTTATTTATATATATATATATATATACACACACATATATATATATATATATATATATATATATATATATATATATATATATATATATACAATACAATAAACAAATGCTGTTAACAAAGATTAAAAATTTTTTTTAAATACTTCAATATTATTGTTTAAATTTAAAATAAAATTAATTGTATAAAAATATCCTCCCTAAATTTTCTACAAACACAATAATATTTTTCAAGCAAACTTTGCAGGATTCAATTCAGTACTGATTTATTTTGAAATTTTTTAATTTTTGTTACAATTAATAATTCGATGTTTGAGGAATCATTCTAAATCAAACAGTAATTTAATAAAACTTTCAACATTCAAAAAATTTTCTTTGAACAAAATAATTGATTATTGCATTTGAAATAAATAGAAAATACTTATTAAAAAAAAACATTTTTTAAATTATTTGAATGCTGGAATTTTTTAGTTCAGATATTTTATAATTTGGCAATTTCATGACAATAATTTTATTATAAAGCTGTTTTCAAGTTTACAATTTTTTTATATCGTTAATTTTATATTGCAATTTCAGAAATTTCATTATCCGTAAATTTTCCAATACAGAAGATTTATAGTTTTGGGAATTTTATTTTTCGGGATCATTTAGTCGTTCATAATAAATATTATGTATTTATTAAAAAAACAATCAAATTTTTGTTTCAAAGAAAAATTTATTTCATGTTTAAAATTTTTGTAAATAAATGTTTGAAATTAGAATAACAATGATAACAATATTTTTAAAAAATAAATTTTTTAATTATTATTATTTTAAATGTTAACAATAATTTTTTAAGTACTTTATTCATTCTAACAAAACTTTTTTTGAAAACAATATTTTATTATTGTGTTTTTAATAAAGAAATTATATTTTCTAACAAACCATTTGTTTAAAAGCCTGAACTCTAGATATTATAGGATTTTTGCAATATTCTGCCACAAAAATTCTCGAATAATAAAATTCACGAAACTATAAAACTTCTGAATTGTAAAATTTACGGATAATGAAATTTCCTAACATAACATTGCAAGATTCAATTCTTCCCTGATTTATCTCGAACTTCCGTTTTAATGTTTTTTAAATTAACAATTCGATTTTTGATAAAATTTAAAAAAAAATTAATAGTATGTACATTTTCAATACAAAATTTTATTCAGAATTATATATTTTGCAGCTATTCCTATTTTAAATTCAAACAATAATTTTAGAAACTTTAAACAATTAAAAAAATGTTTCTTTGATAAGAATATTTTAATATGTTACACTTAATAAGTTGGAAATTTTATCCTTTGTTATATTTTTTATTTTTTGTAATTTTTCAGTCGTCCCAAAAACTTGTGCTTTGTAGATTCTTAAAAATTTATTAACTTAAACAATGATTTTTTATAAGTATTTTTGTTTTTTTACTGGTGAAAAGTGTACTAGCGCCCGTCGATATTGAACATTACTTGTGTGTCGCACAAATGTTCAAGCACTCTATTTATTCGAAATTTCCAATCTGCATTAGGAAGATTGACGACCACTCGCCACAATTGACCTTAATCTTATTATTGCTAATTATGTGTCTGATAAGTAGGCAATAGAAATTAGTCGAATTGCCGAGGGCGAATAAGCAAGAAACTTGAGTGAAAAACGAAATTCGAGATCCTAAAGAGATTCGAGATCCAAGCTGCAAGAACGTGCCACGTATATTAATTATGCAAAAGCTCCTGCATTCCAAATGTCTTATGTGGTCATAAAATAAGGCTGGTTTCATAATTTCAACAATTTACAAGTTTTACGTTTCCATGCTGCAAATTTAGTGCAATTAAAAAACTAATTTTCTGCTGAAATCAGTTAAGTTCATACTTATCCCTGCCCGAAGTAAAAAATAGCGATACTTTCCGTTTCAATTATTTTGACTTTTTATGATAAAAAGTGATAGAGAAAAACTGTCAATTGTTTACTTTCTCTCTGTCAACCTAAATTTCAGTCTACCTTTTAGGTCCCTCTTTTCTGTATCTTATCCTATCCTTTACCTATCCGCATCAATATTTCTCTATCTCTCTGTCAATCTAAATTCCAGTCTATCTTTTTTAATCTCCTCTTCTCTATCTCATCTTATCATACACCTATTAACACTTATCTTTTTCTATGCATTTTTCAATCTAAATTCACATCTATCTTTTTCAATACTCTCTTCTCTATCTCAGACTATGCTCTTTCTATCAACGATTATATTTTTCTTCCTGTTTTTTAATCTCAACTCACGTTTATCTTTTTATTCATCTCTTCTATATTTCATCATATCTTCTATCCATTCACGTTTATCTTTTTCTGCCTCTTTTTCAATATAAATTTACTTCTATCTTTTTCAATACCTCCTTCTCTGGCACATCCCATCCTTTATCTGTCCACGTCAATTATTTACTATATCTGGGACTGATTAAATCCTCGTCTTTCTTTTTCAAATATTCTCTTCCCTATCTCACCGTATCTCACATCTAACAAGGTTTATTTTTTCTCCCTTCATCTTTTTCAATACTCTCTTCACTGTCTCATCCTATCCTCTATCTTTTCACAATTATCTTATTCTGCCTCTTTGACAATCTAAATTCACTTCTATCTTTTTTATACCCTCTTCTCTAACACGTCCTATCCTTTATCTTTCCACATTAATATTTTGTAACCTCTCCGGCAATCTAAATCCCTGTCTATTTTTCTCAATATCCTCTTCTTTATATTTTCGTATCCTACATCTACCACGGTCTATCTTTTTTTTTTGTATTTGTCACTCTAAATTCTCGCCTATCTTATTGAATACACTCTTCTTTGTCACATCCTATACTTTGTGAATATCTTTCTATCTCTCAGTCAATCCGAATTCACGTTATTCTTTACCAATACTCTGATCGCTATCTCGTCCTATCCACTATCTATCAACTTTTATATTTTTCTCCCTATTTTTCAATCTAAATCCACGTCTATCTTTTTTAATATCATCTTCTCTATCTCATCATATCCTTTGTATATCCGAATCAATATATTTTTATTTTTCTCTCAATCTCCTCTTCCCGATCTCATATTATCAAACATCTATGAACGTTTATCTTTTTCTATCTACTGTACAATCTGAATTCACACTTATCTTGTTTAATAACCTCTCCTCCATCTCATCCTATTCTCTATCTATTCATATAATTACTTTTCTATCTCTCTTTCAAAATAAATTCTCATATATCTGTCTTAATCCTATCTTCTCAATTTTCTCTCTTCCATCTTATAATATCCTTTATCTATCCAAATCAACATTTTTCTATCTCTGTCAATTTAACCATCCGTTTATCTTTTTCAATACCCTATTATCTGTCTCATTCTATCCTTTACCTATCTACTTTAATATTTTATTATCTCTGCGTTAATCTAAATCCACGCCTATCTTTTTCAATACCTTCTTCCCTATCATATCCCTTCCTTTATCTTCCCACGTTAATGTTTTTTGACTCTCAGTCAATCTTAATTCCCGTCTATCTTTCTTAATACTTTCTTTTCAATTATAGGGTATCACATATCTATCATCTGTGTATTTTTCTCTCTATTATTCAATCCAACTTCATGTTTATCTTTTTCTTTCTCTTTGTAAATCTAAATCCACTATTATCTTTTTTAATACACTCTTCTTTATTTCATCTTATCCTTTATCTATCTACGTTTATCTTTTTTGTCTCTTTGCCAATATAAATTCAGGTCTGCCTTCTTCAATATCATTTTCTTGATATCATCGTACCATATATCCCATCCTTTGTCTACCCTATCCTTTATCTATTCACGCCAATATTTTTCTACATCTCAGTTAATCCAAATTAGCGACTATATTTTTCAATCTACTGTTGTCTATCTCATCCCATCCTACTTTAATCAAAGTCTATCTTTTTCAATCTCTTGATCAATCTAAACTCCCGTTTATCTTTTTTCAATACCCTATTCCCTACGTCATACAATCCTTAATTTAATTCACGTCAGTCTTTTCAAGCCCATCTTCTCTATCTCATCCTATCTTTGATCAATCCACGTCAATATTTTACCATCTCTCAGTCAATCGTAATTTCCGTCTTTTTTCAAACCCCTTTTTGCTATTTTATTCTAAATTTTATCTTCCCACCTCAATACTTTTTTTCTACCTCTCAGTCAATATAAGTTCTCGTATACCTTTTTTAATCTCCTGTTCTGCATCTCATCGCA
>JAWWLR010000054.1:71830019-71844678 GCA_035041075.1 Acraspis erinacei | reverse complement strand
CAGTAAACTTTGAAGTACCAGAATGGAGAAGCTTCATTACAGTTTTATAAAGTTTCATTTATTTTTTTAGAAGGCTTCATGAACGTCAGTCATTCTTTAACTAATCTTAAGGGAATAATTCATGTAAATCTTTTAAAGTTTGCTAAATTTTTAATTTTGTATTTTACTTTACATTATTAAAGTTTACTGAACTGTCATTCATTTTATAACGTTTGGTATGTTAATAAGTATTAAAATAATGTGAAAGAATCCCGAACTTGCCCTTATATCCCAACTTTGTTAAAAAGTTCAGTAAAGTTTCACAAACACATTTTCTCCGTGTATCAACGTCTATCTTTTTCTATCTTTTTATCTATATTTTAATCTAAATTCCCGTCTATCTATTTCAATACTCTCTTCTCTATTTGATTCTATTCTTTATCTATCCACTTCAATATTTTTCTACCTCTATTTCAACCTAAATTCCCGTCTATCTTTTTCTATCTCCTCTTCTCTGTCCCATCCTATATCGCATCTAGCAACATCTACATTTTTCTATATCTTTGACAATCTAATCGTATTTTTTTATTTCCACGTTCACCTGAAGGTTTTTCCGTTAGGTGGCTGGTGCTAAAAGTAACCAATAACTAAAATCAATCTTTTGGCCTATAAGTAAAGGCCCGGCAAACTCCTTTATCAAATTTGATACCGATGTCAACTATAAGGTTTGTAAATACATTTTTAAGTTTAGAGGAATATAATCATGGACGACATGTTGTCATTCTGGTACTTGATCAACGTCAAAATAATTTTTAAAGTAAATTCCCTAACTTTTTGACAGCTTCCCGAATTTTGAGGAATAAATAATGACATGAGTACTCAATCACGGAAGATAGAAACAGAGATAGATTCAAATTCGAATTTATATTGAATAGATAGTATAAAGTAAAGAAAAGATAAGAGTCCTTGATTACGAAACACAAAGAAAGAGATTGAAATTCTTAATAGATAGATAGACTATGGGATAGAATAAAAATAAGATTCCTCAGTCGCGAAAGGTTAGATTGCAATCTTTCTACTTCCAGCAGGAATGGTTTACTTACTTTTATCCCGAGGAAAAGTTAACATAAAGTTGTTAATTCTTTTTCCCTTGACAGAAGTAAATTATGAACTTATTACCTCAAATTGAAATTTCGGATTGGCTGCTTTAATTGAGGCGAGAATTCTCGCTCATTTCCCAGTTCGTTCTGGAAATGGAACTATATTGAATTTTCAACTACTATTATTTAAACTTAAGAATTTCAAATCTGATATTTTTAGTTCAAACACTCAATTATTCGCATGTATAAAATGAAAGCTTTTAACAATTTCCGATTGAAAATTTGCTAATTAAATTCCGGTACTCTGCAAAATGACAAATTTTAAACTTTTATACATTTAATAATTCAAAGAAAAGGGTTAAAAAATATAAATAAACACTTTCACTTTCGATGCTTTAAATTAAAGCATTAATGAATACATTTTTTGGAGTTCCCATATGATATAATTTGAAAAAATTTTAAGTTAAAAACATACAAAATTGAAAGACTTTTTTTAATTGAAGTTCAATTATTTAAGTCGTTAAAATGTTCAATTTTTATTTATACATCAAAGCTGATTTTTAAATATCCCTTATTGCAAAGGAGTATCGGTAAATATTAGATCCAATACTTACTAATACTTCTTTTTCGTACGGGATTTTTAAGCATTCTCTTAATATTAATGGGTAAATATGAAAAATAATTTCGAACTTTTTCAGGTATCTTAGGAACATTTGTATTGCCTTTAAACCTTTTAAAAACCATAAAAATCTAGGAAATCTTTAAAAAAATTACATTTTGTTTTGAATTCTTTCAAAATTTAAATTATTCCCATCTCTGAAAGTAATTATAATTTTATTCTGTAATTAGAAAAAAACTGCAAAATTAGAAAATTACCTTAAAAACTTCCAGCTTATTTTCTATCAATTTTGGACATTTTGGAAATATTTTCTTTAAATTAATTTTTCAAAATGGAAAGTTAATTCGAATTTTTCCAGAAATCTTAGAAATATACTTGTATTATCTTTAAACCTTTTAAAATTCCTAAGAAGCTTTAAAATTCTATTTCAAAATCTACAGAAATCTAAATTTTGTTTCAACTTATTTCAAATTTTAAACTCTTTCTTATTTTCTCTCAAAACTGTTAAGTACGGTTGTTTCTAGTGATCCCGAAAAATTGGAGGAGTTGAAAAAGGGGATAGTCCCAAAAATTGCGGGCGACAAGCCAAGCTTATGAAAAATATTATTATATTAATCTTGAATTTTGGGACAACGAGACACTTCGTTAAAATATCTTTTACAAAGATTGCAATTTTTTAAATCATAATAAATCATCAAAATTATCTCAAAATCTTCCAGATTCATTTTTGACTGTTTGAAGATCTTTTAAAACGTTTGAAATTTCTTTAAATATTCTTTTGGAACTAATTTTTCAAAATAAAAAATCATTTCAAATTTTCCTATGAATATAAAGAAAACTTTGTTCTTCTCTAAAAATCTTTCAAAATTCTTAAGAACTTTCTAAATATTTTGTTCACAATCTTCCAAAATTTACATTTTCTTCAAGCTTTAAATTATTTTTGAAATTCTTTCAGAACTCTCAAATATAAACAGTCAATTTGAATTTTTCCATGAATATTAAGAATATTTTTTATCGCCTTGAAAACTTCTAAAATACTTAAAAAGCTTGTCAAATTTATTCTGAAATCTTCAAAATCGATATTTTTGCTTAAAAAATTTTTTTTTTTAATTTTTGAAATTTGTTTGAAATTTTTTGTTTGACATGCAGAAAAATCTAGTGTTTGTGTTAATATTTTCAAACTTTAAATTATTTTTGAAATACTTTCAGAACCCTCAAATTTAAAAAATAATTTTGAATTTTGCCATGCAGCTTATGAATATTTTTTTAGCATCTCCAAACCTTCTAAAATCCTTAAAAAGCTTTAAAACTTTATTCCGAAATCTTAAAGAATAGATGTTTGGTTTTAGATTTTTTCAACTTTGAATTTCTGTTCTGCATTTTTTTACAACTTTTAAATCTTTTTCAAAAGAATTCGAATTTTTGTAAATCGCGAACATTTTTGAAAAATGTCCCAAAATATTCCAGATCTTTTGAAATGTTTTCAAATCTTGTTAAATATTCTTTTTAAATTAGATTTTCAAAATAAAAAATCATTCTATATTTTCCTAGAAATATAAAGAAAATGTTTGCATTGTTAAATGTTTGGTTCGAAATATTAAAAAATCGACTTTCTGTTTTAAATTTTTTAAATCTTTCCAAAAATTCTGAATATCTCTTAAACCTAGTTAAATTTTTCTTAAATTTATTAATCAATGTTCAATTGATATTTATAATTGAAAATTCAACACTTTCACTCACAAATCACAATCTTTTTAACGTAAAATTCAAAGTTCAAATCTAACAAACCATTTCAAACAACTTACTTTCTTATTCTTATTACTCAGTTTTGAATACTTAATTTATAATTGCTATAATATTAAACAACCGTTCAATATTGATAAATTTAAAAAAATTGTTCTTTGTTTAAATTAAGGAGTCTCACATTGAATGGGTTAAAAATGGAATATTTTAGTTTAAAGTAATATTTTAATAGGATTTGAAATGGAATAAAACCGTTTCATTAAGAATATAATAATTTGGAGTTATTTTGAGGATCTGAGTTCGAATCACAGTGGATATAGAGAGGAATTTTGTTACAACTAATAAATAAAGTACATATTTACATATTAATATAAGACCAGTAAAAAAAGAACTAACGTTGAGTATATTTATTTTTATATCATAATTGTTCAATTCCTTTTATATAGCATTTAAAAATCCTTAAATTGAAAATCGACGCGAAAAAATGAAAACCTAAAATGGAAAATTTTTTAAGTCAAAGATTTTATAATTACGCATTGTAAACTAAATGGTTTCAGATTTGAAAAAGTTAACAATTGAACTAAATATTTCAAAAAAACGTTTAAATCGAAACTATTTTTAATATCACTATATCATGTGATATAGAATTTGTGATATTTCAAGTGAATGGTTAGATTTTTCTTCTAAAAATTTGTGAAATTCTCCGTTAACAAATAAATTCATTCTCAGTTCCTGGGTTTTCCCTGGAAAATATTTCATCGATTTCATAGCTTCAATTTTAAAATAAATTTAAAGTAAAATTCCAGGATTATAATGAAAAAGTTCGTTTTTTGTTAGAATCTAACGATATGGAGGTATCGCACCAAACTGTAATTGATTTGATGGATCGCCCGTCGCGAGTACGTCGATAAAGCTGTCGGTCAACGCGACGTTCCAACAGACCAGAACGACTGTTGGCAGAAGATTGAAAATTTTTGTTCAGGAAACAGAGAATATTTTTTTTTGCCTGACAAATCCACGTTCCTCTACTGCTGCGCTAAAACCATTTATACCACAGTAAAACCTCGTTAATAAAACCTCTAAATGCTACATCAACAAGAGTAATTTAGTCATCGATTTTTATTTAATTTTAGACTAAAAATTTAATTTTTTTTAAATAATCGAAATTTTCGAATAATACGTTTTGTTATAAAGAATATTCTTTCTACTATGAAGAATGTTTACTTTCGTCAGGGTGGTCAAATAATTTTATTCTCGAATTTTCATCCATATCGCTGGGAAATTTGTTCGAACGGGCTAAAAAATATATCCATTTTTTTATTTTAAAATGTTTTCACTTTTTATCCAAGTTTCAATTAGAGTGACGTAATATTCAGTTAGTGTTAATAAACATAATTATGAACAACTTATTATTTTTGTTAATAATATTCTCTTAGAAAATGCTACAAAATTACAATTTTTTCAAAAGTTATCTATTTTTGTATATCTTTTTTTAATTAATAAAATATTAGTAATAGCGACGTTGTTTGTCTGAGTGATATAATAATTTTATGAAATTACATACTAAAGAGGATGCAATTTAAATGATGCTAATACATTGCGGTTTGTTTTCTAAAATGTTCAACTATTTGTCTATTTTTCACTTGAAGTGAGCTAATATTTAATTCAATTTAACAAACATAATTATTGAGACAAATTATTATTGTTTATAACTATCTTCTTCTTTATTAACGCTAGATAGTTGCGGCTTTTTCTGGAATTTTAAACTTGTTACCAGCTTTTTACTTAGTAAAGTAATAAATATTGAAAGTTAACAAACATATTTGTTTAAAAAATGTATTAATGTTTACAATTATCTTCTCTTAGATTAGTGCCAATAAAAAGTCGTCGTTTTTTCAAATCTCTTTTTTTTTACATTTCACTTAGTGAGGTAATAATTGATGAAAGTTAAGCAACATGCTTATTTAAACAATGGCTTATTGTTTATAAGTATCTTTTCTGAATGTAATGCTATAAAGTTGCGTTTTTCCTGAAATCTTCAGTATTGCTTTATTAGGTCACTTCAAGTGAAAAATAGACAAATAGTTAAAAATTTCAGAAAAACAGCAAATTTCTACAATTAAGCAAAGAGAAAATTAATGACAATATTAATAAATGGTCAAAACAATTATTTTTGTTAACTTCAATTTAAAAAGAGCAGAAAATATTTTTTTATTTATTTATTTATTATATTACTATTAATTTTTTTTCTGTGTCGTCTTTAAAAATATTTAATTTTTTTTTAATGTTATTTTTTACGATTAAGAAAAATACGCGTCCTATAAAAATATTATTTATGAGTTGTCACCATTTTTTGTATGCGCAACTTTCGTCTATTCATTTTTTTCACAGCTTGTGTCGTTCATCCAAAAAAAATTTTTTCATTATTAATGTTGTTTTTTTACGAATAAAATAAAAATTACTCATCCTATTAAAAAATGATCAATTAAAAGTTTGCAGCTCTTTTTTTAAATGAACATCTTTTCTCTTATTATTTTTTTTTCGTGGCTTGTGTTGTTTGAAGAAAAATTTAATTTTTTATTTTGTATGTTGTTTTTTACAAATAAAAAAAAAAACTGCGTGTGGTGTAAAAAAGAACTTTAGAACAAATTTGTACAACTTTTTTGAGTGCACATTTTTTGTTCAATCGTCTTTTCTCGCATTTTGCATAATTTGCCCGGAAAATGGTATTTTTTATTTTTCATTATTTTTTGTGCAATCAAAATTTGAATTTTCGATTTTCCAGAAAAATTAAAAAATTTGTTATGAACATCTTGTAAAGTATTCAAAATTCAATGTTAATTTTCTTTAGTTTTTCGGAATTTTGTAAATTCTGCAACTCCGGTAATTTTTTTATCAAAAAAAGTTATTCAGCATTTAAATTAAAAACAATACAAAAATATTAAGTGAATTTATGTAAAAAGTAGGAAAACTACAAAACAACTTTTTATTTGAGACTAGCCATAATATAATGAGAAAAACTACACAAAAATAGAGATTCTGTAAAAACAAACTTTACACATCAGAAATATGTGAATTCCTTTGATATCTCTAAAATCTCGTCAAACTTCATTGAAATGCATATGAAAAATCTTTAAAGTCTCGTCAAATCTGTTCACATACATTGAAAGTTGGAAAATCGCCCAAAATGTGCAAATTAATTGGAGTTCCTATAAATATTAATGTTCGCTCGTTGGATTGTTGAAATCCGTAGAAACCCCTGAAAATAAAATTCAAATTTTTGTGTTACGTATAAAATCATTTGAAATCCCTTACAATCTTTGGATATTTATTAAAATCCTTTAAATCCCGTGAAATTCCATGAAATACCTTACGGGGATTAAAACGAATGGGGGTTTCGCAACATCCATAATACGTCTATAAGAATGCACAATTTAATGTAATATTTTAATCAAATAATCTAAAGGTAATTATAACTTCCGAAACACAAATATTTTTTCGAAAAATGTTCCTTTTTTCGCAATTGAAAGCTGAATGTTATTTTGCGCCTGTAAAATGCAACACTCCAGACGCACTGTATGCCGGGCTGTGGTCACCCGATACAATGATCAAAATAAATAATAATGACATATAATGATAATTTTTAAGTTGCTCTGATGGTAAGAAAAAATAACTTTCTTACTGGCGAAAAGAAGGATATTATAATATATTTATTAATTATATTTTCAGATATAAAAAAACAAGTCCATTTTTTGAAAAAATCGTTTTGCTCTCGCGAGTAAAAATGCCTTTATTTTATGTTGTTAAAATATCACATTAAACAACACAGCGAAGACATAGTCGTTTTAATCACCTTAAAATCACCAGAATCTGCGGAATCGCTAATAATCTCCTGAAATTCTTATATCGTTGATCTTTTAATCTTTTTTAAGTTGAGTGTTGAACTATTTTGTTCTACAATTTACAATACATTTTACAAATACATATGTTGATAATTTAACTATTTTATTCAAAATTATTTTTTTGTCAAGTTGAGAATTATTTCTTTTATCTAAAAATGTAAATTTTCCATTCATGGTTGAAAATTCATGCTTTTCATTGTCAATTGATATTTTCTAGTTAAAAAATCACCTTTTTGATGAGGAATTCATGTATTTTTCGAAAATTCCTTTTTCTTGTAAAAAGCTAAGTTTTCTGGTTAAAAATGTAAGCTCTTTCTAAATAGTTCCACTCGTCAGTTTTCTGTTTTCTTTCCCGCATGTACGAAGTATATACATTGATTCGTTAAGTATTTGAATAATTATTATATAGGTACTATATTTCTGAAGGAAAGTACGTTTTCATTATGTATTTGAAAAGAAAATTTTTTAAACAATCACTAATTTTCTGGAAGTCACATAAAGTGCGTTTCAAAACTAATTTCTCCTTTTATATTAATAATGACACTTCAATTATTATTGTTCATCCTTTTAAATGTTTGCACTATCTTTTTTATTCAGAACGCCTGTTCAAATAAACACGTAATAGCATTTCAATGAATACATCAATTTTTTGATCATATTAACATTTCTCATAATCCAAACGAAAAAGGACGTTTTTTATATTTAAAACAAAGTGCTAACCCTACGGTAATTTCTTATTTTATTGAAAAATAATAATCAATTCATCCCTCAAACGGATTTTTAAGTAACAAATAAAACTTATACGTAAGCAAAAATGGTAGGATTAGCGAATTTTTGTTTTTAGATTTTTTTTCTACAAAATTCATAACTGATTTAAAATTCATCATCCATGGGATATATTACAATAAATTCAATCAATTCCATTACCATGAAAAGAAATAAAATTCAACCTTTAAATCGTACTTTTCTTAGTGAAACTAATCACTACTTATAATTATAAATATTCGTCATTTTTTACTAAGGAATAATCATAAATTCATGAAATAAATAATTTATCAATAAGTTGAAAGAAAGCAAGAATTTGACTTTATTTTCATCGGAAATATAGAAATTTTTATTATCGAAAATTATTTAAAAACAATAGAAAACCTGATTTCATTGGTTTTTGTTGTACGGCGATTATGAAAAGAAAGAAAAATAATGATCTATTTCCATACACGTATTTGAATGGCACTATTCAGAAAGACTGGATTGAAATGCCAACGATCGAAGCGATAGAGCGGCACAATTCAGAGCGGTGTTATTTAGGAAATGGACTTTATTAGATGTTTCGTTATGAATTAATTTTGATGTTGTTGACAAATAAAATAATTGATTTAAATCTGAACTACTCACTAATAAATAAATTTTTTCTTTAAGATTCATAATTATAGTTAGGATTTATCTTTCCGGGTCGAAAATTCAACGGTTATGAAGAAATTTCGTATTTTTTGCTACATAATTTTACAACTGGGTAACATATGGAAAGATTTGGTTGATAATTAACTTCTGTATTGAAAATACCGAGTGTTTCGTTTAAAATTATAATATTTTAATGAAAAGTTAAGTATTTAATATAAATTTTTTTTTATAATACGTCTTTTAGTGTATTTTATTTAAAAATTTCCTTTTTTGGTCGAAAATTAAAATTATTTTTTCTTGAAAATTCCTCCTTTTTAATTAAAAAATCAACCACGTGATAAAAACTTGAACTGCCTAGTTAGCTAAAAGTAAATTTTCTTAAAAATAACCTATTTGATTGACAATTCAAGTTTTAGGTTGAGGATGAAACTAAGTATTGAAAATTCGTCTTTCTTGGTTGAATTCAACTGCTTTTATATCAACTTAATATTTTTGTTTTGTTTAAAATTGAACGGTGTTGTAGAAAATTCATATTTTTAGCTAGAAAATTCCACTATTTGGTATAAAATTAAAATATTTGGTTGAAAATTATTATTGTTAGCTGGAAATCTTAATTATTTCTTTAACGATTAAACTATTTTTATGAAAAGTTAGCTATTTGATAGAAAATCAACTTTTTTGTTAGAAAATAATATTTATAGGTTGAAAATTCAACTTTTTTATAGATAATTCGTGTTCTTGGTTTCGAAGTTCAACAATATTGTTGAAAATTTATCTTTTTGGTTAAAAATTTAACTATTTGATTAAAAATTAATCTTTGTTCGTTAAAATTTATGCTATTTGGTTAAATGTAGAATTACTTTCTTAATAATTCATTTTTTTTAAAGCTGATTTTTTGGTTTGAAAATTAATCGTTTTGATTAAACTATTAGTTACAAATTCGTCGCTTTTGGTTGAATTCAACTGGTCGCAAGTTAGTTTATTTTTTCTAGAAAATTAATGATGATCTGAAAATTTAACTATTCCATGTTGAATTGTAAAGTTATCCATTATGAATTAAAAATTTTACTATTTGCAAGAACCTTTACCTTATTTGCTGAAAATTAATGTTTTTGGTTGAATTCAAAATGGTTGAAAATTTGTTTCTTCAATCTTTTTGTTATAAAAGTCATCTTTCTGGTTTAAAAATTATATTTTTTACTGAAAACTCAACTCTCTTCACAAAAGTTGGTCTGTTTGGCTATAAAATTGAACTATTTATTTATTTAATTTCAGTGATCGGTCGAGAACGGAACTCAATAATTAGGATAGTAATTATTAGTTTTTTGTTTATTTATACTAAGAATTGTTAAGCACCTACATGTAGGTCATATAATAATATCTTCAAATTAAAACCGCATATTTATAAAAATATTACTCACTTGCCAATAAGCTGTGCCGTCTTTCTTTCTCCAAAAACGAAAAATTAGCGCAAATCCTTTGAAAAATAAGAAAGAAATAATAAGTACTAATTATTTCTTTACATTTTAACAAAGTAAACAATTTTACCTATCATTTTGTTAAATAATGATGTTGCCAGACGTCCATACATTGCATAATAATAAAAATTTAATTGAAATAATATTTGTATTCAACGTTAAAATAGCACGTTGAGAAGCTTCGACTTGAACAATAATAAAAAGTAAACCATGCCAGACGATATCGCGAATCGTTTCTAACACTTGGACAATGCTGACACTTTATTGGTCTATTAAGTGCTCGAACACGCGTGTAATTACAGGTAAAACGTTTTATGAATTCCAATTATGAATCTTGTAAAATTAAAAAATATTCTATAAAAAATAACAACAATTAAAACCTTGCAAAATCCTTCAAATTAATATTCTAAAATATTTTATATCAGTCATTGTAAATATCTAAATCTATCAAAATTCAGTTTAATTTTTTTAACGAAATATTTGAATTGTGAAATAAAAAGATCAATTTTTAAGCAAAATGGAATAGATCAATTTTTTTACCAAAATGGTGAACTTTTAACTATAATGATGAATCTTCAACTGAAATAGTTCAATATTTAATCAAATTGATAAATTGTCCACTTTAACTGTATTTGTTAAATTTTCAAAAAAGAAGAATTTTTTACAAGAATTTAACTTTCAACCAGGTACTCTAATTTTCAACAAAATATATATTTTTTAAATAAAATTCTAAAATTTTAACCTGAATATCAGAATTTTTAAAACAAAAGATGCATATTCAAAGAAGAAAAAAGTTCCACCAAAAAGGCCACTTTTTAACAAATTATATGAATTTTCAACCAAATATTTAAATTTTTAACTAAAAAATATCACTTTTTAACTAAATAGTTGAATTTTGAACTAAAAAATACTAATTTCAACAAAAAATAAAATAGTTAAATTTTCATTCAAAAAAATTAAGTTTGAACAAAAAAAGGAAGTTTCAATCAAATCCATAAATTTTTAACCACTGTGATGAATTTTGAAGTAAAATTATGAATCTTCAACTTTAATAGTTGAATTTTAAAACAAAAAGATGAATATTCAATTAAAAGAATGAATATAATCTGTAAAAGTTCATATTTCGAGGAAAAAGATTAATGTATAAAAAAACGTTTAACTTTCAACAAGATACGTTAATTTTATACAAAAGTATAATTTTTTAACTAAAATAATGAATGTATAACCCCATAGTTATATTTTCGAACTAAAATATGAATTTTGAAACAAGAAGATTTCTTTTCTACTAAGAAATATTATTTTTCAACCAAATACATGAATTTTTAATAAAAATGATTAATGTTTAACTAGAATAGTTCAATTTTCAACACAAAAGAGGATTTTTCAAACTAGAAGAATAACTTTCTACAAAAAAACGATTTTTTAACATAATATATAAATTTTAAATCATACAGTTAAATTTTGAACTAAAAAAAACAATTTTCAACAAAAATTGAATTTTCAACCAAATTTTCAAGTAAAATGATGAATGTTTAACTGGAATATTTGAATTTTTAAACAAGGTGATTAACTTTCTACCAAAAAAGATTATTCTTTCGCAAAACATATGAATTTTCACACAAATAATTGAATTTTTAACTAAGATTATTTTTCAACCAAACAGTGGAATTTTCAACTAAAAAAAATAAAATTTCAAGAAAAAGCGGAATATTTAAATTTGTTATCAAAGTGATGAATTTTTAACTGGAACAGCTGATTTTAAATTTAAAAAAATGAATTTTAAGTCATGAAAAATAATTTAAACACAATCCTTAACAAAATAAACGAATTTTGAACTATAATAATGTATATTTAACTGGAATAGTTGAATTTTAAACCCAAAAGGAGACATTTCAAACAAAAACCTTAATTTTCTGCTATAAAATACGATTTTTTCATAAAATCTATATTAAATTTTTAACTAAATGGTTGAATTTTAAATAAAGAGGATAATTTGTCAATAAGCAATTGAACAGTTAAATTTTCAGTCAAAAAACTTATTTTTCAGCAAAAAAAATAATTTTTAACCAAAGTGATCAATTTTCAACTAAAATGATGAATTTTCAACTAGAATATTTGAATTTTAAAGCAAAAAGGTGCATTTTAAGCCAAGAAGATTAATTTAAAAAAAAATCAACAAAATACATGAAGTTTCAACTAAAATCGTGAATGTTTATGTGGAATCGTTTGAACTTTAAACTATAAAGATGGATTCTCAAAGAAGAATGTTAATTCTTTAACAAAAACAAAATATCTTCAACAAAATAGTTCAACTTTTAGTAAATAAGAAAAATAATTTTCAACTAAAGAAAAAACTATTTTTCTACTAAATAGTTAAAGTTTCAACCGAACTAATTAAATTTTTAATAACCAAAAATTAATTATGAACCAAAAAAATGAATTACGAAGAAATTTTATCATTTTTAAGTTTGTTTATTTCAATTTATTATTTAATTTCAGTTTAATTTTCAACTATTGAACTTTTTAAAGAAAATATCAAATTTCAACCAAGAAAGTTATATTTCTACCAAAATGGACCAATTTTCAACAAAATAGATGTATTTTTAACTAAAAAGATCAATTTGGAGCCAAAAATGGAATACTTAGATTTTCAGTAAAAAAAATTAATTTCCCAAAAAAAACGATTTTCAACAAAATAGTTAACTCCAGTAATATATAGCTGCTTTTCCAAATGAAGAATAATTGTTATTTAATATTAATTCATAATTTAAAACAAATCTGAGCACACTTTCAAGAAAATTCCATGAATTTAAAAAAATTCCGTGACATTTCTAGGTTTTGCGAGATAAACAAAAATGCCCTGATAATCCCAGATTTGCCAATTGAGTAGACAATCTGTTATTACGAAAGGTCAATTTTTAAAATAATAAATTGCTAAATGATTCATAAGCAGCTGTAAGCATTATTAAATTTGAATTCATAATCTAGTTTTAATAATCGAGGTCGGTCAATAAATGCCATATCCCTGTAAATGAAGATAAATTGGGCTTTGGTAACGTAAATGAAATTAATCCTGTGGTACAGATTATTTGAATGAATTGAAGTAAATTTGATGTTGCTTTCCAAACATATTATAAAGCTATTGATATCATTGGCAAAATCATCTATGTTTATATCACGTTTATTCAATCTGTTGAAGCCACTGAATTTTCTATAAATTATTACTGAATAGATAGTAAAAGCTCCCCTTAAAATTTTCTACATTTTTTTATAGTATTTTGAATTAGGGTTGGATGCTGCTGGATGGCAGAATGGGTGAGGATCACTTTGCTTTGCAAATAGGTGCACGTGATTCATTGGGAGATGGAGTATGCCTGACACCTGAAATATGTATTTCCAGAATGTTAGAAAGAACGAAATCAACCGAGACCTAAAGAATTTCGGTAAAGGTGGCCAGATTCAAGAAACTAATTCTTTGGATATATCTGCATAATTCAAGGTAATATTTACTAGAATTTATTTTTTATTTTGAATATAGGAGGAAGGCTGCCGTGTGGCACAGTGGGTGAGGCTTACTTTGCTGTGCATTCAAAGACATATTTGCTACAATTTTTTATTTTATTGTGAATTAGGGAGGAATGCTGCTGGATGGCAGAGTGGATGAGGCTCACTTTTCTGTGCAAAGAGGTTCGATTAATTCAATGTGCGCTGGGGTATGCCTGGCACCTGAGCGGTATTGTTTGGTTTAATTCAAATTTATACGTACATAATTTTGTCGTAAAAAGGAGCGTTTATTTATTTTGTATTTTTTGGACAGCGCTAGTGTGTGGGTGAAATGAAAATTCTAAAAAACTTTTCTCACCAAAATTTACAATTAAATCTCCCGGAGAAGTGACATGCAAGACGAGTGGTAAAGCATAATTATTTTTAAAAAGAGAGGCTGTTAGTAATTCAGGATTAAATGCGGAATTTGATCGACTCTCAATTGACAAACAAATACAAACACACATCGTGTCAGCAATTCAGATTGCCATTTCCAAGCATTCAATCGTGTCCTGCGATTCGTTATCAATTAACAGAGATCAGTTCCTATATCGTATGGAAGTGTCTGCTTTTAAATCTAGCACATATCCCTGCCCTCGAAACTGAATAATTTTAAAGCCAGTGCGTATTCAACAATGCTCAATTTATTGTACAATGTTAAACAGGCCCAATTTTAAGGCCCTCAAATTAATATTTTAAAATATTTTATAACGTTAAAAATTGTCATTTCTTGGAAGATGTTATTACGATTTAAACATAATAACGTTTGATTTTTTAAATTATTATCTTGTTCGTTATAGCTACCTTTTTACCAAGGGAACAGGGGGGAGCGCATGCACTCCCGTCTAATACAACGCTGCTGAAGGCTGGTTACCTTCTCAGTATAAAGATATC
>JAWWLR010000054.1:71813441-71829919 GCA_035041075.1 Acraspis erinacei | reverse complement strand
TTTGATTCTGACCCCACCCCCCCCCCTATTATACTGCCCGAAGTCATGAATTATTTTTATTCCATAAATGTCAAGTGTCCAAGTATTTTATAACTAATTTTAAAGTGTTTGAACAGAGACTATTTGTTTGAACAATTTTTTATTAGTTTTTATTATTTTTCGGGAAAAGTGATAAATTAATAAATGTCAACAATAATATTGCTGGTTTAAGATATTCAGTAATTATTTAAACAATTTTCATTTGTTGAAACAATTTTTTCACCCATATAAATCGTGAAAAGTTCATATTTTCAGAAATCTATAACGTATTTAATGAATGTTAAGAGTTATATTTTTCATGAAAAAAGTTTAAAGTATTTAAACAATTTTTGTTTGTTTAAGCAATGTTTTCCCTGTAAGACTAAAAAATACTTTTTTTGAAAGTGATGACATGATTAACAAATATTAGACGTTATGTCTAATTATTTTTGGAGATTTGTAAAACATATCAATCTGAACATTCATTACCAGCGATATTAATGTTAGAAAATAATAACTTTTCACGATTTAGAGAATTAAAAAATTGTTTAAACGAATCAAAAATTTTTAACAATTGCCAAATATTTTGAAAAAGAAGTATTACATTTACCATTTAATAATTGCAGAAAAGACATTTAGTTCGAAGATTTTGTGTACAAAAATATAAATCTACGATACGTTATAATTTTCAAAACTCGAAAAGACTTTTCACGTTTTAATGGAGAAAAATATACCACTAGAAATTGTTTAAGTAATTTGAAAATATATTGAACAAAAATAGTACTCTGGACATTTATGAACTTTATCATTTATCCCGCAAAATAACTTTTAACGACTTACTGGAAAAAACTGGTTTCAATAAATAAAATAAACATTAAAAATGATTATTGAAATCGCTGGAATTAAACGATTGTAAAAAAAAGAGTAACAAAAAATTACCAAATTTTTAATTCAGAATTTTCTCATTTAAACGCTTAATAATTTACATGTATAAAATAGAAGCCTTCGACACTTTTTAATTGATCAATTTTAAATTCAATGCCGTTAAAATGTAAAACAAAACATTTAAAACTTTGATAAATATTTGAAGATTTTGTGTATAAAAATATAAATCTACTATACGTTATTATTTTAAAAAAATCGAGCGAATACCTTTTTATTTAACTGAACACTTTTTGAATTAGAAGTTCGATTATTTTAATTTTAATTCTTTTCAAATCATTAATTGATTGAAGCAAAATTTTAATAGGATTTAAAATTGAAGAAAAACGTTTAATTACGAATCTATAAAATCTATCAATGAAACCAGTTTTACGTTGGTTTGATGATAATAGAGATAATCATGGGAGAGTTGAGACACGGGGTACTTCAATTCTGATGTGTACCGCTGGGCCGGAAATAGTTGACCTATTATGAATTTTGATTGGCTTGAGTGGCGCCATTTTCAAATCACAAGTTTATTTGCAAGAAAATTTAATACAGAATAAAAAGCACTCATCGCATGCACATTTTAAATTATTCCGGAGGTCAGTTATTAAAGTTAAGGAACAAAAATATTCACTTTGAAATACATATTAGTTGAAAATTTTCATAAACAAAAGGAATAATAAAAGATAAGACTTCAAAGTTTTCGCGCCCCGTGAAAATATCGAAATTCCGATACAGAAGCGAAAGTGGGAAGGGTAAGTGTGGCTCAACTCTCCGTAGAGAATCTCTATATGATCAGTTATTCTGCACCAATGACTCGAAGATTAAAATCTCATGTTTGAATTTTTAAATCCTTATTTGAAATTTGATTGACTTTCCTTTTTCGTCCCCTTGCATGTTGTTTTACAAAAGGTTTCTAATGATCCGGTAAGGACACAGTTGGAAATCTAATTTTAATTTGGGAGCTTCTTGTGTTATGATTTGGTAAACAACATTTTTCAAAAGAAAGTAGATTTTATTTCTATCTGAAAAGAATAAGCTTTACATTTCTTTTATTGAAGTAATAGTGTAGGAAGGATTTCAGTTTATATGTGTCTATGGCGTTTTACATAAAAACATCTTCTGATTACATTTGACCGACCCACTGGGACCTTATTCAATTCTTCTGAGGTTAATTGGGTAACAGTGCCACTTTCCATGTTTATTTCCACTCGTTTTGCTTTACAATTATAATATTTATATATTCCAGCAAGCATATCAGTTTCCTCCAAGATTGCAAAGATGTCACCATCCGAGCTTAATACAACAATTTGTTCTAGGGCTGGTATAGGCACAAAGCTATTTCCTATTCCCACTTTAAGTAGTGCTTTGACAGGAAAAGTGAATTTTCCAAGTTCAAATGTCTGTTTGGAATCCCTTCTACGAACCAGCCGAATAAATGGCAGTTGATCATGTGTCAGATCAGCTCCACTATAGGAAGGAAGCCTTTTGGGTGGCCTCATGCACCTGGTATTAGGACGAGGAATCTTCGAGGAAGAAGATGTGTCGAAATACACGGGAGGAGACAGAGACCTGATCCTCTCAGCAGCAGGAGACTTAGACCTGGCCCTGACAGGTAGAGGAGACCTGGAAGTTGCCCTCACAGAAAGAGGAGACCTGTATGGAGAATCAGAACTTCCGTTACGAGGAATACCAAGAATAGAAACAGAATTAGATGAAGACTCGGACTGTGAACTTAATTCTGCAACAAAAAACAGTGAATTATATTTTTTTAAGTACGTAAGGCAAGACAGAATGCGCATTCAGGAAATTTTTTCGAAATTTTGAAAACAGTCTTTCGTTTAATGCATTTTAAAATCTTAAATGAGGTGGCAGTTCGAACCTTTTATGAACCTAGCGAAATTTGGATGCCACTGTCCCGGTTTACTCTACGTTTTAAATGTAGTTCACGATTCTTTTTTTTCTTTACAATAACCAATACGTTTTATTGCTTTTAAATAAGTAATTAAAAAAGTAACAATCACCAAAGAACTTAAAAATAAGGAAAATTATGAAAATTTAATACATTGTATTTTTTAGAGACTTTAAGAGATTAAACATCTTTCTTTACTCCGTAGACATAGCTAAGATTTATAAGCGATTCTCTCGTCTTATTAATACATCTAATCCGAGATATTACATTCAGTTTAAAAGTGACTTCAATTTTCAAAATTTTAATTAATTTGTGTATTTCAATGAGTCAGTAAGAGGGAAATTCTCGATACGAGAAATCCTCATTTCGAATTTTTAAACAAAATTCGTGTTCTGTGATAAAAAGCTACCAATTGCGCACAATATTAAAAATTTAGGTTATTTAATTCCTCCATCTTCTCCTATGCTTAGTCTTCTGGAATATAACAAATACTAATATTTTAAAGAAACACGATTTTGAGATTGAAAGCAAAGAGTTTTCATGTTTAAAATGACCACCTACACTACTACTAAAGGCTGGTGAGATCAATTTTGCTGCAGGTAATTGACAGTATGTGACGATGCTTAGTGAAGTGGCACTATTCAGATTCGAACTTTGTTTTTACTATGCCTACACTCCCCCTCCATTAACCAAAGTTCGGTGGGACTGACGTTATAACTAAACTCTTTACCCTACGACGTCTAGCTACTTGATTTGGACATGATTTAGATACACAAAATACATTTTTCGTATCAAGTTGTTACTTGGGTGTAGACTATACACAATGAATAAAAAAATACAATAGCCACAGAATGGTCTGCATCTTTAATTGACAAAAGGCATGCACACGGTAAAGGTAAAGGAAAAGATAAATTTTTAGATGCAGAATGGGGACTGGGTGTTTGGAATCCTAGAGGGGCGAACGATCTTAAAGAGAACCAAGAGAAACAATAAGCGTGTAAAAAGCTATCTCGTTTATGGGTACCAGAAACAAAGAAAAATGTATGTGACACTGAAGGGAAAAGAAAAAGGGAGAGTTAGAGGGCGGACTTGAAATATGACAAGGAGTGAATAGTGAATCACATAATAGCCAAAGGGTCAGTTTAATTTTGAAGCATGTCAAGAAGCATGAATTTGTATTTCCTAGATTGTAGTAGGTTAGAATGAAAGTAGAAATCAGAAGATTATTTATCATGGCGTGCTACGCCTCAGTTGATGATGAAAGGAGTGAAATAAACGACGGCTTCTGGAACACTTTAAATGATACGATAGGTACTTGCGATCACGGTGAAATAATCATTTAGGTAATTTTGGATCCAAGAGCAAATGGTAACAGAGGAAGATTAGTTCACTTCTACTCAGAAAAGGGCTTATTCATTAGAAATGCTTGGCTTAGGAATAAAATAATCCACATGTACACCTAGTGTAGATGAGATAGCCACAACATAATAATTGACTTGGTTTTTGCGAATTAAGGACTAAGACAGCTAGTAAAATATACAAGGGTCATGGGAGATTCTGATTGTAATACTGACCATTATCTTATAGTCTCCAGGAGAAGAACTAATGGGCAAAGTAAGTAATGAGATATTTCTAAAAGAATGTGGTGTAGAGAAGACACTAGTTTGACAGATGTGAAAGAAATTGGCCAAAACGGTTTGGGCACGTTGAAAGAACGATAAAAATACTTAGAAGGTGTGAATGAGACCCTAATTCGTAGAGACTAAAAAAGCTATAGAAACAAAAACACTTGCATGGAAAAATGCATGGACGCGAAGGAAGCTATGTTAAGAAAGCTATGAAGGAGGCAATATTCCAAGAACGGAAGATATGGCGACCTCTATAGTTTATAAGAAAATTTAAAGAGAATTCAAAATAATTAAAGCTTTAAAATTTTCCTAGGGATTTGAAAGTATGCCCACAGATTATAATTAAGATATAATGCACTTTCCTTCAGAGAAATACTTGTATGCTTAATTCTGAAAACTGTTTTAAAATTAAAGATATCTTATTATATTTACCAAAAGAATTAAGGATAATCGTCAATAGAAGGACGAGAGTAGAGAGGATCTTCATTTTCGCTAAATGAGGAAAAAGGATTACTGTATTAACGAAGAATTGGGTTAAGAATATACCTAATTATTCTCCTGATACATTATTACGAAACATATTATTATTATTATTATATCACGGTGAAAGAATGATTCTACTAGGAGATATGATTGGATGGGTTGTCGTCGAACGTCAGGGAACACAATGGATAATAGGTAATTTTGGGATCCAAAAGCAAATGTTAACAGAGAAAGAATAGAAAATTTATGCTTAGAAAAGGGGTTATCCATTACAAATGATTGGCTTAAGCATAACATGATCCATTTGCACACCTGGTGTACAGGTGATAGCCACAGCATAATAATTGACTTTGTTGTTGTCGATTAAGGACTAAGGAATTAGTAAAATTTATTAATTAGTTAATGGGGAAGAACTAATAGACAGAGTGATTAATGAGAATGTGGTGTAGATCAGACAGTAGTTTACATATGTGAAAGAAATTCGGCAAAACGGTTTGGACATGTTGATAGAAGATTCTATGGGAAAATGCATGGACTTAGCGGAAGCTAAAGAGATATGCCAAGAGAGGAAAGTTTGGCGACAAATAGTTTTTATTGAATGCATGCGGAAGATTGTTATTAGATTGAATGGCACCAGGCACAAAAGACCTTGAATACTAATGGTCCCAGGTGGGGAGCTTTACATGATGGCTTAGTGAGTCATCATCTTACAATGGAGCCTCACTAGTATTAGAAGTATATTATACCATTTTAAAAGATTTTGTGAGATTTGGAAGGGTTTCAAATTCTGTAAAACTGTTAAAAAATGTCAAAATAATTGAATCTTTAACATTTTTTCAGGGATTTGAAAGTATGCCCACAGATTATAAATAAGATATAATGGACATTACATCAGACAAATTGTTGTTTGCTTAAATCTAAAAAATGTTTAAAGATTAAAGATATTTTATTATATTTACCAAAAGAGCTAAGGGTCATCGCTAATAGAAGGACGAGAGTAAAGGTGATCTTCATTTTTCCTGA
This sequence comes from Acraspis erinacei, assembly GCA_035041075.1. NCBI lineage: Eukaryota > Metazoa > Arthropoda > Insecta > Hymenoptera > Cynipidae > Acraspis > Acraspis erinacei. The sequence continues at coordinate 71,823,928 of JAWWLR010000054.1, read as the reverse complement.
ATGAGGAAAAAGGCTTACTTTATTAACGAAGAATTGAGTTAACAGTGTACCTAATTATTCTTCTGTTACATTATTATGAAACATACTGTATACTATAATTTTTATCTTATTTAATCAATCTTCTTCGATTTTGTCTTCTTGACATTTTTGTATTTCAGTTAGCATTCTAATTAACAAAATGCACCTAATAAAATAAATAAAAATTAATTAATAATATGAATTATTATTTTCGCCCAGTTATTGTTCAATTTTTAATATTTTGGGTCTTAAAAAATAAATTTTTCAATTCTTTTAATTGAAAATATACGCTTTGAAATGAGGACCTAAATGGAAACTTTTTTAAAGTAAATATGAGATTTTAGATTTACGCTTTGTAAATTGAATGATCTCATAGTTGCAAATGTTAAAAATTACACTTAACATTAAAAAAAGTGAAATTGTACTTATTTTAAATATTACAATAAAGCATGCGATATGAATTTCGTGATCTTTTAAGTTCTCGAATTACACGCTTTGAAAACTGAATGAAATTAGAATTAATCTTAAGACTCATTTCACATTTTTATTCAAAGAATGAGGAACCAAAATCTAAATTATTAAAAATTTGGATGCCAATAGTTTTTAAAATGTTGCAATTATTAGAGACAATAGTAATATAACATTAAAAGAAATTGGTTCTGTAATAATATTTACTCAGACTACTAAATTTTTATTTAAATCACCCTACAAAACATCAAATTGCAATTATCAAAAGCAAAGTAGACTCCGCAACACTACTTACTGAACAAAACCCTTCATAATGATAATCTGAATGTAGTAAAAAAACTACTCCATTACAATAATTAGCCAAAATAATTCACTATAAAATACACCAGGACCTATTAACTCCAGTGTTCGTTGCCACGGTCTCGGCGTGCAGACTGTTTTGGGATAAAAGTTACTTCAAATAACGGCGCCTCCGTGGGCTGATGCCTTTTCAGTGCCGTACTGTAATATGTAGGTACGGCGCGGCCTCGTATATCTGCTTTATACCTGCGTCGAACTTTCTTAAATCTGTACATAGCCCCGAGATGTGCGGGGTTAGGAAGTCCTTGTGTTTATTAGAAACAAAGAAACAGAAATACATAGAAAGCAGAATAACATTTCAAATAACGGCATTCAACTTTCCCCTGTATCTCGCGCCGTCACAGATTCCTGCTCCTGACCCTCCCTCAAACCTGAAGCCATCTGTCACATACTCCTGCTTCGTATGCTTAGTATGCAGACGTGCAAAGCTTTAATAAAGTTAAAGCACTTTCTATTTTTATCTTGCCCCATCCTTAGAATCAGCAGTGTTCTGATGTCACTCGGGAGTCTAGTTTGCCTAGTCCCCCGAGTCCATATATTTACTCTTCCAGGTGGCCCATCGCTTGTGCCGCTCTTGCAGTTATCGCAACGTGTATGACTTCTTTGCAGAGCATTAACCCCATTGCCGTTGTCAGTATAGCAAACGTCGCATCCTGTCCTGCATCGTTTTAAGGTCCGCCCGTAGCCACCAGACCGCGGACGCATGTAGGAGCCTTAACTTAAGGACATTGGAGTCGATACATGCAAGCATTTTAGGCCCTAGACCCTGTGTCAATCCAAAGGCCTATCAACGTTCGCAGATGAGCCCCTCGTGACTAGAATTACAAAGTCATCCGCATATCTCTGGATATAGTATCCGTCTCATTTAACCTACGAAGGAGGCCATCCAGTGCTATGCACCATAGGAAGGGCACTATTGCAGCACCCCGTGGCAATATTCCTTTAACTAGGCCTTCTCCCTATCTGGTTTTCACTCTGCTTCTGCGTAGATTGCTTCATATGCAGCTTACTAGCTGGTTAGTACGCGACACCTCAATACTTATTGACAGATGACTTCTGGAGGAGTATTTCTGAAAGCACAATCTGTATCCAAGAACCGCACACTGCATGCCCCTTTTGTTCTAGTTGCTGCTCCAATTTTGCCACAACAATATATAGTGCCGTTTCTACCGACCAGTCTGCCTGAAAAGTATGCTTTCCTCTGTGCAGCGGTGAGACCAAAAGTACCTCATCCTTGATATACCTCTCGATCAGCTTCTATAACGTCTTCAGGATAAAAGTCGTTAGGCTCACCGGTCTAAAATAATGTGCAGCAGTGTAACCCTCCTCTCCAGGTTTGGAAATGGAGCCCACTCTACCGCCCTTCCATGCCGATGGCACGTGTTTGAGAGAAATGCTTGCACTAGAGACTTTCGCCAGTGGAGGGAAGACAAAATAATTGCCTTTTTGTAAAGGCGCTGCATAGATGCAATCTTTCTGCTGTCAATTATCTTGGCAGCAAAATTTTAATCAGCCTTCTTCAGATCTTGGCCCAAGCCATCTCTCAGAAGAGTCAAATCGAGAACCTCATTCCTGTTTTTGATCTGGAATTTTAGAGTATCATTTCGATTATTCTTTACCTCTGTGTCCGCTAGGCTTTCGGTTAAATCTCTTCCTCTGTGGTTGATATTTGTACTCCCCCGCATCGTATGGTGCGCATTCGCATCACAACCCTACAGTTGAGAAATCTTTTTCTCCTGGCAGTGCCGAATTCAAGTCTTCACCTCTCTGCGAGGTTGGCGTCTTTTAGCTTTGCCTGGAAAATAAGCCGAGACAAAAACCACCTCTAATTCTTCTCCTCTTCTGTCCCTAAGACTCACATTAATACCAGTGGACCATGGACCAGAACTTGACACCGAAATCGTATCCATATACTTGACGGCTGTGCATGCCCTTGGCGTTTTTTCGTGCAGCCCCTTATATATGGTGCCACATCCTGACAAGTCATTAATCTTCTGCCTGTATAACCCGGGATCCAGGATAAGGGCGAGCTTTGTCTGCACCACTGACATGCGGCTTGCTACAAACACCGAAGCCCGTTTGCTGTGGTACAAATTTGTTTGCATCATAAACATTCACGTCTTAGCAAATTAACGGCTAATTCGGGCACCGAAATGATTCGGGAAGGCCATCAACTAGAATCCAGCCTCTTTCCTTCAGCGTGCATCCCTGCCTGTCAGAATACACCTTCCACCAATCAATGTTTAGAGTCGGGTTCTGGAACCTCAGGCGCCACGGCGCCTCTATGTACCTTTGCACGCTGGAGTCCTCTCCAGCGCCCAATCTCTCAACCAGATGTTTGAGGCCTCGACTACGATGGCCCTCGACCTAATGACAATGTCGTAAAATATAGGGGCGCGAACCTCGCAGAGTAACACGCAATCTCTTTAGAGATTTCCTCCTTCAGCCTGTCTAGCTCTTCAAGAATTAGACTGATTGCAGGACAACCCGAAGCAATGACAACTCTCAGCAGGGCGTTGTTGGCCATCTGCGCGAAAGTGAGGTACTGTGTAGACAGGGCCTTCTGCCGTTTCAACTCCTTGTTTGAGAAAGTTCCTCTTGCGTTCTTTTTCCTCTTGCCCATAGGATGGGCCTGCTGCTCTCTGTGGTGTGCCTTGGCTGCTGGTGGATTGCCTTCTAAGTTGCCTTCTACTTTTGGCAGAGGGTTAGAGGAGGGTCCCGGAACGGGCCCCTCATTGTTTTTTGATTGTTTTGATTTTTTTGTTTCCTTCATGGTTCCACGAGAAGCTAGGAAATAAGAAACACTCCCCACCTAGCCCCGCTTGTAGGGAGCGGGCTATATACTGTAGGATTCGACCTGATGCCCCAAAGTCTCCGTTAAGATACCTCCTATGTGACCCTCGTCTGTACGCATCTACTGAGGGGGGCATACCGGGGTTTTTTAAAGGATTTGTTAACCCTGGTGCCATTTACCCCTTGACACGGCGAATTTTAAACTTCCCTTGCTGGGAACGTCCTCTTTCTTTGGATCGTATGATAGTGTTTAGGTTTGCATGATGTTCTTTCCTCATTGATGGACAAGAATAGAAAGCCATCGCCTACTCTAAAATTTAGGCACTTGGTAGATTGCTTAAAGGACGAAGCCGAAGAACTTTTTACGTCGGTACAATTGTCCGCGGAAAATTACTCCAGCTTCTAGAAAATCGCAAAGGAAACTGACGATATTCGTAAATTGATACGTCAAATGCATATTCAAAATTTATTGAATATTTTTTCTATGTCCAAAGTCTTTTCCATTAGAGCTCTTCTAAAGAATTTACTGACTCATGCTAGAGCCCTTTAAATTCTCGACGAATCATTTGATCAATGGGGTAGCCATCTTATTGTATTAATACAAGATAAAATGGACCCCGTCCCTTCAGAAAAATGGGGAGAAAGTTCTCATGAATCGGCGCTCATTGCCTTTCAAGAACTTATCGCCTTTGCACAGCATACACTTTAATTAGATGATACGAAATCGGTTCAATCGCATCCTAAACCAGTTAACTCAACTAAGAAACATTCTGCTTCTCACGCACGATTAAATAATCGTCCGCAGTACCTTTTTGCAGCAGCAAGCTCTCCGAATTTGTGTTCACATTGCGCGAAACAACATAGAATTTTTTGGTGTGAAGTTTTTTAAAATCTTTCTTCTATAGAAAGATTTAAATCCTGTAAAAATGCATCTCTATGTTTAAATTGTTTTAAATCTACTCATCATACAAATGGCAGAAAAAATATAATTCTCTTCTGCATTTCAAAAATACATCTGAGAAAAATGCGAACGCCTCTAGTTGTTCGCAGGCTGCTTCTACTCACAATTTCCTTGCAAACGAATTAACCTCAGAGAATCTGTTATCGACGGCTATAGAGGATATTTTCAATAACGAACGTTCTGTCCAGCAATGTCGTCTCTTGTTGGGCAACAGTTCTCAATCTCATTATTTGACAAAAAATGTTTCTTCTATTCTGAATTTGCGCAAAAATCCTGTAGATATTACAGTTTTAACTTTAGATTCAACGTCAACTCTTGTGCGCCATTTTGTATCGGCCAGAATCCGATCGCGATACAAGACGTATATAGAATTGTCGAAGTCACTCATGGCAGTTGATTCATCTGTCTCGATTAAAATACTCGACATTCATTGAAAATCCGGTGATGACTATTTTTTATAACGTTAATTCAACCGAGGCTGAAAAAAGATTCTCTAAGCGATCTATTTTGTCTCAGGTAGCGAAACTTTTCGATCCTCTGGGTCTGCACCATTTATTTTTCAAACCCGGCTAATGATTCAGCTTCTATGGAAAGCGAACTTTACCGGATTTGACGGTTTGCCTTCAATGGATACATACTCCACCCCACTTGCTTCGAAAATTTTGTGCTAACCGAGTAACTAAAATTTACGCTCTTACGCAGTCTGCCAATTGGAGGCAAGCGCCTTCTCTTGATAACCCGACTGACCTTGTTTCTAGCGAACAATTGCCTCAGAAATTTGTATAGCCTAGCATCAGGTCTCTCGGTCCTGATTGACTCGCCCGGTCGTGGTCTAAATTTGAATTACACCTTAAATATACCTCCGAATTGCCAACTCCTATTTTGTTCGAAACTTCCCTGCTTCTTCCCAAATCTAATTGGAATCTTCTAGAACATTTTTCTCACTTCCAAAGCTGCAAAGCGTTCGCACGTTTTGCCTTCGCTTTATTCATAACGCAAAGGGATTTTTTTCCAGGAACTCGACTGCATACAGTGTGAAACCTATCAACAACAGAAAATCTTTTATTTCTTAATCCTTTTTTAGATAAGGGTATCCTCAAGGTAGGGGTAGATTGTTTCATTCTAAAATAACCCCTGAAGAAAAAAATCCTACACTTCTCCCACGAAACGCATCCAATTTACTCTACCTTTTGTTCACATCGGTGTTGATTATTGCGATCCTTTTTTCGTACAGGAAAAGCGCCATAAAAACCATAATCAAATTAAATCCTATGTGGCAGTTTTTAACTGTCATACAAGTAAAGCTACACATCTTGAATTGGTGAGTGATCTCACCACAGAAGCCTTTCTCGTAGCTTTAAAAAGCTTCTTCACACGTCCTGGCGAATCCAGCTCCTAAACTTCCGATAACGCTACCAATTTTGTAGGCGCAAGCTGTGAACTTACAGAGCTTCAAGACTCACTGTGATCTCATGAGGATAACACAAATGTGCAAGAGTTTTTAGCTCATTAAAGGGTTAACTCAAGTTTTAAACTCCTTTTACTTCACATTTCGGCGGATTGTGGGAAGCTGGTGCGAAGTCATTTAAAAACCATCTTACAGATACCGTAGCGTAGTTGAGGCTCTGCTAACTTTTGAGCAGCTTCAAACTTACGTAATTGAGATTGAAGTATTTGGATTTCCCGTCCTCTTTCCCCCTATCATCTGAACCTAACGTATGGCGTCCTTTAACTCCAGGACAAGGTGAGCCCTTGACGGGTTTTTCTTAAGCAAATCTGACTAACATTGCGGTCAACCGACTAAACGCATGGCAACAAGTGCACAGGCTGAGAGAACACTTTTGGATTCGGTGGCATAAGAAGTATTTAAGTGAGCTCACTACTGGAAGCTAGGTCGAATTATACTTTTCAACCCTGGAAAGGCTGGAATCGTAAGAGCTCTAATAAAATAAATGTAAAGAGTTGGTGTCCTCTTCCCATTAAAGGGTTTGTCCGCCACGTTAGAGCTTAAATTGTACTATTCTTATAACTCTTCGCTATGTTTATCTTTTCGTATTTTATATCCTATTATTTGTTTTGAACTCTAATCTTTCAAAAAAGTTCGATATGTTACATCCAGAATGTAAGGATTCTACGGTTGTATTTTCTACTCCATAATTTTAGGCTTATGTTATATTTTGTACATTCTAAATCTTCCTCTTCAAACTTCTGTACGCGTACCTGTAATTCATTTCTATTATATACTTTTATGTTAAGAATGTGCTTTACCCTAAATTTCCTGGCAAACTGTTTCTTTTATATTCATAGCTTTCAGCATCTGTTTACGAGATTGCCAGTTTTCCAATCCTAGGGTTTATCATGCTATCACCCAGCTATCACCTAGCTCCCCCAATCCGACCGAACCCATCCCTGCCACTCAACTTACTCTCTCCTCTCAATTTAAACAGAAAACCCTATCTCTCCTTCTTCCGTGTACATCTAGCTGCGATTCAAAAACAGATATTACCTGTCTGCCGTAGAGGTAACAAGTTACGTTTCGGTAATTATAACTCGTACTTTGTATTTTACCTCATGTTGATTATAATAGATTGCCTCAAGTGTATTTCATCTCGTAAGTTTATAGTACTACGCTTAGCTCAAATCTATACATAATTTTTTCTTCAAAAGGAGCACATTTTTTATTTTTTAGTTACTGGAAAACACTAGTGAGTGGATCCGATCAAAAAGTGGAAACTTTTCTCATAAAAAATTACACTTAACCCTTCGTCGGCAATCTATTTTTTCATTCACACGGTTGAGCATCTATGACGATATCGTCATTAGCTTTATTCAAACTATTTAGGGGTGTCAGAAAATTCCCAAAAACTTTTAGGAAATAAGTTTTAGGTCTCTTTTTGACACTTCAATAGCTTTAGATTGAAAATGTTTTAATAATTAACAAATAAAAGAGTTTAAACAATAAACGACATACCATTTCAACCAGTTTACTTAAAAATTAATATCTCGGCGATAAATTGTTATTAAGAAAAAATATTTCTAGGATTAACTCTTTATATTATAGTCTTTCAAAAGCAATTAATTACTTTTATATGAATCGGTTTCAAAAACCATATTTATTTTATCACCTTAAAATAATGTGATTTTAAAAGGAGAAATTTGTGATAAAATTGAATCATTTATTAAAAAATATTCCTTTTATTGCGAAAATATTTATCCACACAATACAAAAAATATAAAAAAGATTGAAAAATATAGACAAAAATACAGAAAAAATCTGTTTCCATGATTTGGATTACCTCAAAAATCGCAAAAAGTATTGTATCGTATTGTTAATCGATGGGATATTTAACGAATACTGACGCATGTTGGTGTACTCGAACACAGTTCCTGTAAGTTTTTTTTAAAGGCGATTCCTTGGCCCACCGACTTCTCCCTTCCGAGATACAAGAAAGTGGGAAACAAAGCATTGACGAGTTCGTCAATGATGCCCGATGAAGGGTAAAATCTCCTGGAAAAGAGAAATGCAAAACGATTGGTAAAATATCATTATTTTTGAAACGACAGGCTGTTGGTAATTCAGTATAAAATGCGGAATTTGGTCGACTCTCAATTGACAAACAAATACGAACACGCATCGTATCAGCAATTCAGATTGCCATTTCCAAGCATTCAATCGTATCCGACGATTCGTTATCAATTAACAGAAATCGCATCCTCTACGGTATGCAAGTGTCTCCTTTTAAATCCGTCACATATATATGCCTTGAAGCTGAATCGTTTTAAAGTTAGTACGTATCCAACAATGTTAAATTTATTGTACAATGTCAAATAGGCCTAATTTTATGGCCTTCACAATTAATATTTTTAAATATTTTGTAACGTTAAAAATTTTTATTTTTTGGAAGATATTATTACGATTTAAAGATGTTAACGTCCGAGTTTCAAGATTTTTTTTGTTCTTCAAAGCTACGTGTTTCAGAGAGGAAAACTGTACGAATTTATTCACTGGGGCGAATTTAGTATATTTGATCAACGTGAATTTAATTTCATTAATTTTTAGCAGACGTTACTCTCCTTTAAAAATGTTGACGCCCGACTTTAAGAAAATTTCTTGTTCTTCATAGCTACCTTTTTTAGAGGGGAATAATACGCCTTTCTCCACTACGACAGATGTACCATTTTTTATCTACGTGAGACTAATCTTATTAATTTTTAGAAGATGTTGCTAGGATTTAAATATGTGAACGTCCGATTTACAAAAATTTTAAATTATTACAAATTTCAATGTTAAAACGATTACTTCAAATAAGAAAAGATCTAATGAGTCCTCGTTGGCGTGATTGGTTAACCCAATCAAGACCAAATGCACCGAATTTTTGCATGAACTTTGAACAATTAAAAAGATACTAAACGCTGATGAAACTTTACCAAATTTTAGTAACCTATGTTTTCGAGGTCGCTCTTTTCAAATCCGTTGAGAAAATTGACCTATCTCTTCAGGAAAATTAAATATGGCGTCTTTTTCCCGGAAAAGTGCCAAAATTGTGATTTTTTTATTTCGAACTCGAATTTCACATCGAGAACGCCTAGGTAGCACCCCAAAACCTGTCTAATCGGTGCACGCGATGTCTGTACTTGAAAACCTAAGGGGTAGGTAATTTCGAAATTCAATATGGCGCCCCCAAAAATGGCGATTTACATGAGAGAAAAATGTGAAAAATATGTATCTTTGAAATACCTGTTATAAAATCATGTAAATTGTTAATCTTTATATAACTTATGTGTAAATATGTTGAAAAAACATATGCCAAAGATTGTTTATAATGACATAACAAAATTTTAATTTTTACATCCAAAATGTGATATAATGAATTTATTCAAATTGACAATTTTTTAATTAGGCTGTCAACAAGAAAAAAGTAACATATATCAATATAAAATTTGATATAACTCTTAAACAAAATTATAATAGTACTTTTGGTAAAGAGTTAGGAAATGTAGCAATTGGGAAGTTTTTGTTACTAGTGAATCAAACATGTCAATTAGCTTGTAAAATTAAAAATATTTTGGATTTAAAAAAAATATATATATAGCTTTTCAGCTACAATGCTGCGTCTGCCATTTTGTTCTATAACGGCTATAACGGCTATTTTTCACAATATTTCTGACTTTTGGCCGCCATATTGGATTCGCCATTTTGTTATGTAATTATAAACAATCTTGGGAATATTTTAGTAATAATGTGTATGAATACTACGAAAAATTGCAAAAAATGCACTAATTTTAACTGTTTTTTTCCTCAATTTTTCTTATTCTTGGCCGCCATATTGGATGCGCCATTTTGAAAATTATGGAAAATAGTGATAAATTGTTCAAAATATTTACACATAAATGATATAATGATTAACAATTTACATGATTTTATAACAGATATTTTAAAGATACCTATTTTTCACATTTTTCTCTCGTGAAAATTGCCATTTTTGGAGACGCTATCTTGAATTTTGAAATTTCCTACCCTCTAGGTTTTCAAGTACAGACATCGCGCGCACCGATTAGATAGGTTTTGGGGTGTTACCTAGGCGTTCTCGATGTGAAATTCGAGTTTGAAAAAAAATCACCACAATGTTGTCACTTTTCCGGGAAAAAGACGCCATATTTACTTTTCCTGAAGAGATAGGTCAATTTTCTCAACGGATTTGAAAGGGCGACGTCGAAAACATACGATACTGAAATTTGGTAAAGTTTCCTCACAATTTAGTATGTTTTTTAATTGTTCAAAGTTCATGCAAAAATCCAGCGCATTTGGTCGTTAATGGGTTAAGCAACATTGAAACCTTTTTTTATTATTTCCAAAGATTGAGATGGCCGTCCAAAGGTAAGGACC
>JAWWLR010000054.1:71795625-71798048 GCA_035041075.1 Acraspis erinacei | reverse complement strand
ACGAATCGTCAAGTATTCCTCGATATGTCGTACGTGCTAGCACCAATGAAAACGCGAAGAATCGACAACAGGTTGTTCAGTCTTCACGCTCACTCTCGTCGTCTCCTCTCTTTATTGATAAAAAATGTTTCGCGACCTTTCAGCGAAGAATGGCTTGGACTAGGGTCAGTCCTTTAGTTAATAGATTACTCGCTAGGATAGCTAAAAAATATTGCTAAAGTCACTTCAACTTCCGCCCAGTGCTCGATGCGAGCTGTTTGATTCAATATTCGAAACCTACGCTTCCTGGCGTTGATTTATATCTGCTTCCTCGATGGATAGATCGATCTTTTCTTATGGATCATCCTCTTCCACGTGTTACAGGTCGGACTCCAAGTCCCCTATCAACACGGATCAGTCACTGTAAATAAAAGATTCTATCAGATTTTCATTTATTTTTTCTTTCTTAATATAGATATTCAGGGATTGAAGTTTTTGAAAAAATAAAAGAAGAAGAACTGGATATTTTTGATGAAAAGGGGGAATGTTAAACATTTATTTTTTATTTTAGAAAAGAAGAAACAATCTTTTTATAAGAAATTGTATAAATTATAACTAATTTAAATCATTTTTGCAATAAATAATTTGTTTTTAAACTGGATATTAGGGTGATTCAATTCTTTCTCTCGAATTTTCAAGCATATCACTCCCGAATTTTCGATACAAAAATATTTAAATAATTATTTCAATTTTCAAATATTTCGCAAAGATTTCACACAAATTCTAATAATATAACAAATATTATTAAAAATTAATGTTTTTTTTAATATTTCGGAAAGATTTCAAATAAATTTCAAATAAAATTCAGATAAATTCAACTTACCTATCACTGTTGTCGCTCGTAGCTTCCTCACTGCAGTCGAGGTCAAGATCGCCTTGAATTGCACTCTGCAAATCATCAATCCTCTGCAATGCAAGTCTCAGATCATCTCGAACGACCTTGGTTTCTGCTTCCGCAGCTTCCAGGGCTTTTTCCACGTCACGACGAGCCCGCGTCGCTTCCTGTTCTCGAGCCATTACCGCAGCTCCTTCCTCTTTAGCTTCCCGCAGCGATCTCTGCAGCCTTCGAGCCGCGTCCTGAGCAGTCTGCTCCTTCGTCTTCAACAAAGCTGCCTCAGTTTGCAACTTGTCGACACTTTCCTTCAGCCTGGCGATTTGCGTCTGCAATTTCAAAATCAGCACACCAATCTTTAACTATACTATTCCAGATTTATTTTACCAGGAATCTGTATTATCATCAGAGTCTACATGAATTTTGAAGTAAAAAGTTACTACTCTAGCAAAATAGTTGAATTTTTAACAAAATGCCTAAAGTTCAACCAAAAAAGTTACTTTTTGAACAAAATATTTGAATTTTTAACCAAAAAGTTATTTTTCTACCAAAATAAATGCATTTCTAACAAAATACATACATTCTCAACCAAAAAAGTTACTTTTCTACCAGAATAGTTGAATTTTTAACAAAATACCTAAAGTTCAACCAAAAAAGTTACTTATCAAACAAAAAGTTGAATTTGTTAACAAAATACACGAATTTTGAAGTAAAAAGTCACTTATCTAACTATATAGTTGATTTTAAAAAAACATAAAATTTCAAAGTGAAAAATAACTTTTTACCAAAATAGTTGAATTAAAAAAACCTAAATTTTCAAACATAAAAGTTACTTTTCGACCAAAATAGATCAATTTAAAACAAAATACACGAATTTTCAACCAAATAAGTTATTTTTTTACCAAAAAGTAACTTTTCTACGATAATATTTGCATTTTTAACAAAATACCTCAATTTCCAACCAAACAGTTACTTTCCTACTAAAATAGTTCCATAAACAAACAAAAAACATACATTTTCAAACGATAAAATTACTTTTCTATCAAAATAGTTTAATTCTTAACAAAATACATTAATTTTAAAACAAAAAAGTGACTCTTCTACCAAAATAATTCAATTCTCCATCTAGTCTTTTCAGACTAGATGGAGATACGTATGGAAAATTTGTTTAAATAAATTTCTTCTCGAAAAGGATCTTTTCCATCGCTCTACTGGGAAGCGGACAACAAAACTTTCGATGCAGAGTGAGAAAAAAATGACTTTTTTTGGTTCAAAATAACGAATCCTGAAGTTAAACAGAATAATTTTCATACCTAAGAGTTTCAATTTTAACCAAATGATTGATTTTCCACCAAAAAAGGATTTTTTTAAACAAAATATATCAATTTTTAACCAGAGTTCCACTTCCATAAAAGAAGATTAATTTTCTAACAAAAAGGATGAATTTGGATCAAAATACATAAATTTCAAAACAAATAATTGAATTTTCAAATAAAAAAAGATCCAATTTTCACCCGAAAATGGAATTTTTAAGTTGAAAAAATTATGTTTC
>JAWWLR010000054.1:71773125-71793125 GCA_035041075.1 Acraspis erinacei | reverse complement strand
TGATATTGAAAAAAAAAGAATTTTTCTGTCAACAGATGCTCTAATAATGCATTTTTTAAGTTAAAATCGTTTTTAAAAATCACAAAATTGATCAATAAATTATGCATTTTTTTTTTAGATTACCATGAAGCTCCCAATTAAAAAATTTGTCATTGAAAAAAAAGGAATTTTTCGTTTGACAAATGCCTTACCTATGCTATTTTTTTATTGAAGTTGTTTAAAGAAATAATAAGATTAATCAACAAATTATTAATTTTTCTAAAATTAACATGCAGTTCTTAATTATAAAAATTACATAGAAAAAAACAAGAATTTATCTGTCAAAAAATGCCTGATTTATGTTTTTGCCCTAATAATGCATTTTGTTATTAAAATAGTTTTTAAAATCATAAGATTAATCAAAGAATTATGAAACTTTCTAAAATTAGCATAAAGTTCCTGATTAAAAAAAAAATTATATATAAAAAATAACAATGTCTCTGTCGAAAAATGCATGATTAATGCACTTTTTAATTAAAATTGTTTATATTATTAACAATAATAATTTCCAGACGAAATTTCTTCATCATTATATTATTTTTATCCAAATTTCTTGCAATATAACTTTAAAAAAACGTAAAATTATGGAAAATTGTAGAAAACATTCTACCAATAAATAATTTGTTTATAAAAATGTTATCTGGTTTATTAAGTCCGATATCTGAAAAACTAGTTTTTCTCTGATTTTAAGAATAAAAATATTATAACTGATGTCATTTAAAATAAAAAAGATTATTTTTTTATCTCCTTTTGTTAAAAAAAAAATTTATGTTAAAATTCACAATAACAAATAATTTTCACCATGTTTTTTGTAATTGAATTTTTTTTACATGTTTTTCCGGTTTATCTTTTCCAGGAAAACATTCTCTACAACTCTACTTTCCAATTTCGAAAGTAAATTTTTCTATAGCTGAAAACGTTAGTACAATTTTTTTCAGTAAAAATGTTTAAACAAATAATTACATTTTAAGATTATTTACTTATTTTTAAAATTGGAAACAGAAGAGTTGTAGAGAATGTTTTCCCGAAAAAATAAGCCGTCATTCATTAAATTCAAAATAAAAATAAATTTTATATCATTTTTTTATATTTTTAAATAATATCAGTTACAATATTTTGATTCTGAAAATCATAGAAAAACTCTTTTTCAGATATCCGACTTTTGGAACAACAACAACCTGTAATTAATTTTTTTCCCCCCCAAAAAAAAAAGATCTTCTCCATCGCACAGTGGAAAAAAATGACTTTTTTTATTCAAAATAACGTACAGCCCACAAATATCGACCGATTTGGAGAAAAGAATCGGAAAAAAAGCTTTTAAGATTTTTAAGAGAAATATCGAGTCTGATGAAGTATTATTTAAGTCTGAGAGAAGTTACCAACCTCAAGTCTTGCCCTCGTCGTCTGTTCAAGCTCGAGTTTGCTCTCCAACTCCTTCGTTCGGAATTCCAGCCTTCTAGTCGCAAGACTATTAGCTGTAGGATCTCCAAGTTGCTCGACAGATTCCAATCGTTGACTGAGTTCCGTCAGTTGATCTTTCAAGGAAGACTTTTCAGCTTCCAGAGCCACAATCTGAACCTGAGCCTCCTGGAGTTGAGTCTGTTCTGATGAAACCTGTTGCACTGCTGCCCGGTATTTCTTCAGCACCTGATTTACGTCAAAAAATAAAGGTGGAAGTTGCAAAATGTCGTTTGAAAAAAGATGCCTAATAATTAGAAGAGGCCACGGAATCATTTGAGCAATTCAAAATAGTGTCAATAGTAGCTTAAAGATTAAATAATAGGTTGACTCTTCTTGGGATTAATTTTCTAACAAAAAATACGATTTAAAAAAATAATAATAAATGACATTCTGACAAATTAGTTGAATTTTTAACCTGAAAAGATGGATTTTTAAATAAAAATGTAATAGTTAATATTTCAACTAAATATATTTTAATTTTAACCCTTAACGGCCACACGGGGTGCATCACAGTCTACGGGCTTTCCGATTTTTTAACGATTGTCTACGTTCCTTTTTCTAGTATTTTTTCCGATTAGTTAAATTAACAATATGGCTTTGGATATATTTTTTTTTCTATTTTAGATTTGAGTAGAATTGAGTATTTTGAGTTGAATTTAACAAAAAAGACCATTTTTTAACAAAACACTTGAATCATCAACTTGAACATATTAATTTTCAAACCTAATAGTTACATTTTCAACCGAGAAGATTAATTTTCTACCAAAAAGGATGCATTTTCATCAAAATACATAAAATTCCAACCAAATAATTGAATTTTCAAATAAAAAAGATAAATTTTCTCCCGAAAATGAAATAGTTCAACTATAAGTTAAAAAAATTAAGTTTTAACGAAAGAAAAACGAATTTTCAATCAAATAGTTTTATTTCTAACCAAAAAGATTAATTTTCAAACAAAAAACACAATTTTTCAACCAAATAGATGAATTTTAAAATAAAAATGTAATAGTCAATATTTCCACGAAATATATTTTTATTTTAGATTAAAAACTGTTAAATTTAATAATAAAGACAATTTTTCAACAAAATACTTGAATTTTCAACATAAAAAAATTAATTTTGAACGTCACTTGAAATTTTAACCAAAAGATTGATTTTCTACACGCACACAAAACGAATAATAAAAAATACATGACATTTGAACAAATGAGTTGAATTTTTAACAAAAAAAGATGAATTTTCAAAGAAAAATGTAATAGTTAATATTTCAACTAAATATATTTTTCTTTTTAATTAAAAACAGTTAAAATTAACAAAAAAGACCAATTTTCAGCAAAATAATTGAATTTTTAACTTGAAAAGATTAATTTTAAACCTTAATTGCAGTTTTAACCAAAATATTGATTTACAACAAAAAAATTTTTAACAAACTATATCAATTTCCAACCAAAATGTTTTATTTTCAACCAAGAAGATTAATTTCCTACGAAAAAGGATGCGTTTTTATCGAAATACATAAATTTCCAACAAAATAATTTAAGTTTGAAATTAAAAAAATCAATTTTCTCCTGAAAATGAAATAGTTCAACTTTAAGTTGAAAATATAAAGTTTCTAACAGAGAAAAACGAACTCTAAAAAAAAGGAATTTTTAGCAGAACAGCTTAATTTTCAACCAAAAGGATTAATTTTCTAACAAAGAACACGATTTTTCAAACAAATCGATGCATTTTTAACCAAAAAAAAAGAATTTAAAAATTTTTAATTAAAAACAGTTAAAATTAACAAGAAAGACAAATTTTCAACAAAATATTTGAATTTTTAACTTGAAAAGATTAATTTTAAACCTAAGTTGCAATTTAACAAAAAGATTGACTTTCTACAAACAAAAAAAAAACGATTTTTTTAAATATATCAATTAAAAAAAAACATTTCCAGTTTCAACCAGGAAGATTAATTTTCTACCAAAAAGGACAAATTTTTCATAAAAATATATGAATTTACAACCAAATAATTAAATTTTGAAATAAAAAAGATAAATTTTCTCCCATAAATGGAATAGTTGAATTTTAAGTTGAATCAATGATGTTTCTATCACAGAAAAACTAATTCTCAACAAAAACATGAATTTTTAGCAGAAGAGTTTCATTTTCAACAAAAAAATTAATTTTGTATCAAAAAACACGATTTTTAAACCAAATAGAGGAATTTCAACAAATTAGTTGAATTTTTAACATAAAAATATGAATTTTAAAAGGCAAATGTAATAGTAAATATTTCAAATAAATATATTTTTATTTTAAATTAAAAACAGTTAAATTTAACAACAAAAAATACCATTTTCGGTAAAAATACTTAAATCTTCAACTTAAACAGATTAATGTTCAACCTAAAAGTTGCAATTTTAACTAAAAGATTGAGTTTTCAACTATGAAGATAAATTTTTAACCGAAAATGGAATAATTAAATTATCAATTAAAGAATATAATTTTCAACCAAAAACATAAATTTTCAATTAAAAAAGATTAAAATTTTAAATCTACAATAGTTGAGTTCAATAAAAAAGGCGAATTTTCTACGAAAAAAATAGGAGTTTTCAAAAAAGAACACACATCTTAAATCAAACAAAATTGTTAAATTTTTAATTTAAAAAATTAATTGTTAAGAAAACAAATAGTTTTCAACAAAGAATGTAACATTTATTATTTTAACTAAACAAATTTTCATTTAAATTGAAAACCGTTGAATTTAACACAAAATGGGCAAATTTTCAACAAAATACTTGAAGCTTCAACTTAAACAGATTAATGTCAGTCAAAAATTGCATTTTTAACAAAAAAAAATTGATTTTGTACAACAACAAAAATATTAAGAAAAAAATAGACAAACATTCAACCAAAAAGTTAAATTTTTAACTAAAAAAAAATGTTCTACAGGAAATGGTATAGCTAAGTTTCCAGTTAGAAAATTAATATTCCACCAAAAAAATATATTTTCAACCAAAAAATGTCTAACTTTAAATTTAGAACAATTGGCTTCAATGTAAAAAGGCGAATTTTCTAAAAACAAGTTGAATTCTAGCAAAAAATACCAATATTTAACGAAATACATAAATTTTTAAATAAATAAGTTGCTGAATTTTAAAACTAAAAAATATATATTTTAAACAAACATGTAAGGTTTTAATTTTCATTAAGAAGGCGAATGTTCTAGAGAAACAGTGGAATTTTCTACCAAATTGTCGATTTTTTAAATTAAATTCTTGAATTTTTAACTAAAAAATATGATTTTCAACCAAAAAAATTAATTTTTAACCTAACAGTTGAATTTTCAACCAAGTTGTTAAATTTTCAGGTAAAAAAGTTAACTCTTTAGAGCAAAAAAAAACGAATCTTCAACGAAGAATTTAATATTTAATAGCCCAAATAAATATATTATTTTTATTTTTAATCGAAAAAAGTTAAATTTAACCAAAAATACCAATTTTTCAACAACACAGTTGTATTTTTACAAATAAAAAATGAATTTCTGCCAAAAAACATAGACTTTCAATCAAATAGCTCAATTTTCAATAAAGAAGTTTTATTTTCAGCCAAAAATTGAATAATTAAGTTTTCAATTGGAACAAAATTGTGATAGGAAAAAAACGAATTTTCAACAAAATAGTTTTACAAAATGTTTTAAATTCGAATCAAATAATTTAATTATCTATCAATTTGTTTAAATTTGTCAAAACTTTACTTAATCTAGGCATGGTCCCAAAGAAATTGGAAAATATGTTTAAAAGAAAAGTGAAAATTAAATAAAAATTGAATTAATTAATTATTAAATTTAAATTAAATTTTAAAAATGGCATTTCTACCAAAAAGACGAATTTTCAACAAAATACATCAATTTCCAAACATAAAGTTAAACTTTCAACTAAAGGAGATACATTTTTCAACAAATAGTTAAATTGTTAACTAAAAAAGATAAATTTTTAACCAAAAATGGAATAGTTTATTTGCAACTTTAAAATACCTATTTTCAACCCTAAAGGAAACGAATTTTTAATAACTATAGATACATTTTTAGTAAAAAAATGAATTTTTAACAATTTAGTTGAATTTTTGATAAAAATATGATTTTTTTAAAACAATATAGGTGCATTTTGAACAAAATAATTAAATTTCAAACATCAATTTCATACCTCTGCAAGTTCTTCTTCGTTTTCTTCCAACTGGGAAAGCAATTCCGTCCTTTCTCTCGCAGCAGCGTTCGCCCGGTCCTCAGCATCTGATCGTTGGCGAGAAGCTTCCTCCAAAGCTGCCTGGGTCTCATTTAGGTCCTGTTCCAAAGCTTGCTTGGCTTTTGCTGCAATCGCTCTCGCACATTCTGCATCTTCCAACTGATTTTTCAACTGACGAAGAGCCGCCTTGCCTGTTGAGTCGCCCTTTGAACGCTCCAACATCGTTTGCGCATCTCGCAGAAGCGCCTTTGTCCTCTTCAAGTCCCTCTTCAGTCTGACAAGAAACGATTCATATTTCAGAATAACCGTTTTAATCGAGAGAAAAATATTTCGGTCATTTTCCGGGTTGCAAACATTTTTTCCGGGCAATAAAATTAAAAAAGCGAACTCTATACTAAACATTTTTCCATTTAAGGATTTTGAATTTAAAATTTTTTAAATTGAAGTTTACAAGTTTTCAATTCAAAAAGAAATGCAGATAAACTGCAAAATTCAGAATTTTTAACATTAATTTTTCAGAGTTCTAAATTGAAGAATTAAACTTTGAATTTAAAAAGGTTCAAAATTATATTAATAAGTTATTTTAGGATAGAAACATTAAAAACTTAAAAATTTACATTTTTTCAACTGAAAAGTTTTTAAATTAGAAGTTAAATGATTTGAATTTTAAGCAGTTTAAGCATCCTTCAAAAGCTTTAAAATTTTATCTCAAAGCCTTGAGAATTCTAGAAGTTGTTTAAATTTTTTTCAAATTTACAATTATTTTTCAAATTTTTTTTAGAACTTCTAAAATTAATTTAATTTTTCCTACAACTTCTAGAAAATCCCACGAATTTAAAGAAAATTTTCTTCAAATTTAGGTTTATAAATAACAATTGAACACTTATTATTTGAGAAAAATTAGAGTAATTTTAAGAGTTATTTAGTCGACAAAATTCGAATATTCGTACCGAAATTTCGGTGCAAACACCCACAACCTAATTTAAAAAAGAATATAGATTTTGGCAGATTTCAAATAAAAAATTTACAAGAGTGTTTAAGAATTGTAAAACGCTTTAAAAGAATAAAAACATTTTCTTAATATTTCTAGGAAAATTAAAAACGATTTTTCATTTTGAAAAATTATTTTAATAGAATATTTAAAAGGATTTTAATCGATTTCCCAAATTGTAGGAATAATTCTATTCATTTTAAAATATGTTTCGAATTTCTGAAAAAAATTTCACACACTTCGTTTAAATTACTTAATTACTTGAATTTGTTCTAAAAATAAAAAGTGCTCAATTATTATTTCTACAGAAAAATTTAACAATTTTGCTTACAAATTAAACATTTTTAAATATAAAAATAAAAAATGCAACGCTGAAAATTTAAAAGCTTTTCGAAATTCTAGAGATTCAAAGCTTTCTATGTAAAATAATTCAATTTCAAATTGTTTACTTTTAAATATTTGGTTTAAATTTTCTCGTCTTAAATTAACAGTGAAATATTTCTAATTATTAAATAATTCTTCTTTTTCTTAATAAAAAATTCAAATTAAATGCAATAAAAATGGAATAATTTAGACTGAAACAATATTTTTAATTTAATAAAAGCCTTTAATAACAAATATCTTATTTTTAAGTTATTTTGTAAGTTTAAAATAGTTAATAAAGTTTCAATCGCACCTTTAAGTTTGTTTAATGACTAAGACTTTCGAATTAAAACAGTAACAATCTGTAAATTCTTAAACTTTCAACGCATTTAAAATCATTTTATCAAACAAATTGTTGCTCAGTTTTTAATACTTAAAGTACAGATCCATTTGAAAAATTATTTATTCTTTTATTTATATTTACAGTTGATAAAATAATACTGTTTTTTATTTTTTTTAAATGTAACTTTAAACGCTGCACTTTAAAATACTTTAAATTAAAAATATACACTTAAAAATAAAAATAAAGAATTTTTAAAGTAAAATATTTTTTGAATTTTGCATTGTAAATTGAATTATATCATAATTGAAAAAGATATTAATTCAATTAATTATTTTTAAAATTGTTTAAATCGAACGCGGTCAGATTTTTCGTCTGAAAATTTGTAAAATTCCCAGTCAAGAAATAAACTCTTTTCAACTAAACAATTTTAAATTAAATTCAGGTAAACTGTCAAATTAAAAATGTTAAACTTTTATAAATTTCGATTCACTTCCAAAAATATAAATTCGAAATTATATAGTTTTAAGCAATTTTAAGACTAGAAACATTAAAACTTGAACTATTACATTTTTTTAAGGAACAGAACACTTCTCAAATTAAAAGATAAATTATTTTTATTTTAAATAGTTTAAAACCTCTTACAATTCTTCAGAATTTTATTTCAAACTCTTTAAATATTTACATGATTTACATTTTTTCAAATTAAATTTTTTTTCAGAACTACTAAACATCCTTTAAAACGATTCGAATTTTTCCTAAAATGTTCTCTAATATTTTTTTAATATTCTGCCAAATTAACCAAAGTTTCATAAAATCTTCCACAATAATTTTTGATAATTTTGTAAATATTTTTAAATATTTGTTTTAAATTAATTTTTCAAAGTAAAGAAAAATACATTTTCAATTTTCCTATGAATTTTTTTTATTCTTCTAAATAAAAAAAAACTGCCAAAATCTGTATTTGGTTTCAAATTAAGCCGTGGACTGTTTACATCGTAATTTTGGTACGTGTAGCCAGATTTTGTAAGTAACCGTAGACACTTCGTTTAAGTTATTTTTTTTTTAATAGAACAATTAAAATTGTAACGTTCGAAGTTTAGTTTTTTTGTTTAGTTTTGAATATTTAATGTATAATTGCTGGTTTTGAATAAGAAATCAGATATTTATAAAAATTGTATATTTTTTAATTTAAGAAAAGCCATTAATTATGAATATATTATATTCATTATTTAACGTTAAAATCTGGACATTGTTACATTTTGAACTAATTCCGAATCATCTTTTAAAATAAATTATTATTCACTTGTTAATCCTGAATGTAAAGTTCAATTTTAAAAATCATTACAATTTATATTCACATTTGATCAACTAAAATGTTTTTTATGCAAAATTATCCATTTCAAACTATACAAACATACAAACTAAATACAAAATGGAATATTTGTAAGAGAAAGATTTTTAAATTACGCATTATAAACTGAACGATATGATAATTAAAAAAGATAAAAATTCATCTGATACTTTAACAAAATAGTTTTCAATAGTTTTCAAGCCAAAAAGTAGAATTTTTTAGAAAGCATTGAACTTTTAAAAAGAAAAATATGAATTTTTAACAAAAAACATAATTTTCAATTTAAGAAAAATGTTTACAAGATATTTGAATTCTCAACCAAAAACTTGAACAACATAAATTTTCAGCCAAAAATAGAATAGTTAAATTTTCAGATAAAAATCTGATAATAAAAAATTTCAACAAAAAAAAGGAATTTTCAACAAAATTGTTAGAAAATCAACCAAACAAAATAAATTTTTGATTAAAAAGATTAACTTTCTGTAACAAAAAACAAATATTTTTTTCCAATTTATCCAATGTCAGATAAAAAAATTAATTAAAAACAAGAATTTTGAACAAAGTTGTTAAACTTGTAACTAAAAAGAAGAATTTCCGACGAAGAAGATTAATGTTCTACCAAAAAATACGGGTTTTGAACAAAATATATGAATTTTCAACCAAATTATTTACTTTTAAAACAAGAAAATTTAATTTTCTATAAAACAGTAGATTTTTTACATTAAAAGTTCAGGTAAAATCAAACAGTTGAATTTTCAACGCAATTATGAATTCTCAATCAAACAATTTTAATTTTTTTACAAAGAATTAATTTTCAATCAAGAAAATTACATTTCTACCAAGAAATACGACTTTAAAAAAAATACATGAATTTCCTACCAAAAAGTTGAACTCCCAACTAAAAGAGATACATTTTTAAATAAATAATTAAATTTTTAGCTAAAAGTTATAAGTTTTAAACCAAAAATAGAATATTTTATTTGTCAGTATAAAATAATTATTTTCACCAAAACTAAAATTATTTTTTTTTATCAAAATAGATCAATTTTCAGGGAAATAAATCATCCTTCAATTTAAAAAGTTGAATTTTTGATAAAAAAAAGATGACTTTATAACAATATAGTTGGATTTTCAACACAATAATTAAATCTTCAATCAAATAATAGAATTTTTAACCCAACGAGATTATATGAAATAATATTTCTGAATTCGGGAGTGAAAATTAAGATCACAGTAATTGTTGAAAAAAATTTGGATTTTCTATCCGAAAAGGCGAATCTTCAACAAAAAGTTGAACTCCCAACTAAAAGAGATACATTTTTAAACAAATAATTAAATTTTTACCTGAAAATTATAAATTTTAAACCAAAAATAGAATATTTTATTGGGTGAAAAACTTATTGTCACCCAAACTAAAATTATTTTTTTTATCAGAATAGATCAATTTTCAGAGAAAGAAATGATTCGTCAATTTAAAAAGTGGAATTTTTGATAAAAAAAGATGACTTTCTAGCAATATAGTTGCATTTTCAACAAAATAATAAAATTTCCAACCAAATAATCACATTTTTAAGAGAAATTATTTTAAAAAGGGAGAAAAGAGCAACACTTTGAATAAATATAAAATATAAAACATAAACTATAAAATATAAAATACAAAATATAAAAAATCAAATATAAAATAGAAAATAGAAAAATAAACCTTTGGGTGGTTTCGGCTTCAGCAGCACGTTCGGTTCGATCCTGCTCCTCAAAGCAGACCAATCGGCGTTCCAATTCGTGTTTTTCCCTCAACAATATTGTCCGCTCCTCGTGTTCATTCTCCAGCTGAGTCTCCAGTGATTTGACTTTCTTGTGAGCATTTCCTCGCACATCTTCGAGCTCCTCGTCCCTCTGCTGCATTTCCTTTCGCATCTCCTTTCGCTGCTGCTCAATACTCATCTCAAGTCTCAGTTTGGCTTGCTCCAGCAACTGCACCTGTCCCGCCAAATCGTCCAATTCCTCCTCCTGGTCCTTGCACTTCTTCTCCAACTCGTGCTTCGCCTTCTTCAACTGAGCCACTTCTTCCTCAGTTTTACCTCCAAACGTCAACTCCTCTAATTCTTGAGTCAAAGTGTGAAGTCTCTCTTCCTTCAACTCGATCTCCAACCGAGCATCCTACAAATATTTCCTTTAGAAGATCAAATACTTGATAGGGGGAACAACATTCCGACGGTGGATTCATTATTTTTATTTTATTTTTACTCTTAATTCATGAGTATCCATTGTAGGTTAAATTATCCACAGTAGGAAGGTTTCCCCTGCATCAAGAAATGGATTTTGAATTTTAGGATTGCTACAAAATCTCAATTTCGAAATTGACTGATTTTCCCTGACCAATTTTTTATTCATCCTGATGTATCTAATATATGAATTTTTCACTAAATAATTGAATTTTCAACTAGAAACGAGAAGTTTTGGCACTGGAAATGAGACAATTAAATGTTCAGTTTAACAATTAATTTTGAAAGATGAACAAAGTAATGTTTGAAACAAAAGATAAAGTTGAAGTTTCTTCGTTATTAACAAAAGGTGTAATAGTTGATATTTCCAGCAAAAATTATTTTGAATTTTCAATAAAAAACAGTTGAATTGAATACAAAAAATACGAATTTTCAACGAATTAGTTGAATCCTTAACCAAAACAGACTAATTAAAAAAAAGAATTGTTAAACAGGAGAATTTCCAACGATAAAAAAAGTTTTTGTCATTTAAAAAAGAAAAAAATCTCATCCAAAATGTTTATTTTTGAAGCCAAAAAGACAAACTTCTTGCGAACAATTTAGGTTTCAACCTGAAAATATGAATTTTTAAAAAACTTGAATTTTCTAATAACATAATTAAATTTTCAACTAATAAAAACCCAGTTAAAAAAATTAATTTTCAACTAAAGAAGACAACATTTCAAGCAAAATTAGAATAGTTACATTTTTAGTTGAAAAAATTAATTTTCAACTTTAGAACACGAATTTAGATAAAAAATATATTTTTTTTAAGCAAAAGGGGATTAGTTAAATGTTCAGTTAAATTTTTTTTTAAATTAAAACCAAAATGATACTTCAACTCAATTTACAGTTACATTTTTAACCAAAGGAATGAAGTTTTAACCAAAGAAGGAAAAGTTATATTTATAGTTTCAAAAATTAATTTTCAACAAAAAAAAACGAATTATCATTTAAAGGAATAAACATTATACGAAAAGTAGAATAGTTAAATTTTCAGTAGAAAATGCAATTTTTACAAAAAATAAATAATAATCATTTTCCACAAAAATTCAAGTGAAATTTTCAGTTAAATAATTCTTTTTAAACAAGAGTAATTAATCTTAAAAACAAAATTTAAACTAAAATGATTTAATTTTGAACCCAAAAAGACAAATTTTTAACAAAAGAAATAAATAATTTTCTACCAAAAATTGAATAGTGAAATTTCCAGTTAAATTTTTTTAAAACTAGATTAATAAATCTTCAATCAATAAAATGAATTTTTAACAAAAATAATTAAATTTTCAACGCAAGGAGACCAATTTTTAACAAAATAAATGTATTTTCAGATAAAAACGATAAATTTTCAAGCAAAAATGGAATAATTGCATTTTCAGTTTGAAAAAGTAGTATAAAAAAAATTTCTAACGAATATATAGTTAAATTTTGAACCAAAGAAATGATTTGTAAGTAAAATGATGAATTTTCAACGAAAAAAAATTAATTTTCAACCAAAGATGGAAAATTTAGTTTGAAAAATAATTTTTCGAAATAAAAACGAATTTTCATCTAAACAAATATATATGAAACCAAAAGTAGAATAGTCAAATTAATAAATTAATTTTAATTAATTAATAATTACTCAAATTAATTAACAAATAAATTAATAAATAAATAAATGAATTTTCAACCAAAAAGGATAAATTTTCAAGAAAAAATGGAATACTTACATTTTCAGTTAAAAAATTAATTTTTAAATAAGAAATTGAATTGTTAAGCGAGTGGTTACATTTTTAACCAAACGAAGGAATTTTCTACCTAAAATACCATTTTTCAACAATAATACATGAATTTCCAACTGAAAAAAATCAATTTCCAATCAAAAATAGAATAGTTAAATTTTCCTTTAGAAAAATAAATTTGTAACCGAAGAAAAAGAGTATTCGACCAATAAAATCATTTTTCAACAAAAAATGGAATATTTAAATTTTTACCTTAAAAAATAAAATTTCAAACAAAAAAAAAAACAAAAAAAGTTTTAACCAAACAAGCTAATTTTCAACCAAAAATTTTAATAATATTTTTTTAAATAAAATTTAATAGCATTTTATTAAAGAAGTTAAATTTTCACTAAAAAAATTGATTTTCAACCAAATAAAATAAATTTTCCACTAAATAGTTGAATTTTCAAACAAAAAGGTGAATTTTTAATAAAGAAAATTATATTTCTATGAAAAAAGATAAATTTTAAACAAAAAATCGAATAGTTAAATTTTCCATTAAAGAAATTAATTTTCAACAAATACATGACTTTTCAACTAAAAATGATCAATTTTCGACCAAAAATAGAAAAGTTTCATTTGCAACCAAACAGACGAGTTTTCAATCAAAAATATTTAATTTCTATCTGAAAAGATCAATTTTCGCGAAAAAATAATAATAAAAAGATCAATTTTCAAATAGACAAATTAATTTAAAACCAAAGCGGATTAATTTTTAGCCAAACAGTTGTGATTTTTATCAAAAAACGATGCAATTTCTACAAAAATAGATGGATTTTCAACAAAAAAAAAGAAAAATTTGTGAATTTTCAAAAAAATAATAAAATCAACTTCAGATTATGGAAAATTTCCTAATTCTATCAGGATTTTCCGCACTCTTCTAATCAGTATTTCTCTAATCTGTAGCAAACCTGTAATAAAATATTTTAACTTACACTCAAATTCTGTTCAACAGTGAATTTCTCAGCGATCGCAATTTCCTTTTCCCTCGCGAGTCGCTCTCGTTGAGCCTTCTCCTGTCTGAGATCGTCCATCAGATTCTGAGTCTCAGAGTCGAACCTAAATGAAAATTTCGACCAACTTAGATTCTATTTTGAAGAGCTACCTCAAGAAAATCAATAGCCGGCATCAAGTTGTAGGATATTAAGTTAGGTTTGTTTCGCGTTGGCACGGTCGCGTAGGTTGCGCTTTTGGCACAAAACCAAACACTTGTTGAAGCTTAATGAAATGAGAATAGTAGCAAATGTAGCGGACAGCGGCGACAGTTTCGAGAGCAAGGCGCGCTCTGCCTGCCTCGCTATAGATGAGGTCGATTCGTCTAATAGCTAACTACCGATACGAGAGAATTCATTAAATTAAAACTTGGTGAAAATCTTACTTGCGCTGCTTCTTCTCGAGGAGATTATTCCTCGCAGTTTGCTCTTCCAGGAGAAGTCTCAGGTCATGCATCTCCCCATTCAATTTTTGAACCCGGCGTTTCCACTGACCGACGACTTGACGCTGCTCTTCGACTTCCTCGTATGCATCAGCCAACTGCAATCGGAATCATCCAACTCTTTTAACTCCATCAATAATTAACCACACCCGTATAGAGGCTTAAACCGTTAATTCAGTAATAGGCCGTACTTACATTACGTAACGGATAATATATTTCTACACCTCCCCACCCCCCCCCTTCCTCCCCAGCCCCGCTTACTGTAAGTAATTTTTAGTTTTCAGAAATTCCCTTGATTTTTCCTTGACTAATTTCTCATTTTGCTTGATTATTGATGTTCAGATAACAGGATTTAAATCTTGTAATACTTTTAACATAGAAGCTTTTATAAATGGAATAAAACAGTATTTAAGATACAAATACAAACATTTTTTGATTGATTAATTTATTTTAAAACGAAGAAATGTCTTTTCTACTGTGAATTATGACTTTTTAACAAAATACTTGAATTTCCAACCTAGAAAGACAAATTCTCAACCAAAAAGTGTCATAGTTTATATTTAAGTAAAAAAAGATAAAATTTATACGAAAAAAGGAATTTTAAAACCAAAAGATGAATTTCCAACAAATAAAGATGTTTCACTCACGAAAGATATAAAAGTTTATATAGGGTGAGCGTTTTAATCAGAGAAAAAAATTCTCTGTCATTTTCCGGCTCTCAAACATTTTTTACGGTCAATGAAATTAAAATATGCAAACTCTAAAACCAAATTTTTTTCCATTTGAAGTAATAAAAAATGAGCTGCAATTTAAAGCACTCAAAGTGGACCTCCTGAATTTAAAACTTTAAAAGTTTTTTAATCACAAAATTTTGTATTCAAATGCTCAATAATTTACACGTGTATAATGGAAACTATTACACTTTTCAATAGAACAATTTGAAGTTAAATGCAATTAAACTCACAAATTAAAAATGTTAGACTTTTATAAATTATTATAGAGTTCAAAAATTCAGATTCAGTTCCAAAAATATAAATCCAAGTTATTATGCCAATGCTCTAAATTGAAGAACACTTGTTAAATTAAAAGTCATTTTTATTTTAAATAGTTTAAAAATCCTTAAAATGTTTCAAAATTTTATTTCAAAATCTTGATTGGAAAATAGTTTATAAATCTTGAATTGAGCGTTTAATTTTGTTTAACTAACGAACTGATTCCTAATCCTGTTGTAAAATCAATTATTATTCATTTTTTCATTCTTAAAGGAAAATTCAATTTTAAAAATCATGACTTAAATTATATTCACAGATGATCAACCAAAAATGTTTCTTTTGTCAAAAATCTTCTATTTTAAAAGCTTCTAATTTTCAATTGTTTAATGCTTAAAAATTAAAAATCTGAATTGGAAAATTTTCAGTGAAAAATTTTCGAATTGAGCATTCTAAACTGAATGATATCATTATTGATAAAAATCAGAATTTAACAAATTATTTAAATAACGTTTGAAATCAAAGTTGGACAATATTTTTATTCTACAAATTTTGTAAAATTCCCTGTCAAAAAATAAATTCACTTTCATTTCCCAGTTTTTCCCGCTCGCATAAAATTCCTGGTTTTCCATGTTTCCCAGTCCAGTGGCCAGCCTCTTATATTACCCAAACAAAAAAAGATTTCCAGCCAAGAAAATAATTTTTTTACCAAAAAAAGGAGACTTTTCAACTGAAAAAGATCAACCTTACAAAAATGGAAAAGTTGAATTTTTACTTAAAAAATTAATCTTATACAAAAAAAGGCTTTTCCACTAAACAGTTAAATTTTGAAGGAAAAGCATAAGCTTTCAATAAAAAAACTACATGTTTAACAATGCAGTCTAACATTTACTCAAGTAGTATTTTCAAGAAAAAGAAACTATATTTCTACTAAAACAGATGAATTTCTCATTTTTCTTTCCTCTTTTTTTAGTTTTGTTCAAATGGAAAACAGGAATTTTTTTCCTTTCCTTTTTAGGGGAAATGAGAAGATAAAGGTTTTTTTTCAGATTGCAATGGGAACATTTTTTTGTGGTTGTACAAATTTAATCGTCAAATTCTTGATTTTCTTTTCAGGAATTCTTCACATTCACTTGATTATTGTACTTTAAAAAAATGATTTTAAATTTCATATTAATCTCATTTAAATATCTGAAATTTTAACAGATACATTTTTAAGCCATAGAGATAAATTTTTAAAAAGTTGAATTTTCTGTATAAAAGATTCCAGTTGACTGTTCACGATCAAAATATGAATTTTTAAAGAAGAAAGAAGTTTCTACGAAAAAAAATGGAATTTTCAATCCACAAAGACGAATTTTCCCCCAAACAGGATGAATTTTTAACAAAATTGTCCAATTTGCTATCATATAGTTGCATTTTTATTAAAAAAAAGATGAAATTTCTTTTAAAACAGATAACTTTTTATTTAAACAAAAAATTTTTTAAATAGTAGAATCAATAAATTAAAAAAAAATTTCAACTAAAGAAGTAGATTAAAAAAAATAGTTCAAAATTTATATGGATTTCAACGTTTTTTTTAGAGATTCTCAATGAATAAGTTTAATTTAATTTGAATTCCAAAGAATTTTCATGGATTTCCATGTTTTCTCAAAGGATTTTATGATATTTCTAAATATATAAACAAATTTTAAAAGATTTAAAAAGATTTCATTAAATTTCATGGGATTTTTAACAATTCCAAAGATATCAATGAATTTTTAGATATTTTCAGGACTTTGGTCTAATCCTTTTAAAACAGCGTGTATTTGATTTGTTAAGAATTTTTTATGCAACAAGCCCATTTTCAGACAAAAAAATGAACTTTCATCAAAATGGTTGAATTTAATTTTCAAGCCAAAGGACGAATTTGTTTAAAATCAGATCAAATTTTCCATCTAAAAAGAGAAATGCTCATAGAAAAATGAAACAAATAATACTAAAACAAAAAATATTTTAATTTTAAATTGAAAACAGTTGAATTTAACCAAGAAAGCTAAATTTTCAAATAAGGAGTTGAATTGTCAACCAACTACACGAAATTGAATGCTAAATCAAAACAAATTATTAATTTTCAATCAAGCAGTTGCATTTTTAACAAACAAATATGACATTTTTAGCAATAAAGAAAAATTTACAACAAAAAGATTAATTTTTAATCGAAAATAATAATTTTGAAGCAAGAAGAATAATCTTTCTATCAAAGAAGACTAATTTACAAGAAAATGCATGATTTTTCCAATAAGAAGATAAATTTTAAATCAAGAAGATTAATTTTCGATACAGAAAAAAGAATTTTTAACAAAATACATGAATCTTTAACGAAACAGTTAAAGTTTCTAAGAAAAAAGGTAAACTTTTAATTATAAAGAGAACAGTTAAATTTTCAGTTAAAAAATTATTCCTTAACAAAAAAGCGAATTATCAACAACGTCATTCAATTTTCAGTCAAAGAGATGAATTTTCAACTAAAAGGTTAAATCTTCAAACAAAAAAAATTAATTTGGAATGAAATAGTTAAATGTTCAACTAAAACACATTATTAATTATCAACCAAACAGGTGCATTTTAAATAAAAAATACCATTTTTACCAGAATTGATATTAATTTTCAACAAAAAAGGTTATTTTTTAATAATAAAGCTAATTCGTCAACATAATAGTCGTAGGTTCAATCAAAAACAAATTAATTTTTTACCAAAATAGATTAAATATTAAGAAAAAATTGATTTCTCAAACAAAAAAGTTTCGTGTTAGAAAAAAATTTATTTTTAATCCCGAAATGATTAATTTTCAACAACAAATTTCAGTTAAAAAAATGAAAGATGACTTTTGTACCCAACAAGATTAATTTTGAATCCAAAAATACGAATGTTCAACAAAACAGTTACATTTACAATAAAAAATACGACTTCAAAAAATAGTTTTTTTTTAAATAAAATAATTAGATTTACAACTAAATAAAAAAATCTTTAAACAAAAAAAAATGAAGTCTGAAACAAAAAATTAACAGTAAACTTTTCAACCAAAAAGAATTAAATTTGAACAACAACAAAAATGACTTTTGTAGCCCAAGATGATTTTTCTACCAAATAGTTCAATTTTAAACAAAACAAAATTAATTATCAACTGAACAGTTTCATTTTTGACCAAAAAATATTAATTTTTTAACAAAAGAGATACATTTTAAACAAAAAATGTTGATTTAAAAAAAAAAGAAAAAAAATTTTTTTCAATCGATTTTCGAAGCTAATAAGATCAATTTTTTCAGGAAACAGTTTCATTTTCTACCAGAAATTTAATTCTCAACCTAGAAACATGATTTTATCGACAAAAAGAATTTACTTTCAACCAAAACTATTTTGATTTTTTAAAATTATTTTCTATCCATTTAGTCTGCATTTAATCAAAAAAGGGAAGTTTCTTGAAAATAGGGGAAAGAAGAGAAACTCTTTTAAAAAAGGGGGAAAGAAGAAAAAGAGTGTAAAGTCTGATATTGAATTTCATTTTCATACCATGGATTACTATGGATATCACAAATTAAAGAATTCATTTTTTTTAATCTCAAATAAGATGAATATAAACGACTTATGTGATATTTTCCATTTAAAAAATGACTATAGTGATTTTTTCTTTAAAAAAGTCACTAAAAAGTGACTTCGGTGACTGTGGCAGCCCTGATCATTGAAATTGATCTAAAACTGTTTTAGTATTGGCAAAAATGGAACAATGTATGTACCTTCTTCTCCAATTGTTTCTTGAGGCCAACCAATTGCTCCAGGTCATCTTCGTGTTGCTGGGCCATTTTTCTTTTGAAGAATTCCAACTCACGCATGACATGTTCATATCTCTGTTTGTAAACACCACCATCTTCTCCATCTTCACCATCAGAAGCTATTCCATTCAGATCAGCTGCACGGGCATAAAGAAGTTCCATCTCCAGTCGTTCGGTTGCTTGCTGAAGATTTTTATTTGCTTCGTTGACATCTTGGAGTTCTTGTTCGAGGCGAAGACGTTCTGATGTTTCTGCATCTATTCTTTCTGCAGCTAGGGTTGATGTGGAATGCTCTTCTGCAAAGTCTGCTGTCATTTCACTCAGCTGAAACAGAAAAGGATGGATTTCTTTAGCTACCTCACAAAATTTAAACTAGATCTAATCATTTCTGACACTTGAGCAATTTAAGTAAAATAATAATCCCAAAACATTAATTCTTTATAAGAAAAATTTGTTTTCATTAACGAGTTCTGACCTCTCCATTATATTCCGAAAGCGTATCTTCAGAGAGTCTAGAAGCTGGTCTTGAGGGACTCCTTCCGACACTACTAGACCTACTGTAGTACTTGAATCCTTTAATCATAATATTCGTAGCACTCTTACTCTTCATCAGATCCTTATTTTGAGAATCTATCATCTCATTAGCTTCATTTCTGTGACCAATCCTCTTCCACTCATCCATGATATGATCCGTCCTCTGCAGAAACTGAGAAATCCTCGAAGTTAAAAAATTGGAAGCAGTCTCAGCTTCAAGATGAGATGCAGTCGGTTTGAAAGAGTGTCTCACTTTCTGATTTTGTATACCCAATACAAAATTCAAACTCGCATCAAAAACCACCGGAGCTTGTTCTTTACTCGAAAGTTCCTCCAGGTCGAGTCCAGAGGAATGACTTTCCTGAGGAAAAATTCTTCTCGGGCTCGGAGACTTCATAAAAGTTGATCCTGTTGAACCTAAAGAAGAAGAG
>JAWWLR010000054.1:71674056-71690391 GCA_035041075.1 Acraspis erinacei | reverse complement strand
TAATGTTCGCAGGCGAGACCAAAAATTAGTCGTTGTTACTCGAACTGTATTTAAATGTCACTGTTAAGCAGAAGAGCGACCCCACGCGTAAAAGCAGCTGTTACGCTCAGTTTCATAATCGCAGCCAGGTAAACGAGTAATCTTACTCGTTTCCTGAGTCACGTTTCACGCCATGAAATTGAACATTTTCACGCAATTTTCATACCATTTTTTAATCACGAGACAAGTTTTAGGTCAAGAATATAAAATAAAACTTCATCATTCATTCGTCTGGCATTCTTCTGACGTCTCTCTGAAGTGTATAGCTTTAGTGCTACACCATAAAATTTTCTTTCCTTATTTAGCAAAAATGCATCTAGATTTAGGTGAAAGTAGGCTGAAAATATCCGTAAATATCATTTTCAAGCTCACAACTTGATGAATCCGTACAAAATTTCTTTTTATTATCGTTTATTTCAGTGAATAATAAACATTTACAAAATCGTTTAAGAAAAGTTGTAGATCTTTTAAAAATACGTATTTTATGAAGTAAACATTTTTTCGGAAAAACCATTAGTTTTCGAGGAAAAACGAGACAGAGAGCTGCTCAGTGTACACCAACAAAAAGCAACTTGGCGCGGTATACAGCCTAAAAGCGACGTGAAGTCACAGAAATCGCTCCATCCCTTTCCAATGTTTTGGGGGAGGAGAAACCCCTGTGACTGGCTACATAAATAAAGTGGTGGCAGGCTAGAAAAGTGGGTTAATTCCGCCAAATCATTATTCCTTTTCCAGCTCTCCTCATCACCTATGGATACGCCTCATTTTTGGAAAATCTCATTTTTCTCGTAAAATAATGGTTTTAGGACAAAAACGTACTCAACTTCAAACATATATTTCTTTATGCTCTGCAAAACTTTTATTCGAAACTTTTTTTGTTTTGAACATGGTTTTTCAAAATAGAAGCGGAAACCATTACTTTGTGGTTGTGGCCTTGAAAATTAAATCTACGAGTATTTTCACTCATATTTGTAATAAGTGTGTCAAAATACATCAGTATATTGAATTTTAAAATATATGAATTATTTATTTAAAAAATCTAAATACTAATGGAAATCAATTTTTCAGATTAAAAAGAGGAGAGTGCTGCTATGTATATTGCTATGTATATTTTAAAATAAACTTATTCAGAAAATAAAATCTGACCCTTTTTATTTGAATCATGATCTAGGCTTAATTTAGGGATTAGAAGACTACTTTTTAATTTAAATAGAAGCTTCATTTAAGCCCTTTTTCTGGCTATCGGCTAAATTCTAGCCTAAATAGAAGCTTCATTCTAGTCCAGAGTCTGGCTAGGGGCTAACTTCTAGTCCGTGCAGCCACTTCGTTCAAGCCCACATTGAAGCTTGTGTCTTCTTTATATTACACCTTGAAACAAGCCCCCTTTTGGGCTTAAATCAAGACTTTTTTTCTGTGTATTCTTAAGTGTATTTTCAACAAATTTGAGGTTTTGTGCTTTAAATTTGGTGTTCGAGAGTGATCTATCTACTAAACTGTTAATAACAGAAATCTTATCTTTTGTTGCTATGTTAGAATCGAAACTAACGTATCTCCCTGACCACGTTTCTTTACGGCACTAGATGGTTATAATTTTATTGTAGTAAAGAGGGGATCCCATGGGGTACCAAAAATTTGTTTATAATATTTATTCTGAAAGATACAGAATGCGATGTCTAAACCAAATTCTATTAATTTTAAAAATTGTTGAATTGGTATGCTGGTATATTCTCTGATTTTAAACCAGTTAATTTTGATACATTTTATAAGAAGTTCTTTTGGAATATTTGTAAATAAAGATTTGGTATCTAGAGAGACAATTTGGTAATTTTTAAGTATTTGAATATTTTTAATTTTTGTGATGAGATCCCAGCTATATTTAGTATTAGAAGTTGTTTCTCCAATTATTAGTTGGATGGATTTTCCAACATATTTGGATAGTTTAGAAATAGGTGATTTGATGAAGGAAGTGACTGGTATTAGTGGCATGTTTTCCTAATGGATTTTTGGTAGTCCGTAGAATTTTGGAGCGATACCTTTGGAGCGATACCATTGTAGCTTTTAAGCAATTTAGCTGTATCTGAGTTAATAGATCCTAGTTTTCAAATATTACTAATGAATTTATGAGTTCGCTTTGTATTTTTGTGTTTGATCTATATTTAGTTTAGTGTATGTGTTAGTATCTACTAATAGAGCTTCACATTTTTTTAGTATAATCTGTTTCGTTTAAGACGACGCAAGTATTACCTTTATCAGACCTCGTGACGAATATGTCTGTGTTTTGTTTTAAGGATTCATTTGTTTTAGTTCCAAGAATTTCAAGTTCAGATTTAATATTGTTATTGTAATTTTTATTAAGGTATCTTTGTAAGTTACAAGAGATTTTATATCTAAGTTCTATTCCTTTTTCGTTATGACATAAAACGTAAGAAAAACGTAAAGAAAAATAAATCTTTGATCCCTGAATTAATGCAGCAATTTATCAAATTTTTAGATTTTAAATGTAAATTTTTTTTATTCATAGTCTTTTTTATCATAATTAGGGTTTAAAGACATCAACTTGGCAAACTTCAGTAAACTCTACAAAGAATTCGGTAATCTTTACAGAAAATATATGTTGCTCCATTTTTAACTGATAATCCTCATTAGTATGATTTTCTTCAGCATGCAAAATTATGCACATTTACAATTTAATTCCCTATTCATCTTAAAATTAAAATTAAATAAGGATGGTTTTTTTCTTCAGTAAGACATTTTTGGAGGCGGAAGAAAATTATAAAACCGTCTTCCTTGTGTAGTAATTAGAGACATCCGGTGAACAATAAATGCGATTAATTAGCGTTCCGGTTTAGGTCAGGTTCGCATGATGCAATAAGATTTGATAATAAGAAAATTTACCCTTGCAAATCTTCTCTATCCTTATGCGTTTTTATTCACCAATTTCCTATATTCAACTAATTAAGTTGACAAATAAGATTTTTGGAAAAATGAAGGTTTGGTGGGGACGAAAATAAAATTACTTGAAATGTCAAATGGCAAAAAATCACGTACGATTTGAATTGGGAAGAAGGTGATAGGACGTTAACAACTTCCGTCTCAGTGAAACGACTAATGATTTTTCGATAAGAAGTTGCTTGACAGCATTAGCGAACCATGACTAGAGAAACGAACTGTGTTCTGCCTCATCCGGCTGGTCGTTAGGAGCCGATAAACCCACACAAATGTTGTATAAAATCCTCCATCGAAAGCATAGACTCTGAATTGCATTGGTTAAAGATGAAAGTATTTAAATTCAATAAAACTTCTTACTAGAAAACAGACACGTGCGGATTACTTTTTTTGTCTCAAGCAATGTTTAAGTTAAAAAAATACAAAATTACTATCACTGAAAATCTTTCCAATTCATAGTATTTATTATTTAAAATAATAATGGAACTGAGTGGAGAGTTTTACATAATGACTCTGTGAAGCTGTTCGTCTAAGGAGCTTATCAAAGAGATTGATCAGCGACCTGGGTTGGAGTAGTGTTGCAGAACGAACGTGTTATTTAAATAAACAACACTAGAATTCTATAATAATCTAGAAAATAAAAGTGTTGCATTTTACTAAAAATACGAATTTTCGACGAAAAATGCTAACCTAATCCAAAAACGTTTAAAGATTCTCAATTTTTTTCAAATGATAATGATTTTTGTTTGAAAATACAAATTTTCAATATGAAACAACGTAACCTACGAAAAAAAGGAACATCATCTAAAATTGTTTAAAACTTGTAAATGACAAAAACAGCTATATGAAAGCTATCAAATTGTTCAATAGTCTTCCCAATGAATATAAATGACTAAATATATCTAAAAGTTCGGTTTGTAAATAAATTTCCGTCATTTCACGGTCAAGTCGTCAGATCTTTTTTTATAGGATGCACTTTGGAAGAAATTGAGAGGTTAGAGGAATTTAATTTTTATTCCTAAATTTCGTTATCATATCAAATTGTAAATCGTCAAGCACTCGTTTTTTTATGACGGAGTTAACTTTTCTCAATTTTATTCACCTCGTTCTGATAAGGTGAAAGTAAACAGATACTTTATCAGACTCCTCTTTTTATAGAAGCGTATGTTTGTTAATTAAAAATGTAAATTTCAAAGAGTTCAATTTTGAGAACTGAGAAAACATGTAAATTAAACTTCAACGTAATTATTATTTAATTTATAGGAATCAAATCGAAACGTCAAAGTTTCACAAGATGCCCATTTTAAGACCGAGTTTTCTCTCCATAAAGAGAGACCGAATTTACTTATAGTCACTTGTATTAAGCGCAGGTAGTTTGTTAATTGTTTCTCGTAAGTTTAATTGTCGGACAATTAAATACTATCGTTAATTTGTGACTTAAAGTAAAGCCAGTACGTTAGCGTGGAATTCATCGTGTGGATTAACAATTAAGACGTTGCTAATTTCACACCTCGACCTCTCTGGCGTGTCTACCACACCCAGAATAAACCGCTGTCTTATTTTTTCTTTTTTTCGCTTCTCACTTTTCACTCTAGAGAATCGATTCTCTTTTAAAAGTATGCTGAAGTTTACAAGTTGCATTATAATCCGACCAATGGAATTTTAAATTAGATTAGAATATCAAATTCTCATCATGTTAGATTAACCAAAAATCGCTGACAACTGAGGAAATAGGGTGATTTCTCTAGAAAATAGGCCACT
The DNA here is from genome assembly GCA_035041075.1 of Acraspis erinacei. Taxonomy (NCBI): domain Eukaryota; kingdom Metazoa; phylum Arthropoda; class Insecta; order Hymenoptera; family Cynipidae; genus Acraspis; species Acraspis erinacei. Next base: position 71,685,645 of record JAWWLR010000054.1, on the reverse strand, counting down.
AAATTCTTTCAAATAAAATTAAAGTAAATACCATATTGAATTCAATATGAAACACTTTAAATATCCTGAAACTTCAAGTTAAAATATATTACATTTTCAGCAAATTAGTTGAATTTTCAACCCAAAAAGACGTATTTTTTAGAACACAGTTAAATTTTCAACAAAAGGTTTTTTTAATCAAGAATGGTAAATTGTTAATCCAAAAAAGAACATTTGTGACAAAAGAGTTCAATTTTCGATAAAAAATATGACTTTATCAAAAAAGATGAATTTTCAACCTACAAAGATGCGTTTTCAAACAAATAGTCAAATTTAAAAAAAAATTCAACTCCAAACGAAAAGAGTTGAGTTTTCAAGCCAAAAGATGAACTTTTCATAAGATAGAATTTTCAACAAAAAAAGTATATTTTCAATCATAAAAAATGACTTTTCTACCAAAAAAACAAATTTGTAAACAGTCGAATTAAACGAAAAAAAAGAATGTTCAACAAAATAATTGAACGCTCAATCAAAGAGGTGAATTTTCAAACAATAGAGATGAATCTTTAAAAAAATAATAAAATTTTCACCTAAAAAAGGTTTTTTTTTAATAAAAAATTTAATCGTCAAATTTTTCGTTTAAAAAATTGATTTTTAACTAGAAAACAATTAATTTTCAAACAGTTAAATTTAACAAAAAAGTCACATTTTTAACCAAATAGTTGAATCCTGAAACAAAATGATGCTATTTCAAGAAACCAAATTAATTTTCTAACCAAAAATATGAATTTTGATGGCAAAATTCAACATGGGGTAACTCACAAAATTTTTTGAATTTTCAAAAATTCTTTGGTCCCTAAATTTCTCGTATTGTATAGATTTGACTATTTTACAATTAAAATTATGCAAATTTTAAGTTACACCGTTGATAATTGCTCGTAATTCTGTAATTGAGAACTTGACTTTATTTCCAAAATCTGGAAAATTTAAATTGCAAATTGTGAAAATTAAAGAAGTTTCAAAGATAAACCTTCAAAATTGAAATATTCCAAAAAATCCTCCAAAACACATACATTTTAAATACAAATCTTGGAATTGATTTATTCAGATATTATCGTTCTTGCAAATCTTTAAAATTGAAGAGTTTAGAATTTTGAAGATTTTCAATTTCTATAATTTTGACGATTTAAAAATCTGATCAGGGTAAAAAATTCAAAGTTAATTTATTAATTTTTTTCTTTTTGTTTCCAATTCCTGATGGAATAAAATCTCATGTTAAAATGAAAGTTACACATTACTGAAAGTCGATTACAATTTAAATTAGAATTTAAATTAAATTAAAATGGTATGGAATAGGAAAAAATTGTATGTATTTATTTTAATGTATTATTATTAATTACATTTTAAAAGACTTAAATTTTAAGCATACAATACCATCAAAAATTATATATGCAACTAGAGCGAGCGGTACTAAGAATAATAGAGATATTTTTTACATTTTGCCGACTACCGACAAGACCCACTCCAGTTTTTCTTATTTCAAAAACTAAATTAAATAATTATGCGGGGGGCAAGTTGGGCATTTAAATATAAATATCTGTCATTAATTAAAAACGCACTGTCGTTTCCAATTGAAAATAATAAAATGATTCCCGGATATGAATAACATAAAAATTTTTTTTGCAAAGGCTTCATGTGTATCGATGATATTAATGTTTTCATTATAACGTGCTTTATACATTTTTTTTGCGCTGATACATAATGTATCAAGAAATATATTGCAATTAAGACAAGCTCATCCTAATAGTTTTTTAGTAGTTAAGTATTAAAAAACATATATTAGTAAATGATCCTGCTTTTTCGAATATTTCGAATAATTTTGTTCTCTTTTTTGATTAAATAAAAGATAATTATTACACTACAGGCTCTGTCAAGTTTTCCGTAAGTAGGACAATGATATACGACAGCGTTACACGCCTAAATTAAAAATCATATTTCAAAGATTACGTCCTGTTAATTTCAGTATTTTCTTTAACAAGTTTTTAAGTTATAGCACGAATTGAAGTTAAAGTACGACTAAAACTAGACGCAGTAGAGATACAAAATTTGAAAAATTCTTGATTTTTTAAAAAGTATTGTCTTCAAAAGATCATAAATATATCTCTATCAGGTGTCATTTAAAGCTTAACCTCATACGCTTTCTTATGGGCTTTAAAAGAAGCTGCTCACTTTTTTTGGAACGATTAATTACATTTCAAAATCAGCAGTGATTTTTAGTAGTGTACATTTTAATTTGATAATCAGACAATCAAAATAAGAAACGTGCAATAAGCGCAACAGTTTTAGCGTGGTATTTTAGCTAATATAATAATAAATAAATTGTGAATAAAATATGTAGAAGATGAAAATCAATGTTTGGATATGAAAGGTCTTTATAAGGTGTGAAGAAAGTAGAATTTGCTATTTGAAATATTTTCCTGCAGCTGATTCGCGTTGGAATTATTCGCATAACTAGGAAATGATCTTTTTCAAAGTCGGCCGCGTATCCATCAGATTTCATTCCATTTGGCTTTTATCTCCTCTACTTATGTTTATTTTGCTATTACTTATATGCCCATGCGTGCAATGAATTATGTATGATATTCGTCAGTTATAGCATTATAGACACCCTGCGAATGGAGTCTCTGAATAGTAGGAAAACTCAGAGACACCTTTACGATCGTTTCTCACGGGCGGTTGTAACTTACCTCCAGTTACCGCCTCCATTGGGAAACGGAAACGCGCCAAAGGCCCTCTTCGCTCGGATCGAACTTCCTGATGGAAAATGCATTTTTCTTATACTGCGTCGCGTCGCGTCGCGTCGCGTCCTGGGGACGTAACTCGGATAAGAATGTGCCATTTTCCCGGAGGATATTGAAAAAGTTCAAGGGATTTCCTCGACAGGAAATCGCTCATGTCGAACGAAAATCGTTGTTTCGTAACTCATATACGATACTTCGATACTTCCGATACTAGACTGAAATATTTCTTCAACTATTTCTATTTATTCATTCGAGTACAGACCATTGGGGCGATTCGAGACCACTTTTGAATATTTTTTGTTACTTTCTCATGCTGTCAAGAATTAGTACACTTTAAATTTCCATCTATCAAAGTTGGACTTAGTCAATTAATTAGTCAAATGAATCAAATAGGCATGTGAAAATACTACTGATTTTTATTTATATTTTATTTAATGATTAAAATAAACCATAAATAACTGATTATCACATTGAAAGTTATGGATCTGATCATTCGAAATAACTAATTTAATCAATTAAAGTTAGAGTTTAGATGATCCAAGATTACTGATTCGGTCAGCGGGCATTAATGATTTCATCAATTCGTCTTTAATGGAATAAAATTAATCTTCTTAGTTAAAAATTCATCTTTTTGTATAAATACAACTGTTTTTTATTTAAAATGAACATCTTTTTTTGGTTGAAATATCAACTATTACATTTTGTGTCGAGAATTTATCGCTTTTGATTGAAAATTCAACTCCTGGTTTGAAAGTTAAACTGCTTTGTTAAAAGTACATTTTTGGTTGTTGAAGATTCACAATTTCAGTTGAAAATTCATATTTTTTGTCAATATTCAAGTCTTTTTTTCGTGATTCGCTTTTTTTTGTTCAAAATTAATTTTTGTTAATTACAAATGGAACTATTGCATTTTTCGTTTTTAAATTTGACATTTTTTAGTTAAAAAATCATCCTTTTGGTTCAATACAACGGTTTTTTATTTAAAATTCAAATATTTTTTGGTTTAATTATCAACCATTATATTTGGTATCTAAAATTTATCGTTTTTGATTGAAAATTCCACTCCCGGTTTGAAAGTTGCACTACTTTGTTGAAAACACATATTTGTTGTTGAAGATTCATCATTTCTGTAAAAAATGTACCTTTTTGTCAATATTTATATAGTTTTGATATAAACTTAGATTTATTAGTTGAAAATTCATCTCTTTTCTTGAATATTCAATTAGTTCTTAATTACATTATTAATTATATTAATAGTGTATATTAATTTTTGTAATTCAAAACTGAAAAATGGTAGAAAATGAATCTTCTTGACCGAAAGTAAATTTTATTGTTCAATATTCAATTACTTGTTTTAGGGTCAAACCGTTTAGTTAAAACTTCATTCCCTTGGCTATCGATTCATCATTTAAGTTGAAAATTAATCTGTTTGTTTGAAAAATTAAATATTTGATTAAAAATCCGTTTTTTTACATTGAAAATTCCTTTTTTCGGTTGAAAATTCGTCTCTTTTACTTAAAAATGTACCTTTTTACATTCTTATCATTTATGATTAAACAAATATTATAATTGTCCGTCTGTCTGTCCGTCCGTCTGGCCGTCCGTAAACACGATAACTCTCGAAAAAATAAACGAATCAAATTGATCTTTGGCACACTTTTTTTAGGTCCTAAAAGAATGGACGAGTTCTTTAGCCAGCCATTTTCGATAAAAATTCAAAAGGTGAGCGCATTTTGAACATTTTTGAGACCATTTTTTCAGAATTTGAAAATTCTATGTACGGATATTTCTAGTCTTGAAAAATCCGAACAATTTCCCCTAATGACTTTTTTGGATAAAAAAATTCTCAGTTATTGCATTAACAATTTTTTTAAATGCAAATTTTAAGCAAAATAACGCACGATATAAAAAAAAGTCAGCAGAAGATAAACATTGCTTTTTTAAAGCCCAACAAGATTATCATAACAACTTTTTGGATTTTCGTGGAAAATCGAAAATTCAAATTTTCATTTCAAAAATTTCCATTTTGTGGTAAAACTATGCAGAATACGGAAAATGATCAATTAAAAAAAATTTTGATCCCAAAAAAGATCTACAATTTCGTTAAGAATCTGTTCTGGATAGGACGCGTTCTTTTTGTTTTATTCGTGAAAAATAACATTAAAAATTAAAAATAATACAAAAATTTTGGAAAAACGACCAAAGTTACTGAAAAAAAAGATTGAACCAAACCTGTTTATAAATGTCATTTAATAGTCGAACGCGCAGCGCGAGTGAGACGAGGCAGATTTTTTTGTTTAAAATGCGACTCGAACTTTTTTATTAAAAATTCATTTTTATCCTTGGGATTTCATCATTCTGGTTGAAAATTCATTTCTTTAATTTAAAATTAAAATATTCTATTGAAAATCTGTTATATTTGAAAATTTATTTTATTAATTGAAAATTCAAGTATTTTTGGTCTGATTGAACTTTTTTACTTGAAAATGTAAGAGTTTGTAAAATGTAAAGAAAAGCTGATTTGAAAAATCACTTCTGACTGATTTTTACATATAACAGAAGGATAAAAATACAGAACAATGTAACCAAAATTTTATCGAAAATAAGTTTATTCAATAAAAAATATTAAAATAATCAAATAGGCTTTTTTGGTTACGAAGTTAAATATTTCGTTGAATTCCGCTGTTCTTTTTAAATTAAAATAAGCATATTATTTCATTGAAATATCAAATGTTTTTGTTTTTAAACTAAAATGTATTTTTATTAATTGACCTTCCTAGTTGACAATTGAAGTATTTGGTTGATATTGCATTTATTTTGTTGAAAACAAGTCTTCAATGGAAAAAAATAAATCTTTAAGAAAATACAAATAAATCGGCTTCTTTGGTGGAATTTAACTGTTTTTAATCTAAAATTAAAATCTTTTTTGGTTGAATTATCAAATACTTTTTTTAAATTAAAATCTTTTTGTTGCAAATATTAGCTATTACATTTTTATGTTGAGATTTAAACTTTTCTATTTAATATTTTACTACTTAATTCAAAATTGAACTACTTTATTATAAATTTTTTTTTGTTGGTCATTTTTTTAAATCGAAATTCTTCTCTTTAGTAGAAAGTTTACCTACTTTGCTGAAAATTAGTTGGTTTTTTAATTATATTTTTTAATTGACAGGTTAAGTATCAAATTTGTACTTGAAAATTGATACTTTTATAGTTAAAAATGTAACTATTTAGTTGAAATATCATTTAATTTGTTAAAAATGTGTCTTTATTGATAGAAAATAAATCTAGGTTAAAAATTTGTCTTTTTTAGTTGAAAACTAATCTCCTCTTTGCAAAATTCTTTTTTTCTTTTTTGAAAATTTTTTTGACCCAAAATTTATTATTTCCTATGAAAATTCATCTCTTTAGTTGAAAATTTAACTATTCGTTTCAAATATTTATTGTATTTTTGTTAAAAATTTAATTTTTCGTTAAAAACTTAACCTTAACGTTAAAAAATATTCTATTTTTTGAAAAATTGTCTTCTTTAGTAGAAAATTAATCATCTTGGTTGCAAATTTTTATTTTCTATTTGAAAATTCAACTACACGCTTGTTTGAAGTTCGAACTCTTCTTAGAAATTTTTTGTTGTTAAATATAATCTTTTCAATTGAAAATTCAACTTAACTAATTTTGGTTGATATTTATCTTTTTTAGTTGCACACTTAAATAGAGTGGATCATTTATAATGACTGATTCAATCAGTGAGTAAAAACAACTGATATGAAAAGTTACTTTTGACTGATTTGTCACTCGTGTAATCCGCATTATTTGAATCAGTCAAATTTGTCTTGGAATCAGTCACTTTCGACTGATTCAGATCTAAATTGTTAGTTATCTCGTTCTGTACTGCTACTCTTCAAATATAAAAATAAAATAGCGAAAAGAAGGTCTACTTAACTTTTTGGCCAATGCAAAACTATAGGGTCAATTACAAAGGTTGTAATTTATAATAAAAAATCCGCCCGCTTCGCGGGCACACTCTCATTATGCGCTGCGCGCGCGGCTCTAAAGTTTAAGCGCGCCCAGGGCACGCGAATGTTGGTTCTCGCGCTTCGCGCTCGATAATATATTTCCCTTGCGCTCCGTGCTCGGTCTTTGTATATTCCAACAGGATTTTTTAAACTAAAGGTCAAACCATCGACAACAGTAATATGGTGATAGTTAATTCTCTTTTGTTAAAGCTGCTTTGGCGTTAACGAACACATTCTCATCACGTTTCTCGTGTTTCGCACTCGAATTTTTCCCTCAAATTGTATATCATTCCATAAATGTATATTATTACAATTCATAACATGCATTCATATTAAAACAGACGTAGTGTTATTCACTCGTTTAAAAAATGCGCATTCTTTAAAAAAATTTTTCTATTAAACATTTTATTGAAACTTCTGTCGGTTTTCAAAAAATGAATTTGGTCATTTACACTTTTATTTTTACGATTTAAACGTTACACATTTCGTGTACACATCAGCATTACCTTTTTCTAACTTCTGAATTATATCCCTAGACTCAGTCACCCACGAAAATTCGATTGGTGAGGGGATGGGCGGGGGTTGATTAGTTTAAACCGAGTCATAGCTGGTTAGTGTTTTATGCTGAGAAGGTCACCAACCTTCAGCAACGTTGTGTTAGATGGAAGTTCATGCGATCCCATCTGATAATACCCGGCCGTCCTCTGGGCACGAAACCAATATATATTATTATTACACCATTAGGCCGTTTCCCTTTCGGGGTAGATTGATCTAGAATTCTCGTGTTATTTATCTAAATAATATGTTCATTCAAAAACTACACATCGTATCCAAATGTCACCAATAACAAATTTTTAGATCGTTTTTGAGTGCACAATTTTGGTTACTTGAAAAATCAGCGTTAGATAGCCCTTTGCCAAACGTTGTCAGCACAGTGGGAAGAAATGCACTTCTTTCGTTAAAAAATTTCCAGGCCTTCAATTTTAGTCCGATTTTGAATTTTTTTAAATTAAAGTTCATTAAATTCTAAAGAGCTTGATGCTCCGAATTTTTTCTCCTCTATTTGTTTATGAATAATTTTTCCACTCACAATATGGAAAAACTGAAATTTTGTACATAACAATTATTTACGCTTTAATAACTGATCAGAAAAACTTTATATTGCCTTAAATTAATCTTTAAGGACTCATAGAATACAAACAATCTGTTTATTATTCCATTTATTTGCTATAAACAACTTTTAAGAACAAATTAACAAATATTCTTATTATCGGTAAAATTTTTCGTTGTTGCTCAAAGTGCTCCATATTATTGTAGGAATGATATTTAATAACCATTTATAATAACCATTGTCGTTTTGCCAACGTTTGGAATTTGTTTATCTAAATTGTTTATAAACATTTAATTTTTTTTATTAAAGAAAATTAAAATTTGATAAAGCCTGAAATTTGAGGCTCACAGCACGAGATATCGGCGGGATATCTCATTTATCTCCCAGGATATCTAGGGCATGTCCCAGGAGATCCTAGGGATATCGCAAATAATATCGTACAGGGCGGAAATCTCGATATCCCTGGAGTGTCCCCAGGATATCTCAGATATCCCAATTCTTTAATTTAGTATGTACAATTTTGGAAATTCATATATATCTACTGCTAATTATATTTACATTCAATCGTATCAATAAAATAAGAAATAATTTAACAATATTAGATTAGATTTTATACAAAGTACAACATTATAAAATACAATAATGGTAAAATCCCCTCTAAAGTCACTTTCGGGTAAATTTCATCATGGCTGTCAGTGGATTGCACCCACTGGCGGTCAGTGTGCGAAAACTGTCGTGCAGTAGTGACACTTTAACAAAAGTAAACAATTTCTCGAATATTCGTGCCAAAGTATAATCAATTATCATTTATGTTATACAAATCTCTAAACCATAACTTTGTCTAAACTGCGCAATTTAGATTTTACAGATACAATAACAGCCAACTTTTCAATTTTTAGAAAGTGACTTCTTCTTTATTGTAAGTAGGCTGTTATTGGTTATGAAAATCATTCGCGACAATAATTTTTTTGCTCGGCATACTAAAATAGGAATTTGGAAGAAACGGAATATTCGAGATTTGGACAAAGTGGTTTTTTGTAAAAACGGATGTTTGTGAATCTTAATGTTTTCAGGTTACCTAAATATTTAAATAAATATGCATTTCAGGCATATTTGATTCCATTTTCAAAATTGTGTATATCCCACACAGGACATTGAGTGGATATCGTACGGGGCGGAAAACTCGATATCCTTGGAATATGCCACGGATATCCCGGGACATTTTTGGGACATTTTTCAGGATATACCATATCCTGCCGAGATATCCTAGGGATATGCTAAGGATATATTTTTGTTTTGAGGGAAAATTATTTGGAACATTTAATGAATAAGTTTCATGTATTGCATGCTAGTACACTTATTTTTGTTGATTCCGGGTTAAGTTCGATTGCTTATGTCAAAATAAAAAATAAAGTTATAAAAATTGCCATTTTCAATTTATTGGTTAACACAGAATTGTAATAAAATGAAACTTTAAAAATCGGCTCTCGGAATTCTCTTTGGAATTTAGTTAAGAGCATTTTTAGAAAAAATAAAAATCTATTAAACATGGTCGTCTCTAAGGCTAGGCTGTTTAGGAACAAATTGTCATGTTTGGGCCACTATTCGGGTCTTCGGGGCGTGACGCGGTCAAGCAATTTCATTCAGCACACCTGCCTTTGCAAGTGTCTTTCAGGGCGATTTCCATTTGATCGCGACCTACCTGCTCGTCTTACCCTCTCCACTCGACTTCTCCTCATGTCCCTGACTGACCGTATAATAGTTGAAAATGCATCCGTTTATTTGGTAGAAAATTCTTTAGATGACAATTCAACAGAATATATGAATTTTTATCCAATTGCCTAGAAGAATATTATAATTGAAAAGATATATTGTCAACAAAAAATGGAATAGTGGAATCTTCAGATTAAAAAATTAGTTTTCAACCAAATATGTCATTTTTAAACCAAAGTAAATGGAATACTGGAATTTTCAGATTGAAAATTTAGTTTTCAAATATATAATTCATGTTTAACAAAGTAGTTCGACTATTAAGTTGCCAAATTCATTAATTGTTTAATTTCCTATTACAGTTTCACATGAATTATTTAACTAGGCATTGGTTTGAATGATTTCATCAAATATACAATGTTATTATAGTAAATACAGCATAAGAAATTATACATAATTATTTTAACGCATTCACCCACAAGCTTTGCAAAATAGTATAACATACCTCCAGTTTTTTCATAGCAATATAGTGCATTTTTATAAACAATTTTATTTATTTGGAACTTGAAACATTGGTTTCCCCGTTTTTTTACCTTAAAATTTTTGTTCGAAATTCTCGAATATACAGGAAAAAATTGTGAATGGAGAACTGAAAACTCCAAGTGTTACTTGGAGTTTTAGTTCCAAGTGTAACTTTTTAGTGTTAACTTGCTCGCTGCAAAGAGCGCGACAGATTATAAAAATTCGTAACACTTGGAGTTTTCATTTCTCCATTCTCAAATTTTTCTTGCATATTAGAGAATCTTGAACAAAAATTTTAAGGCAAAAAAAAACGAGAAATAAATGTTCCAAGTTTAAAATAAATACAATTGTTTATAAAAATGCACTATATTCTTATAAAAAAAACAACAGGAGGTATGTGATACTATTTTGCAAAGCTTGATGGTAAATCGAGGGGGCATTCACTCTGAAATAAAACAAATCTTTGTCAACGATTGCATTTGATTTCTTATGATTTCATTTCGGATTCCATTCGATTGCATACGATTGCTTCTGTCTTATAAGCTAACTATGATTTCAATAATGAAATTACACTAAATTCAATGAACATGCTCTGACTCCATATAATTTCACGTTAACTGCTCGATGATTACTAGCACGGGTCGTACTCACGCTCGCACTACATAACGTCAGGGGCGGCACAGCCCAGCGTGGGTGCCACGGAGAATATCAGAATTAAACATTCTTAACCACTTTTGTTTTAAAGTGAAATAATTTTCATTCGAATTAGTAAACAGTGTACAATGTTTTTGTATAGTAGAAACTTTAAAAATTAAATAACTTCAATAACTGAATCACTTAGTTACTAAGGTTGAACTTTTAAAATTTCAATATACACATAATGACAATTGCAAACGCTAGAAATCCGCAGGCGAAATGTAATCAGAAAAATTAAAGCTTGTATAGATTCAAAATTTTATTTGTTGCCAAAATTTTAGTGCCCGAGAGTTTATTATTTTCATCTCTTTATCTCTAATTTATTTATAGCAAAAAATATTTTTGTTATATTTAACTAGTATATTGCTTATAAGCTAAGATTGATTTAAGAAGAACTCTTTATGTATTTTACAATGTTTGCCGCTGCTTTAGCTTTGTTCACAGCCATTTTTAATAATCTGAATATTTTGCACGGTTATGAAAATCAAATTAATTTCAAAATTATGTGAATAGATCATGAGTCATAGGATTATAATAAATAACAGAAGTATTAATGACAAATATAAATACATCACTGGTAAATTCACTTTGCGCTTATAGTCCAGGGAATGAAGGATTTTTTCACCACAAAATTTTAGAATGAAAATGAGGTATGCCATGATGTGGTGCCTATGCCTGGGATGAAGGCCTATATGTTTGCAGGCAAAAATATTAGTGCACAAGGAATTGCGCCATGTTCAAAGTTGGCGAA
>JAWWLR010000054.1:71596367-71608267 GCA_035041075.1 Acraspis erinacei | reverse complement strand
CCAAAAGCCACAAAATTCCCTTCCTTTCCATCTGTCTACTAGTGCTCAAATCACTTTGGCTTGTTCTGAGCATAGTTGCACTTTGAGAAGATCCCCGCTCTAATAAAGAAACCAGACCTTGAGGAGAACCAAGATGATCGACGCAATCATCTTCATAGTCAACATCAATGCCCTCTTGTACGTATCTAAAATTGAAAAGAAAATTCTCAAATACAATGCACATCCTTGTTAGGATATTAATTTCAAATCTTGTGTGCATATCCGGGTATCCACCAAAGTTGGGTAGCTTTTGTTTTGTTTAAAATACATATTTTCGGTTTGAAAATGCAAAATGATTTGTAGAAAATTCGTCCTTTTGGCTTAAAAGTGAGGATAATTGAAAAATCCTGAAAAATAAAATTTCCGACACTGTAAAACTCTCGAATAATATTTTCGAATAATATTTTCGAATAATATTTTCGAATAATAAAATTCCTGATAGTTTATAATCTTAGAGAATTTTAAAATATCCCAAATAATACAAATTCCCAGCAGTTTATAATATAAACGAAGTAGAAAATTTTCGAATAATAAAATTCAAAATATTTTATAATCTTTCCGAATTTTAAACTACATGCATAAGAAAATTTCCGAGCAGCTTATAATATTAGCGAATGAGAAAATTTCCTGATAATAAAATTCCCGAAAGAAAATTACCAAATTATAAAATATCCGAATTGGAAAATTCCCGAATAATAGAATTTCCATGCAGTTTATAATGTTACCAAATATGTAAATTTTCGAATAATAAAATTTCCGATAGTTTATAATCTTAACGAATTTTTATATTCTCGAATAATAAAAACTTCAAGCAGTTTATAATATAAATGAATATGGAGATTTCCGAATAATAAAATTAATAATAGTTTATAATCTTAGCGAATTTTAAATTACCTGAATAATAAAATTTCCGAGCAGTTTATAATATCAGCGAATATGGAAATTTCCGAATAATAAAATATCCGATAGTTTATAATCTTAGCAAATTTTAAAATATCCCAAATAATAAAATTACCGAATAACAAAAATTCCGATCAGTTTATAAAATAAACGAAATAGAAAATTTTCGAATAATAAAATTCTCATTCATTTAAAATCTTGAATATTCCCGACAGAAAATAACCGAATAATAAAATTTCCAAGCAGTTTATAATATAAATGAATATGGAAATTTCCGAATAATAAAATTCAAGATAATTTATAATCTTAACGAATTTTAAAATTCCCGAATAATAAAATTTCCAATCAGTTTATAATATTAGCAAATCAGAGAAGTTCCTAACAATAAAATTCCCGAATAATAAAATTTCGAAGCAGTTTATAATATTATTACTGAATATGAAAATTTTCGAATCATAAAATTCCCGAATGATAGAATTTCCAAGCAGTTTATAATATTACCGAATATGGAAATTTCCGAATAATAAAATTCCTGATAGTTTATAATCTTAACGAATTTTAAAATATCCCAAATAATAAAATTCCGGAATAATAAAATTCAACAATAATAAAATTTTCGAGCAGTTTATAATATTAACAAATTAGATCATTTCCGAATAATAAACTTCCCAACAGAAAATTATCGAATTATAAAATGTCCGAATTGTAAAATTCACGAAAAAATAAAATTTCCGAGCATTTTCGAATAATAAAATTCTAAATATTTTATAATCTTGCCGAATTTTAAACTACCTGAATAATAAAATTTCCGAGCAGTTTATAATATTAGCGAATGAGAAAATTTCCTGATAATAAAATTCCCGACAGAAAATTACCAAATTATAAAATATCTAAATTGGTAAATTCCCGAATAATAAAATCTCCAAGCAGTTTATAATATTACTGAATATGAAAATTTTCTAATCATAAATTTCCCGACAGAAAATTTCCGCATAATAAAATTCAAGATAGTTTATAATCTTAACCAATTTTAAAATTCCCGAATAATAAAATTTCCGAGAACTTTAAAATATAAAAGAAATAAAAAAATTACGAATAATAAAATTCTAAATATTTTATAATCTTGCCGAATTTTAAACTGCCGGAATAATAAAATTTCCTAGCAGTTTATAATATTAGCCAACCAGAAAATTTCCTGATAATAAAATTCCCGACAGAAAATTACCAAATTATAAAATATCTAAATTGGAAAATTCCTGAATAATAAAATTTCCAAGCAGTTTATAATATTACTGAATATGAAAATTTTCGAATAATAAAATTCCTGATAGTTTATAATCTTAACGAATTTTAAAATTCTCGAGTAATAAAAATTCCGAGCAGTTTTTAATATAAACGAAATAGAAAATTTCCGAATAATAAAATTCAAAAATAATACAATTTTCGAGCAGTTTATAATATTAACAAATTAGCGCATTTACGAATAATAAAATTCACGAAGAATAAAATTCCCCACAGAAAATTATGGAATTATAAAATGTCCGAATTGGAAAATTCACAAAAAAATAAAATTCCTGAGAATTGTCGAAAAATAAAATTCACGACAGAAAATTGGAAAATTATAAAATATCCGAACTAGAAAATTCCCTAATTATAAAACTCCCGGAAAATTTAGACTTCGAACATTAAAAATATTTTCTTATTATAAAAATATTTTATAAATGTATAAAACTTCTAATCGTTTAAATATGAGAACTCTCTAATTCGGCAATTTTCTGGCGGGAATTTTATTATTTGAAAATTTTCCAAATCGGGAATTTTATATTTTGGAAATTTTGCAATTCGAAAATGTTATTTTTTGGGATTTTTTAGTCGTCCCTAAAACTTGAACATATCAGTGAGAAAAAATGTTCTTTCTTGATTCAGAATTCGACTATTTTGTTTCAAAATAGATCACTTTTTGAGCTAATTTATTGAAATTTCACCTTTTTGGTTGAGTTCAACTGTGATTTATTCCAAATTAAAATCTGTTTTGGTAGAAATAATATCCACTATTATACTTTTCGTTGAAAATTCATCTATTTTGGTTGAAAATTTAACTACAAGGTTGAAAAATAATTGATTTCGCTGAAAATTCAACTATCTTGGTAGAAAGTTAAATTATTTGGTTGAAAAGTAACTTTTTAGTTAAAAATTCAAGATTTTCAATTCGAAAATTCAACTGCTTTGTAGAAAATTCGTCTGTTTGATTTAAAAATTCAACAATTTATTGAAAATTGGTTGTCTTTCTTGGTTAAAAATTATTTATAAAATAATTTTTCTTGAAAATTCAACTATTTTCATAGGTAGAAAGTTCTTCTAGTAGGTTCAAAAGTAAGGAAAAATTTTTGTTTAACATTTATACTTATGGTTTCATAATTAAACTCTTTTGTTGAAAAGTGTTTTTTTCGCTTAAAAATTTCTATCTTTTGATAGAAAAATGTCTGTAGAGTTCAGATATTTTTTAAACAATTCGTTTTTTCTTGTTGCAATTTTAAGAGCTTGAACTAATTTGTTAAAAATGCAGTTTTTTGGTTGAAGATTCATAATTTTAATTGAAAATTAATATCTTTGATTAGAAATATTTTGGTAGAAAATCAAGTTTTTTGTTGGAAATTTAACACTTGTTCAAAATTCGCCTTTTTCGTATAAAAATTCAATTATTTGGTTAAAAGTTTAATGTATTTTGCTAAAAATTTAACTATTTTAGTAGAAAATCCGACTACTTGGATAATATTTTGGTAGAAAATTCGAATATTTGCTTGAAAATGAACTCTTTTGTTGCAAATTATTATTTTTTTAATGGTAAAAAATTGACGATTTTGCTATCAATTAACTTTTTTCTTGAAAACTACTATTATCGGTAAGAAAATCCATGTATTTAAAAAAAAATCTCGATTTTGGTAGAAACTCCACCTACTTGACGGCGAAGTAACTTTTTTGTTGAAAATTCATCTTTTGGCTTGAAAATTTAACTCTTTTATTCAAAAGTGTTCTTTTTTCAGTTTGAAAATTTATTTCTTCTGGTAAAAAATGTCAGCTTTTTTGGTTAAAAATACAACTGTTTGGTTGAAAAATGTGACTGGAAATTCTTTCTCGGTTTGAAATTCAATTATTTTCTTAAAAAGTCATCTAATATTTTGTTAAAATGCAATATTTTTACTTGAAATGTTATGGATTAAAAGCGTTTCAAATTGAATCATTTAACAAGTGTTTGTTTAGTAATAATTAATAATAATAAATTAATTAATTAAAAAATCAAACAAAATAAGTAGATTAATAAATAAAATAATCAATAATTATTATTAATTATAAGTTGGATGTGCACACAAGGGGGTAATAAGAACTTTTTGAAAGGAAACTCTACCTATCCTTAGGAGCAACTGAAGTCGTATGATGGAAAAGCAGCTGCAGACGTTCCTGCAGATAATTATGACACAAATCTTCGAAACTCGCTCCAGTTTGTCGACCACAGGATGCTGGATTTTGAAATCCTGGGGCATCACAAAGCAGAAGAGAAGCGACTGTGTGAACTGGAGATGATATCGACCTGAAAAAGCAGAAGATACATTTTATAAATACGGATATCAAACTTATTTTTAATTAAATTAATTTAGTTCTGCTGAAGAAATCTTTGTCAAATATTTTAAACTCTTTGGAAATTCATTGAAATATTTGGTCGAATATTTTTAATATTTATGAAATATTTGTGAAATCTTTTTAATCTATCAGAAATCTTTACGGAATATTTAAATCTTTGGAAAATCTTTGAAATCTTTATAAAATATTAAAAATATTTTTGAGATGTTTGGTATATTTTTTCAATTGTTGAAATATTTAGGAAATCATTCAACCCTTTGTGAAATATTTTTAAACTATTTGAATTTTTTCTGGAACATTTGAAATCTTTGTTAAATCTTTAGAAAATTATTGAAATGTTTTTAAAATATTTGAGAATGTTTGTGAAATTGTTTAAATCTTTGACAAATATTTGAAATCTTTGGGAAATCATTGAAATATTTCTGAAATCTTTGTGAAATCTTTCGGAAATCATTGCAATCTTTGTAAAATGTATGGAAATCTTTGCGAAATATTTCAAATATTTTATTATATTTTTGAAATGATTTAAATCTTTGTGAAACCTTTTAAATATATTCAAAAAAATTTCGACGTGTTTAAATCTTTGAACATTTTTGGAAAATTATTGAAATTTTATAAAATATTTAACATATTTTTAAATTGTTGAAATCTTTGGGAAATCATTGAAGTCTTTATGCAATATTTAAAAAATTATCCGAATTTTTTGTGAAATATTTGTAAAATCTTTCTGAAATGATTGAAATCTTTGTGAAATCTTTTAAATCTATCCAAAATTTTTACAAAATGTTTAAATCTTTGAAAATGTTTATAAAATTATTTAACCTTTATAAAATATTTACAATATTTTTGAAATATTTTTTAAATTGTTGAAATCTTTGGGAAATCATTGAAGTCTTTACGAAATCTTTTTAAACTATCCGAATTTTTTGTAAAACATTTGAAATCTTTGTGAAAACTAGAAAATCACTGAAATCTTTGTAAAATCTTTCTGAAATGTTTGGAAATATTTACGAAATATTTTTAATATTTTATAAATATTTGATCATATTTTTGAAATGATTCCAATTTTTGAAAAATTTTGGAAAATTATTGAACCTTTATAAAAATATTTAAAATATTTTTGAAATATTTTTTAACTTGTTGACATCTTTGGGAAATCATTGAAGTCTTTATGAAATCTTTTTAAATTATCCGAATTTTTTGTGAAACATTTGAAATCTTTGTGAAAACTTTAGAAAATCACTAAAATCTTTGTAAAATCTTTCTGAAATGTTTGGAAATATTTGCGAAATATTTAAAATATTTGAAATATTTGATCATATTTTTGAAATTATTGCAATTTTTGTAAAATCATTGGAGTCTGTGAAATCTTCTAAATCACTCCGAAATCTTTGCGAAACCTTTAAAATCTTTGTGTTCTGAAATCTGCGAAATATTAAAAATATTTTTTTATATATTTGGTAACATTTGTGAAATTATTCAATACTTTGTGAAATCATTGGGAAATAATTATAGTCTGTAAAATCTTTTAAATCTTTACAAAATAGTCGAAACCCTTGAAATCTTTGAGAAATCATTGACATTTTTTTGAAAAATTTGTAAAATCTTTTATATCTTTGGGAAAACATTGAAATCTTTCTTAAATTAAAGTCTTTGTAAAATCTTTGAAATCTATTCAAAATCTTTGCGAAATATTTCAAATATTTTCCAAATATCTGAAATTATTTGTGAAATCTATCGGAAATCTCTCTGAAATAATTGAAGTATCTGTGCAAATTTTTTAATCTATCTCAAATCTTTGCGAAATATTTAGAAAAGTAATAAAATCTTTGTGGAATTTTTGTAATCTACTTGAACTCTTTGCTAAATATTTTAAACATTTCGAAAATTATTGAAATCTTTGTGCATTTTTTAAATATATCCGAATTCTTTGTGAATTTTTTTGGAAAATCATGAAAAACTTTTCATAATCTTTTTAATCTATCGGAAATCTATAGGAAAGTTGCACAATTTTTTCGAAATCTTTGGGAAATTACTCATACCTTTGCGAAATATTTGAAATATTTAAAAAATATGTGATAATATTTTTGAAATTTTTTGGAAATCATTATATTCTGTTAAATCTTTTTAATTTATCCAAAATCTTTGTGCACACTTTGAAATCTAACGGAAATCTTTGTGAATTAATTGAGGTATTTGTGAAATTTTCCTAATATATCACAAATCTTTAGAAAAGTATTAAAATCTTTGTGGAATCTTTGAAATCTACCTAAAATCCTTCCAACATTTTTGAAACCTTTATGAAATTATTAGCATCTTTGTGAAATCTTTGCGAAATATTAGAAATATTTAAAAAGATGTGACAAAATGTTTGAAATTATTGAAATCTTTGGGAAATCTATCGGAAATCTTTACAATTTTTTCGAAATATTTGTGAAATTGTTAACATCTTTGTGAAATCCTTGCGAAATATTTGAAATATTTAAAAAATATGTAATAATATTTTTGAAATTATTGAAATCTTTTAAATCCATCCGAATTCTTTGTGAAATTTTTGGAAAATCATTTAAATCTTTTCATAATCTTTAAAATCTATCGGATATCTTTAGGAAACCTTTAAAAAAATTGACGAACTCTTCAGGAAATTGTTAACATCTTTGCGGAATCTTTGGAATGTACCTAAAATCTTTCCAAAATTGTTGAAATCTTTCAAAATCTTTGCTAAATATTTGGTAATAATCGTGAAATCTCTTGAAAATCATTAAAATCTTTGTGAAATCTTTGGCAATATGAATGTTATGCCTGTACTTATTATTTATTACTCAATATTGATATAAAATTCTTAAATAGTATAATATTATTATACTATGCATAAAATGTGTCATACAATATTGAAGTTTATTCATCTGCCTCCACCTAGAGCAAAAAAAAGGTCTCTCCGTCACTTCTGGACTCTATACCATAAACTTACTTGTTGATCAAAGCAGCGACGCAGTGAAAGACTTCAGAGTAAAGACCAACAAGAAGTCCCTCCAGAGCATCGAGTCCCGTCACATCTTTGCTTTGATCTGTCGGACTAGGAGTTCTTAAATTAGGTCTAGGCGTGTTGGGAGTGCCTCCTCCACCATTGCAAGAAAAGACAACTCGACTCAGTTCTTCGACCGACGTCCCCAGCAGGGTAGCCGCCCTCTCGGCACACTCAACTCGCGCAAACTGCCAGCGACTCTGCGAACTCGTGCCAGCCTTGACAGCGCCTGCACAGCTCAGATGATAAATCCCGGCCAGAGCGAACCAAATGGCCTTCTCGTCGGCCTCGGAAACCCCCAGAATTCTCAGGGCAGCGATGATACGATTGAATTCCACCATCGCTCGCTGCTTGTCCTCATGCTTCTGCAGAGGAGTTATGAAGGGATTATTCTCAGCCACCAAATTCGCCAGGTTGAGCTCCTTTCGCAGAGCGCCTTCCGCTCCAGCAAGAAGTCGGTAAACCGCGTGAAACGTTGGATCGCCATTTCCACGTCGGCCAATTCTCGACTTTTCGAGAAGCAGGACTTGTAACGAGGCGGAGGCCACTTGTCCGGACTGATCAAAGTCGAGGCTGAAGATCTGGGTGAATCTGGTTGCGTTTGAGTTCATGTGGGTTCGACTGTTGCCAAACGCCTCGAGAACCGTGAACAGGGCGTTCAGCTTCTCGATTGTGAGAATCTGCAAATGGGGAAAGAAGAATTTCATTTTCAAACAAGTTGTGAAAGTGATCGAAACTCTGGAAATCTTTTAATTGGTTCTTGCTTTTTGTTTCAATTTGTTTCAAATGTTTGATAATACACTAGAACCGCGGTTATATCCGCTGTCCGAGAACGTAAGCATTCACTTATATCCTCCCGGAAGGGGATTCCACCAATGCTGCTCAGGAAAGGGGAAATGGCCGCGGATATAAATGAGAGTTATGCAGGGAAATAAGCACGAGAGGATATAAGTGAGAGAGGATATAACTGCGGTTTCAGTGTATTTGTTAAATTATTTAAATATTTACGAAATCATTGAACTTCTTTAGATCTATCCGAAATCTTTGTCATTTTTGTGAAATATTTAATAAATCTTCGGTAAAACATTGCAATTTTATCAAATCTTTAGAAAATCTTTGAAAATCTTTGCAAAATAATCAGAATATTTGATAATACTTGTGAAATTACTTAAGTCTTTGTCAAATCTTTCATAAATCATTGAAATCTTTTAAATCTGCGTGAAATAATTTAGGTTTTTGTTAAATATTTGAGGTGTATCTTAAATCTTTGAGAAATACCTCTGATCGTTGTGAAATCTTTCAAAAATCATTGAAATATTTTTGAAAACTTTGAAACTACTTATGAAATATTTGTTAATATTTGTGAAATTATTTAAATCTTTGGGAAATCAATCAATTCTTTGTGAAGATTTTTAAACCTATCCGAGATATTTGAAATCTCTGGGAAATCATTGAAATATTTATGCAATCTTTGAAATCTATCTGAAGTCTTTGAGAAGAATTTGAAATCTTCGGGAAATCATTGCCATTTTATCAGATCTTTGGAAATTTTTTTGCAAAATATTTAGAATATTTTATAATAATTGTGCAATTTTTTCCACCTTTGTAAAATATTTCAGAAATAATTGTAACCTTTTAAATCTTTGTGAAATTTAAAACTCTTTGTGAAATATTTCTAATCTATCTGAAACCTTTGCAAAATATTCGTAATCTTTATGAAATCTTTATGAAATCTTCGGGAAATAATTCCAATTTTATCAAATCTTTAGAAATGTTTACAAAATATTTAGAATATTTGATAATGTTTGTGAAATTATTTAAATATTTAGGAAATCACTAAACTTCTTTAAGTCTATCCGAAATCTTTGACATTTTTGTGAAATCTTTATGAAATCTTCGGGAAAACACTGTAATTTTATCAAATCTTTAGAAAATCTTTGAAAATCTTTGCAAAATAATCAGAATATTTGATAATACTTGTGAAACTACTTAAATCTTTGTAAAATCTTTCATAAATCATTGAAATCTTTTAAATCTGTGTGAAATAATTTAGGTTTTTGTGAAATCTTTCTAAAAACTTTGAAACAACTTCTGAAATATTTAGTAATATTTGTGAAATTATTGAAATATTTAGGAAATCATTGAATTCTTTATGAAGAATTTTGAGAAGAATTTGAAATCTTCGGGGAATCATTGCAATTTTATCAGATGTTTGGAAATTTTTTTGCAAAATATTTAGAATATTTTATAATATTTGTGCAATTTTTTCAATCTTTGTAAAATATTTCCGAAACAATTGAAATCTTTTAAATCTTTGCGAAATAATTAAAGTCTTTGTGAAATATTTATAATATATCTGAAATTTTTTGTAAAATATTTGGAATATTTGTGAAATTTTTATGAAATCTTCGGGAAATCATTGCAATTTTATCAAATCTTAGGAAATCTTTGCAAAATAATTAGAATATTTGATAATGCTTCTGAAATTACTTAAATCTTTGTAAAATCTTTCGTAAATCATTGAAATATTTTAAATCTGTGTGAAATAATTTGGGTTTTTGTGAAATCTTTTAGGTACATCTTAAATCTTTGAGAAATATATCTGATCTTTGTGAAATCTTTCAAAAACGATTGAAATCTTTCTGAAAACTTTGAAACTACTTATGAAGTATTGAGAAGACTTTTAAATCTTGGAGATCTTCGGAAAATCAGTGCAATTTTATCAAATCTTTAGAAATGTTAGCAAAATATATAGAATATTTAATAATATTTACGAAAATATTGCCAATCTTTGTGAAATGTTTCAAAAATCATTGAAATATTTTTGAAACCTCTGGAAATACTTTTGAAATATTTGGTAATACATGTGAAGTTATTGAAATCTTTTTCAAATCTTCGAAATTTTCAGGAAATCATTATAATTTTATGAAATTTTTGTAAATCCGAAATTTTTTTAATCTTCGGGGACTCGTTGAAATCTTTATGCAATCTTTAAAATTTATCTGAAAACTTTGCGAAATCCTTGCAATTTTTTTTAAATCTTTGTGAAATATTCGGGTAATCATTGCAATTTTATCAAGGATTTGGAAAATATTTAGAAATCTGTTCAAAATGTTTAGAATATTTGATAATATTTGGAATCATTGTGAAATCTTTATGAAATCTTAGGGACATAATTCGATTTTTATCAAATCTTTGGAAACGTTTGCAAAATATTTATAATATTTTATAATATTTGTGAAATTAGTGAAATCTTTCGAAAATCAGTGAAATGTTTATCTAATTTTTGACATTTATCTGAAATATGTGTGAAATCTTTAAAATCTCTGAGAAATCTTTGCAAAATCTTTGTGAAAACTTTGTAAAATATTTGTAAAATCTTTGGAAATACTTTTAAAATATTTGTTAATAATTGTAAAATAATTGAAATTTTTGGGAAATCATTGAAGTCTTTGTGAAGATTTTTTAATCTATCCGATATATTTGAAATAATTGAAATCTTTATATAATTTTTGACATTTATCTGAAATCTTTGCGATGTATTTGAAATCTTGGTCAAATCTTCGAAATTTTCGGGAAATCATTATAATTTTATTAAATGTTCGGAAATCTTTGCAAAATATTTAGAAAATTTGATTATATTTGTGAAATTATTTAAATCTTTAGGGTATCATTGAAATTTTATTAAATATTTGGAACATCTTTGCAAAATAAATAGAATATTTGATAATATTATTGAAACTATTTAAATCTTTGTTAAATCCTATGGAAATCATTGAAATCTTGTGAAATAATTAAAGTTTTTGCCAAATGCTTTAAGTCTATCGAAAATCTTTACGAAATATTTTCAATCTTTGTGAAATATTTTTAAAAATCATTAAAATCTTTTTGTAACCTTCAGAAATACTTTAAAAATATTTGGTAATATTTGTGAAATTATTGAAATCTTTTGAAAATCATTGAAATCTTTATGTAACTTTTGAAATTTATCTGAAATCTTTGCGAAGTATTTGAAATCTCTGGGGAATTATTGTAATTTTATTAAATCTTTGGAAAATCTTTAGAATTCTTTCCAAAATATTTAGAATAATTGAGCTGCCGGATAGAATAAGGGCACATTTCAATTTTTAAAGACTCTATCGAGATGTAGAATTTCCTTGCGCATCTTTGTTCCCTCAGGCAAAAAGTTGTAGCTTTTTTGGTTTTCTAATTAAAGCCATAAAACTGACTTTTTTGGAAAAATCAATTTTGATTCGTTTTTCACTTCAACTCGTGCTCAGTCAGTCAGTTTTTAGAA
>JAWWLR010000054.1:71571054-71590587 GCA_035041075.1 Acraspis erinacei | reverse complement strand
TCAATTTTTTACCTTAGTGTGTTCAAAATGGCTCGTTAATGACAAAATTTTGCGAAGACATTCATGATTTTTTTTCTAAAAAAGTATGATCTTTTCGAGAAAGTGCAAAAGGAGAAAAAGTTCTTAGAATCACTCAAAGAAAACGTGAAAGTTTTTCCAGCAAGTTTTAAATTATTTTTTTGATTTTGCAATTTGTCAATTTTTGAAAAATTAAAAACTTGCTCAAAAAGTTCTAAAAAAAATCCAGATGAATTCTTTTTTTGATTCTAACAACTTTTTATTCTTGATAGTTTTTGCTATAAGCTCATGATGCTTAAGAAAAAAATGCACAAAAATCATCATTCTTGATCATGTAAATTTTCGATGTACAAGTATATGCGCTTCGATGAATATGGGAGCCTGCATTGGTGAAAGAAGATCTGGAAAGAAATGAATCTCTCTGGAAAAATTCTCACGTATTCTTTCAGCGATTCTAAGAACTTTTTCTCCTTTTGCACTTTCTCGAAGAGATCATACTTTTTGAGAAAAAATTCATGAATGTCTTCGCAAAAATTTTGTCATTAACGAGCCATTTTGAACACACTAAGGTAAAAAATTAATCTCGGAACCATGTATTCTGAAAGCTTATGCATTTATTCCACCGGTTATTGAGGTTCCAAGTAGATTCTTAAGCTTTAAAAATATGGGCATTCTCGGCGTAACGGGTTAAGGAAAACCAGAAGAATTCGATAAAATTCATTAAAAAATCAAGCTGAACTTAAAAAGCAAACAACAAGTGAATTAAAAATATATACAAAAATATGAAAAAATTAATTGAATTCAGTAAGTTTGAAATGAATTCAGAAAAATGAAAAGGGCATTCAAAAGAATATGATGAAATGCGTTTAAAAATCCATTGAATTGAGTAAAATTTAGTGAATTCAGAATTTAAGGTGAATTCCAAATAAATTGCAGCAAATATTAAAAAATCTCTTTAAATTTTTGACATTCATTGAAATTTCTCACCTTCTTACTAATAAATTCCTTGAAACCCTTAAAAATTCTTAAAATTACCGAAACTCTTTAAAATTCCTTGAAAATGTTTAAATCTCTTGAAAGTGTCTTTCATCTTTTAAAACACACTGGAATTTTTCAAAGCCTTTGAAATTCGTTCAAACTGTTGAAATAAATAAAAAAAATCAGAGAATCTTTTTAAATTTCCTAAGATATTTTAAATCCTTTGCTTGCTACCTTTTGAAATCCTTTAAAACTTTTGAAAGACCTTGAAAATTCCAGGGAACCATTTACAATACCTTTAAATATTTAAAATCCTTTGATCATTTTATCAACTGATATTCAGGACCAAATAAATAAACAAAATTACAATGTTTAAAATCAGTTAATCAACTAAAATTGAGTAAACGTATAAGAATTCAATTTCATTTAATAATCTAAAAGAATGAAAAAAATTCAAGATAAATTAATAAGAATTCAGGATGAATTCCAAAACCTGATTCCAAATCTCTTAAAACATTTGAAAACCTAGAAAATATCTCACTTCACATGAATACATGTTTTGTAATCCACTAAAATATTATAAAAATCCCGTGAAATTCTATATTGATATATCATTAAATCCTCGAAAATGTATTAATATACATTGGGAGCTTTGAATTCTTAAAAATCATTTAAGTCCTCGGAAATCTTATAAAATAGAAATCTTTTAAAATATTTTAAAACGTTATAGGTCCTGTAAAACCTTTCCATAACAAACGAAATTCTAGATGACTGTTTATCTTAAAATTATTCAAATGCTTTGAAATTCCTTTAAATTAGAGAAATATATTTTTTTAATTTCTTGGAAGCTTTTAAAATTCCCTAAAATATTGACAATTAAAAGCTCTTGACAATACCTTAGAATTTTTTTAAATACCCGAAAGTCGGTTGCGACTTTTGCTTGAAAAATACCAGCTGCGTAGAGGAAAGGCGCAATGCGCCAGTACTCACATGCGGAGATTGCGCAATATTGTGCATCCCAATTAGGAACTGTGGCTAAACCGAGAGTCGGGTTTATTTTTTTCGGGGGACTTACTTTTTCAGAATAAATAGCGAGAGGAGCTACAGGATTGATGACAACCATGTTGTCTCCTGCGTATGTGTGAATTAGATTACTGGCATATCTCTGTCGCAGAGTGTGAAGGACTGAAGACTCGTTCAAAAAGCGTAGTTGTGATAATTCCTCCGCCTTGTCGAACTGAGGTGGGTTTGCCTGAAAGATTTATTATTATTAATCAATATTATAATTACTTGTTTACTGAATTCGCTTCAGATCAAATTTTTACGTAAAACAGATTAAATTCAAATAATATAATAATAATAATAATTAATGAATAATTAATAATTCTGTTAAACACATAAAATTAATGTATACATAACATATTTAATTAAGTATGGAGTAATTAAGATTTGAAATCAAAACATACTGAATTTTCAACCACAAAAGATTAATTTTCTACCAAAAGAGATGAATTTTTAACAAATAACTTTAGTTTTCAAGCTCAAAAGTCGAATCTTGTAGAAAGCAGTTGACTTTTAAATTCAGAAAGATAAATTTTTAATAAAAAATTTAATTTTCAAGCAAGGAAGGTGGTTTTTCATCAAATTGTTAAATTTTCGATAGCAAACAAATTAATTTAATTTTAGATAAATGGTTAACAATCGAACAGTAACATTTTAAACTAGAAACTCTATATTTTCAGAAAAATATAGATTAGTTAAACTTCACTTAGGAAAATTACCATTCAACAACAAATACAAAATGAATTTTCAAGCAAGGATGAATTTTTAATTTAAAATATGAATCTTCAACTGAAATATGTAATCAAATTTTCAACCAAAACTACGAATCTTCAACCCAGAAGGTTAACTTTCTAACTAAAAGGACAAGATTACAACAAAATACATGAATTGTTGACTACAAAACATAAAAATAATTTAAGCAAAATTTGCATAGTGAAATTTTCAGTTAAAAAAAAATAGTTTTCATCCAAACGGAATCATATTCAACTAGAATATTGGAATAATCAAATATATTAGTTAAATTATCAGTTAGAAAAATTGATTTTCTACAAACAAAAAAACTAATTTTTGTAGATCAATTTTCTACCAAAGATTAGTTTTTAATTAAAAGAATGAAGCTTCAACTAAAAAATGTATTATTTAATAAAAGACTTTAACTTTCAACCAAGCAGTTGAATTGCCAACAAAAAAGATTTATTTTTAACCAGGAAGATTAATTTTCTACCAATAAGGGCGGTTTTTCAACAAAACACAAGAATTTTCAACTAAAAAAGAAACAATTTTAACCAACAACTAAATAGTTAAATATTCCGTTAAAAATATACTTATTTTCACCCAAAAAAAAAGAAACAAAATTTCAAACAAAAAAGTTAAATTTTCAGTTAATAAAACTCATTTTCAACAAAAAATCAATATTTTCAAAAAAATAGTTAAATTTGTAACCAGAGATACATTTTTAATTGAAATCATGAATCTTGAACCACAAAATGAATGTGTAACAAATTAGTTCAACTTTCAACCAAGTAGTTGAATTTCTAACAAAATATTATAGTCTTTAACAAAAAAGCATTAATTCTGATCCAAAAATATAATAGTAGATTTTTCAGTAAAAAATCATTAACTTTCAAATAAAAAAATTTGCATTAATTATAAAGATCTTAGTTTTATTGGTATAATGATCCAAGCCATTTTTTATCAATATAGTCACTTTATCAACCAATGCAAATATCAGCTAATTAGTTGAAAATGTTGAATGTTCCTATTGGGTTTAAAAAAAATTCAGTTTGAATTTAAGCGAAAACACGAGAAAAAGGAAAATTCCTTGGAAACAGGTGAAAAAGAGGAATCATTTAAAAAAGGGGGAATAAGCAAATAGGGGGAAGATTTTAAAGTCTGCAATTCTTTAAATTCTAAAAACACACATAGATCATTCTTTCGGAGACCAAACTGAGAAAACAAATCCAGATAATTCTTCTAGAGAATACACTCGAAACATATAAAGAAATAATAAGGAACAAAATTAAAATTGATAAATATTAGGCAGATTTATCATAAAACATTATTGAGACACCTAGTGTTTGAATCTGATTTCTCTGGTTTTGTTCTGATTCCAGTGAATTTGGATGTACAGAAAGTATTAAAAAACGATACGAATCGAACTTTTTTATTAAAGAAGAGAGAAGCTCCGGATAAAGGTAGGAGGTAGTAAGAAATATTTTTAGTAATTAAAGTAACCATGCTTCTAATGTAAAAACAGGCATTAATCCAAGAGTATTGTTTTTGATTTTTAACTTTTGATTAAAAGAGTTCTTAACAGTTCTAGAAGATTTGATGAATACCTTTTCGACATCTTCTTCGTCGACGAGAAGTTCCTCTCCAGAAGGTATCAAACGGACTCTCAGCTTGCCAGTATCTAGATCTGAGGAACCACATCTTGATGCTGGAGTAAATCCTCCTCGATGTAGCAACCAAATCCTTTCGGAAGCGAGAAATGCTTGTTCCTGGGCTAGGTGCTCTTCAGTTCGCGCCTGAAAAACAAAGAAACATCAAAGATTAGTAATAATCCAATTCGAAAAATATTATCATTCTGCAATATCAGAATTCAAACTGGACGGAATATGAAACACCTCACTCAGTATTAGCTTTGTATATTGATCAAGATTTAAAAAAAAGAGTAGGCAACTCTGATCACATTAATTTGGTTTGTCCAGTTTTTCTAGAACTTAGGGAAGGAAAGGACCTTCTTGGAATGAAAATGTCCACTGGGGCTAAAATCACAACTCCTTCGCACAACCCGGAAGGTGAAACTGACTAGGTAGACGACGATGTATATGAGAATGACGACATTCGCGAGGAACATCGTACCCACCGAGACAACTGACAAGTAAGTCGATTCGAAACGTCCGTTCGATTCGTCTCTTAGCACATGTTATGAAGAGAAACAGTAACAGTTCCAGAGCAAGTTCTCCTTGTAGGTACGCCTGTGCTGTTGCAGCTTGGGTCAAAGTAGGTGGGTACGGCTACTTGTACGACGTACTATGGGTATTAATCTCATGCGATTGCATTGGGAATCAAAGCACGTGGGACGACAGAGAGAGAATGAGAAAAACAACCCAATACGTGTAAATGATCGACGCATTCGTGGAGATCAAGGAAACAAATCTTCATTTCGAAATGCCGTTATTCCAAAATAAAAATAAGGTATGCTTATTAAAGGCCAGAGCTTCTTCCAATAGGTAACACGCTCCTACTTCTCCGAGGTCTATTCGGGAAGTATCCGACCTAGTGCTCTAACTTTCTACCTAATGGTGATATTGTCAAAAATCATCACTTATAATATAGGGGGATCTCTGTGAGGGCCCCTACTAAGTTACATGGAATTGCGAATCTTTGTTCGACTAGTGTACGCAGTTGCGTAAACGTCCAACCACGTACGCGTCGAATTTCAGGATGACGGGACCACCGAACAGAGAGTGTACATTACATTTTGCGATAAGCTTAGCCATTCTTGTTCGGAAACCATCGCTATAATTTGGAAAGTGTATGATTATGAGTCTATGAGTGATACTCAAGTCAGAGGGGTTTGGGCGATTTGAAAGAATACGTCAGCGGAAACTAACTTTCGCACTAGCAAGCCCGATACAGCCAAAACACAGCCAAAACGGTTGTAAAATTGGTTCCACGGCTGCTAACTATTCATCACAGCTTAGTCAGCAATTTCTGATGAAACATGGCCTTATACAACTTTGGCAGCCTCAATACATTCCTGATCTAGCTTCCCGTAACTTCCGGCTCTTTCCTAAATTGAAATATCCTCTAAAAGAAAAACGATTTATGACGCAAAGGAAATAAAATATGATTACCATGAAACAGCTTTTATCTAATCCAAAAGGTGACTTTAAGGAGCGTTTCCGAAAGTGGGAAGATCGCTGGAAGAAGGTTCTGGGTTCCAAAGGGAAGTACTTTGAAGGGAATAAGATCGTCATTGACCAAAATTAATTTACTCGTACTCCTGGTACACTACAAGGTCGGATACTTTCCGGCAGATCTCGTATATCTTTAATCTTATTCTAGCTTGTGCCATCTATCAGTTTAAAATAAATGATTCATTCTTCAAATTTTAGTTTCATCAACTTGAAGTGCTTTCAAATCTGACAAGTTTCTAGTTTATATTTTCTTTAATCTTAAGTTTCCCAAATTTTAAATTGATTTTTTGTTTAAAAGTCTTTAATTTGGAATTCACAAATTCTCAGAAAATATTTTTTAGCCAAAATTGATAAAAGACCGAATCCGTTCCCAAGCATTCAAGTCATGATTGACATATTCAGGATTGCATTGCCAATAAAGTATCGTTTTTTACCCCGGCCAGAAACCGTTATAGACTTGGTCAGGTGTCCGTCCTCGTGCTCTTTTCCAAGTATGGGGAGTCAGGGGAAATAATGGGAGGATATGTAGGAGCACTGAGGGGATATTAGAGGAGGGGAAGTAAGGGAAGGAGTAAGAAAAATGGTGGAAAAGAGGGGACGCGAAATGAAGGGAAATGAGGGTAGGGGAAGCATCACAAATCATGAAAGGAAAGTAGAGGAAGTGAGTGTAAATACTTCGATCTGTCCGTTTTTCCCAAGGAGGGGAAGTGAAAAAATTAGCGGAGAGTAGGGTAAGCGAGGGGGAATGAGACGATGGAAAGCATGAAAAGTAGGAAAGTGAGAGAAATGAGTAAGGGGAAATGATGGGAGGATAAGTAGGGGAGGTATGGGTGATGAGAGAAAGGAGTGTAGAGAAAATTACGGATTAGGGAAGGCGAGGGGTCATGAAGAGAGGAGAAGTGAGTGGAAATGAAGAGAGATAGGAGAATTGGTTAAAAATGAGTATGAGTATGGGAGGAGAAGTGAGGGCTGGGGAAGTAAGTGCTCGCTGAGGAAACCAGACAAGGTGGAAATAGAAGAGTAGGAAGTTGGTTTCGTGGTGTAGGGTAAGTGAGTAGAGGGGAAATAGGGGATAGAAAAACAGGAGGGGGCTGAACGACTTAATTAAAATCTTAATAAGCCAATAAATTTTAATGGCTATCTAAGTAACAGTTTTTGAGGATAATATTTCAATAATAACTGAATGTACATATATTACAAGATGTATAAATTACAACTTTTGCATGTGTTTAAATAAAAATGTATATTTTTCCCAAGTTTTTATCTGCGGGTTTAAAATTATTTTATAAGTTTTTTGTTATTAAAGTATTTACAAAAATTTCCTTGTATTTATAAATTGAAATTAAAATCCCAAGAGTGGAAAATTTAAAGCCCTCAAAAGAGAAATAAATTCTTGCAGTAAGCATTCAAAATAAAAATCTATTTGGCTGGCTTTTCAAAGGCTATTGGACCTGAAGCCTATATTTAATCTCGATAGCTTTCTAATTTATAGTGTATAAATCTGAAATAGTAAAACCTATGGCAAGAAATTTAAACTTAGAAGCTTCGCAATCTAAATATGAGTATACCAACATTTTATATTTAATTTTTATATTCATAATTTATACAATATCACACGCTTTGTCCTGAAAGTTTTCAATGTTTCCTAATTTGGAACCAGAAAAAATGAAAAATATAAAATCAAAATTAATTAAATAAAGTTCAAAAATTCTAAAACTGCGTAATACATTTAAGGGATAAAAATTAGTTTTAGTAACTTGCAGTACTTAAGGCTCTTAAAACGACTTAAAACTAGACACGATGACGGTAGCCCGGCATACACAATAGCTAGTGTGTTGCCTTTTACAGGCTCGAAATCTCTAAATTTTTAATTACAAAAAAACAAGAACATTTATCGAAAAATTGCTATGTTCCGGCCGACATAATTGCTTTTAGACCATGTGGTTCAAATATGACATAAAATAATGCATTCTTGTAGACGTATTAAGGATCTGTCGAAACCGCGAGTCATGTTAAGAGCCTTAAGATTCTTAAGAAGATGTTCCCCTTTTTACGTGCTTTCTGGTAAATTTATAATCTTAAATTAAATATATTCAAATTAAAAACCTGCTCTTCAACGAAGCTTGAAAAGACTTAAACTTCACGATTCATCAAATTTACTCATCATGTAAGTTTAAAAATTCAATTAATTGGTTAATTGGTCGATTGGTAAATTGGATAATTGACCGCGTTGCTCCCAGATGCAACCGACGTAACTCGAGACATTTCAAAAATGAAATCGCATATTTACGTTCGCCATGTGAATGGCCTGAATCATCTTGAGAATTGAGACACTCGAAGTCACTTGACCGAGCTTGAACTCATGATTGCACAAATATCTTGATATTGGATTCTGGTTTTATTTTTTGCGGATCCTCCTACGTGAAGAAATCTTTTGCAATTTTCTTTCAATATTTGATGACTTTTCAATCAAATAGTCGAATTTTCTACACAGCAGTTGATTTTTTGAACAAAATAGTCGAACTCGTAATAAAATAATAAAATTTTCTACAAAATGACTGAATTTGTAATCACATAGTTGAATTTTTGACCTACAAAGATTCATTTTCAATCAACAACCAAATTTAATTATCAACTAAATTGTTGAATTTTCATCTGAAAACGATTTTTAACCTAAATGAAAAAATTGTCTACAAACGGGTAAGATTTCCATAAAACAATTAAATTTTCAACAAAATAGTTTTGAGTTCAAAAAGAAATAATTCTTAACGAAAAATATAATATTTGATATTTCAAACAAGAAGAGATTTTTATTTTTATTCAAAAACAGTAGATTTGACCAAAAAATGAATTCTTAATAAAAAATGTGATAGTTTATATTTCAACAGAAAAAAAATAATTAAAAATAAAAAACAATTGAATTTAATTAAAAAAGACGAATTTTTAACCAAATATTTGAATACTTAACCAACACTATACATTTTTAACCAAACAGTTCTATTCTATCCAAGAATATCAAATATCTACCAAAAGAGATACATTTTTAAACAAAAAGACGAATTTTGAACAAGGGAGTATAAATTTCAAAATGAAAAAAGATTTTTAAGTAAAGAGAAAAAAAATGCAAGCAAATTTTGGTTTAAACATAAAAGGCGAATTCTCAAGAAAATAGTTAAATGTTCAACCCGAAAGTTAATTTTGAACCAAATTGTTTGATTTTCATTTCAAGACTATCAATTTTTAACCAATAATGGAATACTTAAATTTTCAGTTCAAGAAATTGAGTTTCAACCTCAATAAACGAATTTTCAACAAAACAGTTAAAATTTCCAAAAAACAATTAAATTTTCAACAAAATAGTTAGATTTCCAACGAAAGAGATGGATCTTCCAATGAAAAATGTAATTCTTAACAATTTGGTTCACATTTCCACCGAACAATTTAATTATCAACCATGAAGATTAAGTTTCTACTAAAAATGAAGAATTTACAACCAAATATAACAATTTTTTAACTAAAAATGATTAAGTATTAACAAACCAATATAGAGTAGTTAAATCTTCATTTAAAAAAATTAATTTAAAAAAAACGAATTTTTAATCAAATAGTTAAGTCTTCAACCAAATAGTAGAATTAATAACCAAAATAGTTGAATTTTTATCCAGAAATATATTAAAAGTGACTTTTTTCATTTTTGTAAGTATTTAATAGAAATGGCTATTCACATATATACTTTCCATGTGTGATGCAAGCATCTATGTTACTATCCTGCCCCCCCCCCAACCCACACCCAGGGCAGTGCGATGCAGTTTTTAAACGGCCCCAAAGCTTTTTTTTACTGTCTCTGAAACTATTGAAGATATTTCCTAATCAAACAACGCAAATGAAAGACGTTTTGTAAAAAACTTGAAAAATAAATATACAGACCAATACCCGAGCCAAAATATCTTTTTGGGCATTTCATAAAAGAGCCAGGGTGTTTAAAAGTATGTACCAAAAATAAAAAATGAAAACTAAAAAAAATGCATTTTTTTCCTCATCATCTAGTGTTAATATCTCCGAGACCCAATCGGGTGATAGCAAGCTCGCCGGGAACAAACATTTTGCTAAGTACTAAACCCAAATATTTTTTTGCACATTTCCAAAAACAACTAGGATTTTTAAAAGTACCAAAGGCGAAAAATGAACATGAAAAAAAATTTCCCTTATTATCTAGTCAGTCTTTTCGGGACCTAATTGGGTGCTGGCTAGCCCGTCCGGACAAAAAAATGCAAGTATCCCAGTCAAATATTTTTTGTGCATTCTGAAAAAGAGCCATAAGACTTGAAAAATTAACTCTTAAAATAATGACATTTTTTCCTCATCATCTAGTCAGTATTTTCGGACTCAATTCTAATCTCTATTAGGACCAATAATTTGTCTAACTTTTCAATCCAAATATTTATCCGCACATTTCCAAAAATATCCAGGATGTGTATTAGTATGAAAAATGGAGAATCTATATCAAAAACAAATATTTTTCTCACCATCCTGGTTCATCCTGGCCCCGAATAGTTTCCCCATAACTTTTTACACCGGTATCACTTTATAGTCGCAAAAGCAGCATACTCGGTTGTAAATATCACAAGTTTCGTAATAAATTTTAAGCATGATATATAAATTGTAATAAATATGTAGTGTTTATTTATTAAGGCGGTGATTAGTCTTTTAGGTTTTTAGGACGAATATCGAAAATATTGCAGAAAGATTTATTAAAGGACTGAGGCAAGTTTACTTAAACTTTAAACTCTCAGGTGTGCGAATATAGCAGGGCTCTTATCGCAAAAAGGCAGCAATTACTAGCGGAATGTTCCTACACCTCTAGGCCTAATGAAAATCAGTAAAGTCATAACGCTTTTAACCGACAGCTAATAATTAGCTAATTAACTATACACATGTTGTCTTGACAAGCATACCCCTCTAGTACTATAAAACGTAACTTGTCATTTTTGTAATCTTACTTAAGTACCTACTACAAGATACAACCTCTTAAAACCTCATTTGTTTGCAACCTTTTCACACCGTTATATTTTTATAGATTTTTTATTTTTATTTAAGACTTACGTATGTAATTAGAAATTTGATTTTAAAAGTGGGTTATTATCAAAAAATATTCTTTTTAGGGATAGGCCGTAAGTTTTAATCGGAGAAAAAAAATATTCAGTCATTTTATGGTTAGCCAATATTTTTCACGATCAATGAAAGTCAAAAATACGAACTCTAAAGCTAGAAATTTGTTTACTTGATAAATAAAAACCGAGCTGCAAATCATTTGAAGCAATTTTAAGCTGGAAACATTAGAAATTGAAAAATTACATTTTTTTATTAAACTGAAAACTTCTTAAATTAGAAGTTACATTATTTTAATTTAAAATAGTTCCAAAATCCTTAAAAAGCTTTAAAATTTTATTTCAAAATCTTGAAAAATATAGGTTGAAATGTTTTTAAAAACTCCTTAAAATCTTCCAGATTCATTGTTAACAATTTCGGAAATATTTTTAAATCTTTCTAATTATTCTTTTAAAATTAATTTTTCAAAATAAAAAATCGTTTTGAATTATGATCTGACAGAGTAACAAAACCCTCAGATTCGAATTCAGCGACATCATAGTTTCGTAGGGAAAATTTAAGACCAGCATTACTTTCTATTATTAAAAATTAATTTGCAACTAAAATGTTCTATTTTATCAATAATGTTTAGAAACATTTAGAAATAAATTTCATTACGAAATTAAGTTAATTATTTGGACATTTTGACCTACAAAATTGATGCTGCAGAAAACTCGTAATCTTTAATAATGGATACAAAAACTGAAAACAGGCACTAAAACAAAAATGGAATCACATTTTCCAAGACTTTAAATATGATTCGCGGCTTGAAGTTTTATACCCGCTTAATTTCCGATTTTATTTTAAGTTCCGACTATTTCCCGGGTTTCCGGGTTAGTAGATACCCTAGTTATCTTGAATTTATAAAAATTTTGTTTCCATAAATTGAGAAACCATTGGTGTGAAACTTCAGCCAATCGCGATAAATAAATTTGCACACCTATCTTAATAGTGCAGAAATTCAGATTGCTCACGCAAAGAAACGGTTTTTATAAAAAAATCAATATTTTTGGTTCCATGATGCCTTTACATCCGTTCAAAATTCACGGTTTTCAAAATTCACGGGTTTCAAAATTAAAACAACAAGTTCTGTCAGATCGTCAACTTCTTTTTCTCGTGAACTCGTTATTTATTTGAACTCTACCCTTTATAATGAAGAACACATTTTACAACTTTCAGAGCTTATATTTCGTCATTATTCTCTAATTTAGTGTTCATTAATAACTGAAGTGATCCGCCGAACCTTATACACATATGTTCTGGATTATGACACGGCGCACGTGCGAGCATTCATGTTACTTTCAAATCACAAATTAAAAGAGGCATTGAATAAGAAGAAATTTATGTAATATAACGATTCATGAGTTCGTTAATTATGTACCTACTTCTGCGGCTATTCGTTAATCATGGAACGAAAATTAAGTGCAATCAGGTAAATCGACTCTAACCGTGTTTTTCCACGAGCGATTATTATTGTCCTGACCTTATTTATACTCGTACACGCAAATACTATAATTACATAGTAACATTTATGTGTACTTAAGAAACTTAAACGCACCCAATCTTTTTTTATGTCACATAAAATGCACTTGGAAACGAGCTGAGCGATAAACATTATTTTCTCAAATGTGTGCAAGCAAACCTTTTACTATTTTTATTCACTATTATGAGATTTATTTCCGTGTTACCTTTTTATTATGCATTGTCTGCAAGAGGCCGATAAATCTGAAACTATCCACACTGTCATATGGATAAGGACAGTATGAAAGAATTTAGTGCTAATTTATTGGGTAAAAAGTAAATTTTAATTTTCTCCAAAAATTCGTTGTCGTGATAGCTTTACACGAAGCTACAACACCCATCTATAAAAAAACGTAGACGGACGCTTATATCAAATTCTGCTTTGCGTTGGAATTTAGTGCGAATTCTGTGCTCTTGTTCTATCTTTTTTTCATCAAATAACCTAAATTTTTCATCATATATGATATTTTCATAAACATAATGTTTTAATGAAAGATGTTTTCATGCTTTCATGAAATATAATGTTGTCATAAAAGATGTTTTCATACTTTCATCAAACAGAATGTTTTCATTAAAGACAAAGCATTTTCATCAGTCACCGAATTGATTTCCAAAAATGGAAAAATTTTCAATCCCGCAGGTTGGTTTTGAGTTTAATTTGTAAATCATTTTTTAATGTGAATTCTACGATTTGACAAACAAATTTTTTCACTTTTTTAAACAAATTTCCGAATTTTGTGTAGCTTAATGGGAATTTAGCACTTTTATAGGTTTTTAGGAGGGAAAAAACAAATGTTGCAATTTTGGGCATCGAATATATCGAAAGCTCTAAATTACCTCTAAAACTTCGAAATTGATAAGGCCTTACCACTTGGTGGACTGCAAAGCATTGATTACATAGGAGTTTGATAAAAATTAATTTCTTTTAGGCGAAAGTAAGTGAAATTTAATGATTTAATTATAGTTGGCAATTTGGAAAGTACGCCATTTCGACAATCCACCAAGAAAAAATATAATGTGCCGTGATCGAAGTAAGGCTACATTGTTGTGACACTTGGTGGGGTCAAATATGATCCTACTTAGAAATTCTGTAAGATTTCTTTAAAATCTGTAAACTACTCCCATTTTTTTTAAACCCTTCAACTTCTTTACAATCATTTAAAATCTTTCGAAGTTTCACGAAATTAATTAAAACTAATCCAAATCCCTTAAAATCATTTAAATTTCCAAAATCCCTTCAAATCCTTTAAATATTCTTAAATTCTTTGAAATTTCTTCAAAATTCTTCAAATCTTTTAATTTTTTTCAATCCCTTAAAATCTTTTTAAATAACTTTCCAATAACTCGCTTAACATTCTTTAAAATCACTAAAACGGTCTTAAAACCTTATAAAATCTCTTGCAAATCCTTAAATATATTTGAATTATTTTTTAAATTGTTTTTAAAATCCCGTGAAGTTCCTTGTAATTCCTCAAAACCACTGGAATTCTTAGAAATCCTGTAATATTTCTTGAAATTCTTAAACTCCTCACAATTATTTTGAAATCCCTTCAACTTCTTTAAAATCATTTTAAAATCTTTGAAAATTAACTAAAATTACATCAAATTGATTAAAATCCTTTCAACTTTCTTAAACTCTTGAAAATCTCTTGAAAATCTTAGAATTTTTTCAAATCCCTGCAAATCTTTTTAAATAACTTCTCATAACTCGCTTGATATTCTTTAATTTCACTAAAACTGTCTTGAAACCTTATAAAATCTCTTGTAAATCCTAAAATCTATTTTAATTATTTTTAAATTATTTAAAAAGAAACTTCAAAATTCCTTCAAGTCCCTAGCAATTCCTTAAAATCACTTGAGTTTCTATAAATCCTGCAATTTTTGGGAATAACTTTTCAATAATTCGGTTGAAATTCTTTAAAATCACTTAAATTTTCTTAAAATCTTATAAAATCTCTTGAAAATTCTTCAACCTTTTTGGATTCTTTAATCTTTTTTAAATTTCTTGAAAATCAATCCATTTTTCTGCGTACTTCCAAAATTCCTTAAAATTCTTTGAAATCATTAAAAATATCTTGAGATTTCTTAAAATGACTTAAAGTATCTTATATTCCTTTGAAGTCTTAATGATAATAGAACTATCCAGGTGAAAAGTTATGCACTGGACAACATTTTTCTTCAAAATCAACAATTAGCTATAGTTAAACTAAATCTAGTTTTAATGGCAAGGATTCCGTATTAATAATATTATAGACATATAATTTATTCAACTATACCAACCTAGTAACACCTAGAAAATAAAACCTATTTTAATTAACATTGCAACTCTAGTTAATAATTATGAATATCTCGAGTATGTTTGCCGTCGTAAAGAGATGCCACGATCGGGCCATGCTCACATCATTTTTGTAAATATTTTCAATGGTAGTGGAGTAGATTCATGATCATAAGTATAATAGGCTCTTTCATTAACAATTTCAAGTGACTTTAGTGTTCAAAGTTTGATCAAGAAACGCAACTTTTCACATTTCCTAACACCTAACCCTCTTTCGTAGTTTAAGTCGATTGATAATTATTTTCGAAATTCGAAACATTTACATTCATACAGCATAATATGAAATAAATACGATATACTTTAGGATTATTAAAAAGGATGCGCTTTGATACAAATAAAATTTCGTCATAAAAAAATGTCCTCTTAATTTAAGGTTGAGAGAATTAACATTTATGACATTATCAATTTACGACAAACTTCATCTAATCTTGCAACCAAATAATTCTGTTTGTATAAAGAAGATGTTCATTTTTTTGCAATACGACTATTTCTCTGAGTGATACGATTCCTAATTATTAAAACTATTTTGACTTGTCAAAGTACATGAATCTTTTAGTTAAAGCGATGTATTTTCCTCGTTATTTTCACTAAGGTAAACCATGTCATTCTAACTATAGGATTTAAAAATTAGCGCCTCTCTTATACGGGTACAAGGAACTTTTTTCGATGTACATAATGTGAAATATTATGAAAAACTTTCATTTGTTTTATACAAAAAATATGTAAAACAAATAAAAATTATACATCAATCCCACTATGTATAACTTTTTCGTATGGGTATAAATAACGTACTCAATAAAGTACCAGAGAAGGCATTACATTTATTGGATTTATGGCGAGCTTAGAGATATAATTTATTCGAATAGGTAGCTGGATTGAATGAAAGCCAGAAATTAATACACTTTTTTTAGATAAATGGCTACTTACTGAGATTGTAAGTTACAGAACGATAGGTTGGGTAAAACGAAGCCAATATAGTGCTGACATGTGGCACACAAGATGACAAAGTTGTCATTAGCCTGCAATAATGATATCTGCAGGTGGCACCAGTTTTTCATTTACTACGTTTACAAAAGCCCACCCGAGTCGCGAATCGAGTCATTCATTTTCTTGCATTCGTAACTCGCGACCAGGGGAAATTTATTCGCGGAATGAAGTACATTCGTTCAATTATCTCAGTAATTTACCATCTCTTTAAGCTAATTATTTCCTACACCGTTCGTCCTGTTTATAAACTCGATTTCATCATTTTATCGAATTGCTACACTCCATTAAAAATGCGCAAGAATTCCATGAATAATTGTTTTATTTATCCTCAATAGATAATTCGCAATTATATATTTAAAACTTTCAAAGCTTTATAGGGAGGTCTCTCACAAATTTTTTAATTTAAAAAATGTAACAAAAATTTGGGTAGTTTGAAGCCTGAAGCTAGCCGAGTGACCACGCAAACTTCAACAACAAAATATATTATTATGTACTATTTCGCGGGTTTTCTGCTCTAGAATTACATTTTTCACAGTTGAATTTTAAGCGTTTATAATATTAATTATCCAATAATAATTGCTTTATTACATACATTTTGGAAGAAACCCAAAAGGGTGAATTTTCAACAAAAAACTTAATTTTCAACCAAGAAAGAAGAATTTACAAAACAAAATCAGATGAATTTTCAATAAAATAGTTGAGTTTTCAGGCCAAAAAATGAATATTTTAGAATACAGTAAAACTCAGGGAAAAATTTGTTTAGAAACAAAAGGTTCGTCCTCTTGCCTGTTTTTTTGACGACGTGAATATATTTTTTACACAAATATAATTATTTGGCTGCAATATTAGCTGCAGTTAGCCGTATGAAAAAATCTTTTGCTGAAAAAGGATTGCTGTTGAGACAAACGAAAATCCTCTCAACCTTAAATTTAAAAGAAAATTTAATTTGCGTCAAGAAACGTCCTTTTGACAGAAGAGGACCAAATTATACAATTTTCAAACAAAACAGAATATATTTCAAAACAAAATCATATGAATTTTCAATAAACTAGTTGAGATTTCAGGCCAAAAAATGAATATTTTAGAATAATAATAAGAATAAAATATTAATATTATTAGTATTAATAATAAGAATAGAATATCCCCAATCAAAACAGATTAATTTTCAAGCAAAAAGGATGAATGTTCTACCATACAAAATGATATTTCTATCCAAATATGAATAATAAATAATACAAATATTTTTTTAC
This sequence comes from Acraspis erinacei, assembly GCA_035041075.1. Taxonomy (NCBI): domain Eukaryota; kingdom Metazoa; phylum Arthropoda; class Insecta; order Hymenoptera; family Cynipidae; genus Acraspis; species Acraspis erinacei. The sequence continues at coordinate 71,573,362 of JAWWLR010000054.1, read as the reverse complement.
GTGATATTTGAATTTTCCACAAAATAATTAAATTTTTAACCAAAGGAGATTTATTCTGGACAAAAAATATAACAGTTCAAATAAGATTCTTCAATTAAAAAGAATATTAATTTCAACCAAGAAAGATAATTATTCTACCAAAATACGAATTTTGAATACAAAAGGAAGCATTGCCTATCGAAAAGACTAATTTTTAACAAAACAGTAGAATTTTTCTCCCAAAATATAACTTTTAAATTAAATAGTTGTATTTCCAAAAAATAATTAAATTTTGAAATTTAAAATCTGAAATCTAAAATGATCTGCGCTATTTTAACGGAAATGGTTCGTAATTCGAGACATTATTTATTGCAAAAGTAAAAAATAATCTGAAATGTTCCCGGTAAAAAAAAAATACCGGCTTTTACTCGGTGCTCAAAATTCCAGATAAATTTGCAAATGCGCATTAAAAATTTTCGTGGCTTCTATATGGGGAGAGCTGTGGAAAAAATATCAAATTTCACGTAATTTAAAAAATGTAGCAAAAAGTATGATATTCTGATGTCTGAAGATAGGGAGTAAATGTATACGAAAAAATCGCAAATTTAGCAAATTTGATTAAATAGTAGAAGCAAAAATCAATTAATTTTTCGAAAAAGTCGACTGAAAAAAATTTATTAATTTTCATGAAAAAGTATTACAGAAATCAAAATATTCTTACTGATACATAATAAACATTTCTCTGCATTTTAAGTGATAGTCAAATAATTTTGAAGAAAAGGGAGTCAACAAAATAGTTGATAAAAAATTATATTGAAAAGTTTATCAGATTTTATTTGATGTTAAGCGACTTTTTATATTATTTGAGAAAAAGAATTTAGAAAATGAGTAAACGTAAAATTGAAAATACGGGCTTATAGAATTCTACTGACAGGCACTGAAAGCTAGAAATGCGCAGTGAACGTTTTCCGTAGCACCGCGCACTTTGTGCCCTTCTTCGCGTTATTGCTCTTGATTTAATTTTATTGCAGGATATTTACTAGGTCAGGAATTTCCTATGATCAGGAAATAAATGGGGATTTATTTTCTGATCTAGATTATTTTTTAATTCATACCTTAAATAGAAATATTTATTCAATCATATTAACCCTAATTACCCACATGGGGTGAAATTCACCCCAAACATTTCTTGAGCTCCTCGTGGAATTCTGGTTACCTTAATTTCACCGATTAAAAAAATATATATTTAAACAATTAATTTTAGTAACAAAAGATAAAAGAGATCACCTTTTGCAATCCTTAAATCATACGTAGCAATTTTTTAAAAGATTTTTGGGACTCATTAGTGGGACTAATTAGGGTTCAATTAAAGTGTTTTGAAATTGGAATTTTGAGCGACTGTCGCTTAGAATTCGGATAGCTTCTCTTAGAAAATTTAAAGCCCTTTGGTACTAAACTTTAAATGACTTTATATCATATCCAAGCCTATAACAAAAAGTCAACGAATTCTTAATCTAATATTTTTTCCCGTATACTTGCAATTCTTGAGAAGTATTTAATGAATGATGAAGCATAACACTTGTATTGAATTCGAACATCTGGTTCCTTATCGTCAATTTAAATCATACGTTGATAGGATTAAGCGCCTTCATTCTATTAGTTAAATATGCATAAATAAACACAGACACTACATGCCTACAAAGGAGCATTATCCGCGGAATGTTTGTCGAGTCATAAATCGCGAATCAACGAGACATGCAGGCAATGTCCTCAAATTGAATAACCCACTGCGATCTGAATCAAATGACAATACATCAAATAATTTCTTACGATACTACAATTATAATTATAAACACGGCCTTGTGCCCGAAAGCGATAATAATTTATTCCGACTAGTCTTCGAACGACCTTGTGCTTTTCTCCTCCACTCTCTCCAATTCACTTCCATATGCAAAGTTATATAATATTTTGTAATTCAACTGTTATCTCACATCTTGTTCAGTTATTTATTTATCTTCAACTTACAGGTTATTAAAGTATTTTATTTTTCGCTAATTGGATAACTTCAAAATAGTGTCAATAGTGGAATAAATTAAAAAGAAATAGTAGACAAATAGTTTCATGCAATTTTTCAAATATTGCATGAAGGACTTAACTATTTTCATAACAAGGTATATACGAGTACAATATATGTCTCCCATAAAATCGCGTGAAATTCTTCCGAATCTTTTGAAATACCCTCAAATCATAGAAATCCTTTGAAATCATTTTAGAAACCCTGAAATCCTTTATGAGACTTAAAATGGTGCCACTTTATATTCAAAGATGT
>JAWWLR010000054.1:71547561-71561572 GCA_035041075.1 Acraspis erinacei | reverse complement strand
AAAATACTTCATGGAATTCAGTAACTTTGAAATGAGCTTAGAAATGAATTGGAAATAATTTACAAAAACGCAAAAATGTCATTGATTTCAGGAAAATTGAGTGAATTTAAAGGAATTTAAGGGAACCGAGAAAAATTCAAAGAAATTCATCAAAAATAAAGCTAAATTTAAAAAGCAATCAAGTGAATTGAAAAAATTCAAAAATATACAAAAATTATGGAATTGAGTAAGTTTGAAATATATTTAGACAAATTAAAGAGAATTTAATTAAAATTCCTAAGAATTTAAGGTAAGTTTTAAAGACTTCAAGATGAACTAAACAAAAACTTTTTAAAAATCCATTGAATATAATAAAATTTTAGTGAATTTAGAAGAATTCAAAAGGAATTAAAAAATGCAGGATAAATGAATAAGGATTCAGGGCGAATTCCAAATGAATTACAATAAATATTTTTAAATCTCTTGAAATCTTTAAAATCTTAAGAAATCCTTGAATTCTTGCGAATAAATTCTTTGAAATCCGTTCAAATGAGTCCCTTAAAATCCCTTCAAATTATTAAAACTCTTGTTTTATTCCCTACAATAATTCCCTGGAAATTGTTTAAATCTCCTGAAAATGCTTCAGAATCATTTGAAATAACTAAGACATTTCCTAAAACATGTTATATCCTTTGATATCTTTTGAAAATCCTTGAAAATTTTTAAAGCCCTGAAAGCGCCTGGAAATCTTTTAAATTACACTGGAATATTTTTAATATTTTGAAACTCATTAAATTATTGAAATCAATTAAAAACTTTTTTGTAATATTTTAAAATGGACTTACATATTTTAAATCGTTTGAAATCGTTTGCAATTTTTTAAAGCCCTTGAAAATGCCAAAGAATTTGTCAAAATATACCTTGAACTATTGCAAATTCTTTGATCATTTGATCAGCTGATTCTCAGGGTCAATTAAATACAAAATTTCAAGAAGTCAAAAAATCCATCGAATGAAGTAAATTAAGAAAAATTCATGTGAATTAAAGAAAATTAAAAGAATTCCAAAGAATTAAAAGGAATTCAGGAAAAATTAATAAGAATTCAAAGTGAATTTCAAAAACTATAATTCCTAGAAAACTAATAAAATCCTGCGAAATCTTTTAAAATATTATAAAACTAATCATAAAATTAATGAAATAATTAATAATTCCTTGGAATCTTTTAAAATTCCCTAAAATATTTCAAATTAAAAGCTCTTGTACATGCCTTAGAAGTTTGAAAAATACCCTTAAATCTTAAAAATCCCTTCAAATTATCGAAATATATTAAAAATTTCTAGGAATCTTTAAAAACATTCTGAAATATTTCAAAAAAATTCAAGACAATTCAAAAATAGGAACCTGAAAACCTTAATTGAATAGTGATAAACCGAAGAGTTATTTTATTGAAAGAAAAATGACTAGAGTGATATTTTTATTTAAAAGTGTGATTTGAGAAGAAAAAAGTGAATAATAGTGACCAAATATTGAAAAAAGGTTACTTTGGAGACCTTAACTGAATATAGGGTATAATAGGGTTTATAGAGACCGGTCTGTGAGGCCTGAAAATATACTCGAAAACTAAAATTCCACGTCTTAAAATTATTCCATCTGACGTCCCAAGACTTCATAAAGAAATGCGGAAATTTCATAGGAGATAAAGGCTCGAATCTAAAATATCTCAATGATACAGATTGTTGAATTAATGAAGGTCTTATTTAAATAAGATAAATTTAGGAAATAGAAGAAAGCATTAGGGAAACAATGTACATCTGTTTGCGCAAAGAGGCGACGAATCTTGATTCCGGGGAGGTTGCACGTGCTGCTATTTGTCCTTTAAGGTTGATTTATGGTAATTTATTATCAGGAAATTCGTGCCTCTTCCTAAAGGGGAATAGTTTCGCGAATCACGGGTATACGGTCTTCTCACTCGAAACGACTTGAGACATTCCTTGTATGGCGTTTCGCCGATTAAAGACACACCTGGTAGCTCTTTGTTCCTTGCATAAGTGAGTGAGAGAGGTCATGAGTGACTTCGATACGTTCAATAGAAACATTATCTGACAAGAAAAGTCGGTCTGTCCCCGGATAAGCCTCATTTCCAGAGATTTATCGCCATATTCCGAAACAATGCTCAGCCATTATTTAATCTTTGCATGCCGGAGAAAGTCTCACTAATTTATTAAAGCGACAAAAATATCAAGTTTCAGTCGAGATACCATTTTTCCAATGCAAAAACATTTCCAAATAGCAAGGTTATATTTCATTTTATTCCCTATTAGCTTATTCCTTATGCAACGTACGTGGGTGGCCGTTGAATGGCATTACACAAATTTTTTCTGCAGAGAAGCAAATAACAGGGTCGCCGAAAAAATTCATTTTCAAAACTCCCGGACTTTCCCCTAACTTTGCCTTGACCGATTTTTAAATTTTCCAGAGTCCAGACAATTATTATTCAAAGATCAGAATTTTGAGCTTGTAAAATTTTTAACATAGAATCTTTTATAAACGGAATAAACCAATTTCCAATTGGTCCGTGACTTTTCCTTGAATTTTGAAGTTTAAGAAGCTCTAAGGAATAAATCAAATTTCACAGGAAAAGTCGCAGTTGTATTGAAGTTAAAAATCAGAGGCGAATAAAAGGATATTAAAGTTTAAGTATAGCAATCCTTTGAATCCTGATGTAATATTTATTAACCATTGACGACATAATCTCGCATTCATCGAGGATTATTTTTTCACTGGAGAATGCTGTGTAATAAAATTATTGCAAAACGAAAATTCCGATACCAACTTATCCGATATTATCATTAGGTGAAAGCGTTACAACTTGAATAACTGCAGTTTAATTTCCTCAAAATCTAAAATATATTCAAGCTTAGAAATTTTTTATTACGAAACGTTCAAATCTAATTTTCCTAATTTGGAAGTACGCAGCATGGAGAAATACACAAAATATTTCTTCTGTACTCCAATTTTTAGTGGAAGGTAGTTTTAATTAATATTTTGGAGAGTTTAAAGTTGAATCTTTCTAATCGAGAGTACGAAAATTGGAACATTGTTTATGAAATAGTTTACAATAATGTATAAGCCCTAATAATTGAAAATTATAAAAATAGTTATATTCAAATGTAAGTGTCAATAATTTGTCACCATTTGTCTGATGAAATATCGATTTAAAATTGTCCGCTTTAAATTTTAGACTCGCTTTCTGAATTTAAATCAGTGTAAGTATCCATACATACATCAAGTAGACTGAGTTATTTCTTTATTAAGACACATCACGTAACTTCATCAGATTTCCCATCACGCACGATTCTTACAGAAACTTGATGTACTCTGTCAGAGTTTAGTAGAAACTTATTACAAGTAGCTAATAAGTTACTGAAAAGTTACGTTATTTGTAACTTTTAGAGTAACTTCGTTTCGATTTTTTCAGCAACTTGGAACTTTAATTTTAGTTACTTTGAAGTTACTTTGTGTTTCTTTGCATATTTCCGACTAAGGACGATTTATGGGTCTATTTTAGTTGAAAATGTATGCATTTGGTTAAAAACTCAACTGTTTGGGTAGAAAATTCAACTGTTTATTTAAAAATTACGTTTTGTTGTTGTTCAAAGTTCATATTTTAAATTTGAAAATACAACTGTTTTGTAGAAAATTCTTGTTTTTGGGTTGAAAATTCAACAATTTAGTGACATTCTTTTTCTTTCTTAGTTCGAAATTCGGCTTTTTGTTTCAAAATATATTTCCTTTGGTAAAAGAATCTCATTTTTTGTCGAAAAATTCAAATATTTTCGTAAAAAACTAATCTGATCTAGTTGAGTTTTCAGCTATTATGTTTAAAATTTAGGTACTTTGTTAAACAAAATAAACTATTTTAGTAGAAAGTTCAAGTAGTTGCTTGAAAAATAACGACAATATTTTTTTGAAAATTTAACTCTTTTGTTGAAAAGTGCTGTTTTTTGTTTGAAAATCAATCTCTTTTGGTGAAAAAATGTCTGTAGTTGAACAGCAACTTTCTTGGTTGAAAATGCAACTTGTTTTGTAGAAAATTTGACTTTTTGGATTATAAAAAATTCGACAATTTGGTGGACATTTTTTTTCTTTGTTAGTTCAAAATTCGGCTTTTCTGTATCCTAATTTATAACTTTTGGTGCAAGAATTTAATTTCTATGTTTGAAAATTCAATTATTTTGGTACAAAAATAATCTGATTTGTTTGAGGATTCAGCTATTTTGTTAGAAATTCGTCTTTTTTGGTTGAATTCTAATATATTTTATTTCACATCAAAATCCTTTCTGGTAGAAATAATATCAACTATGCATGCTTTTTGGTTGAGGATTCAACTACTTTATTGAAAATAATTCGTTTTTTGTGGATGAATTCAACTGATTCTATTTTAAATTACTATTTTTTTGTTTGAAAAATATACTATGTACTTGGTTCAAATTTAAACTACTTAAAAAAAAAGTTGTTTATTGGTTAAAAATTCATATAGTCTGGTCAAAAATTAAACTTTTTTGTAGAAAGCTCGTATTTTCTGTATTAGAAATTCAACAATCTTGTTAAAAAATGGATGTATTTTGTAAAAAAATTTGTCCTTTTCTGAATAAAATTAAATTTCTCAGTGAAAACTTAATTTTCTTAGTTAAAAATGTAACTGTTTAAAAATTCATCTTTTTTGGTTGAAAATTTAAGTAATTAGTTAAAAGTTGTATTACTTTGTTAAAAATTTATTTGTTTAAAGATTAAATTCTATGATTGGAAATTTATCTTTTCGTTAAGGATTAAACTTTTGTTTAAAAATTCGTCGTTTTTGTATGATTTAATCTTAAACTTATCCTTTCTAAGTTAAAACTTCAACTATTTGGTAAAAAATTCTAGAAAATTGAACTTCTGGTTTAAAATTTGAACCTTTTTTGGAAACTTTGGCTCTTTTGCTTGAAAGATGTAACTATTGAAAAAACTTAACTATTTGGTTGTTCATGCAACTATTTGGTTCAAATTTAATCTGTTGTTGAAAATTCATACTTTTGGGTTAAAAATTTAAAGTGCTTAATATTGAATGCAATATCGTATTTAAATCAATTTTATTAAAAAATAATGTATTCCCCAATGTTTATGAAAAATCAACCGATTTTCTCTGTTTTGAAATACTTTTGGGCTCCGCTACTCTTCAGGGATGAGGGCGGAAAAAACTGCAGTCGTAAACGAGGGGGGGGTCCAAAATAGGTAACGTAGTTCATGGATAAAATAATAACACTCAAGTTAAAAATGTTTAGAAAAGTAAAAACCATGTTTAAATGGTAAAAGGTTTTAAATCGACAAGATAGTATCTCTATCGACTGTAATGGAACGGAAATTGGGAAACATTTACCTTATGACGAAGATTTCGGAAATGAGATAAACCGCCCACTCAAATTTGTTTACATAAGAAAGTTTGTATATTGAAAAGGATGTACTAATTTTTCTCAGACGTTTCCATTGACTGTTATAGAATGCGATAAGTGATCATGAAATGTAAAATTAATACATTTATCACTAAATAGAAGTTATTACAAATGTAGAGCCGAGATAGGTTTCCAAACACGATTTTCATAATAGATTGTATTGGTAAATGTATAATGCACATTTCAGGTTTCTTTATCACTAATATTATTAATAAAGTTTTGGAACAATAATTATTCATTAGATTGCTCTTGCATAGAAATTTCCTAATAGAATTTTTTGATAATTTGAGTTATCATTAAACAGTTAATTCAATAAATAATGGGCATATAAATCACAAAATGGTGTGGTCCTCAATTTCTTGTTCTTCTAAATCGAGGCATTTCATCTTTTTCAAAGTCTTCAAAAGGCAATAAATCAAAAGCCGGTTTTCCTCTGATGTAATTATGTACATCAGAATTAGGTTAGGAAATCAATCAATTAATTAATTATGTTTTTTCCATCCTATATTGTAGAAAATTATGAATTCAAGGATGAAGCAGAGCATATCTTGGACTTGTGTACAATATTATTATTTTCATTTCTGCCGGAAATACTAAGGCTCTATAAATTAAAATTTCAAGAGCTCAAACTTAAAAATATCACTTATACCATAAAACATTAAATATTTCTCAGCTAAAATGAGCTAAAGTAAAGTTTATATCGTATGTATTCATAAGAAGACTGTAGAACAGAAACAATATTTGTGATATTACTAATGTTTTCTCAATAATGAATTCCATAATGCTTAAATGAGTCCATCCAAATGACTTTCTTAATAGCATTTCCATGTCATTTTCTCAATAAAAAATTTCTTATCACTAAGTTCATACTGAACAGCTTCATTCTTGTACTGTAAGAACTATTTTCCTCGTTATAAATTAGCTTATTTCAATTTTACGACGAACAATAATTACATTGATGCGTCTAACGTCATTAAAATTACTGAGTTTATAGCCTTTTAATTACTTTTATTATTTTTAGTGTCATTATACATTTCAATTATTAATGCTTTGGAAGTAATAAAAATGTTATTAATATTCTTGAAATAAATTTGATGAAACAAACATAAATTATCCTCAACTACTTTACATTATCGATATTTGAACTGGGAATTGGAAAAGAGGAAATAACAGTTCTGTCCCCATAAAATAAAGTCATATCATTATAGAAGGCTGCTTTTCGGATTTAAAACAGTACCCCAAAAAATAGTTCTACCCCAATTTTGATGTATGATAAGCCACATTTTAGTAATACTTTTTGCTATTAAAACAAGACCAAAGTAAGAATCATATGTCGGTTCAGAATCTCAACAGAAAATTTACTTTCTCTTCTGATCATAAATAGCATTAAGTTTTAACAAATCAAAATGGTACATGATCTTCAATTTTAAAGGAACCCTAATTTTAACAGTGGATCACTCGCCTCACATGCTAAAAAACCCAACATTTATTGCTTTCTCCCTGATTGAAGAACCCTTCTGATTGGCTCAATCTTCCGGATTGAGTCGTAAGATATCATTCGTTCAAAGCAGTGTCCGGGTATCAAGGTAGTCATTGTGGAAAACGAAGGAGAGGGCCCACACCGTGTTCGCCAACGCTCGGAGCTAGGCAAATCTTAAGCAAACGTCTAATTTTCATACCGAGCGACACACCCTGAGTTCGCGCTCACGCACACCGTACCTGAACATTTAGCGGCGCCTTGTTCTCCAGCAGCACCTCCAGATTCTTCAAGTACCCCACTTCCTGTTCTCCATTCCTTTTTTTCCGACTTCCAAACTTCCTCGCCAGGGCCATTTCCAAAATCTCGTCCCATTCAATCACATCATAAAGCGGTCTTCTACGAGTAGGACTACTCCTAGTCCTCTTCAAAACCTTTCCAGGTTGCGTCTTCTTAGGCAAGGAATTCCTCCTCGCAACATTGTCATGTCCATTTTCCTTCTGCTCAGCATCAGCAGTAATCCTGTGCCACTTCCTTTCTTTCGGATTTTTTATAACACTGCTATCATCCCAACCAGCTTCCATTTGCTTTACCCTGTCATCAATGTATCCATTCCCACTCCTTAGTGAATCTTCCCAATTCTCCTTCTTTAGGAATCTCTTCGAAGGCGAATTTCTGTAATTGTTGTTTGATTTTGAGGATCTGGAACCGTTTAACTTGTCGTTATGATAAATAGATTTTGCACAATCAATGTCATCAAGAACTTGATCTATTCTGCTAATCATTTGACTTGTGCTATCCTGGAGAGACTCGGAATTGAGTCCAGGTTCCGAGGAATTCATACTGTCAGTGTCGCTATAGTCCCAGGAACTAGTGCTGTTCCTGCTGAGTTTCCGACCATCTGAACTGCTTCTGCTATCTGAATTATACCTGCCATTTTGGCTAGGCTTTTGATCCTTCGGGCACGATTTCGATTTAGAGGTGGTTGATCGAACTGATGAAATGTTTGCCCTACTGTTTTGCTTTGCTATACCGCTGGCATGAGCCTTGCCTTTGCAGGCTCGGTGGTGATGAATGGAATCTCTGCTGTTGGCTGGCATCTTGCTAGTTTTACTTGAGAATTATCCTAATCAAAACATCCCTCCGAATCCTCGACGGCAAAAACGTTTCATCTTCCTTGACAGGTAAGGTTTCAAAAGCTAACTTCTAACACTAGTTAAAATCCAATCAACAACTTATGCAAACTTTTTTTCACCTCTGCCTTCAGTTCTTCCACTATTTAATTTGTTTTTGGCACTTTTTTACGGAGACACAATCACATCACAACACTGAGAAGGCTAGATTTTGGCGTTTAAGCCAAAGAAGAGGGAAAGACTTTTGGTTCAAGCTCGGAGGGATTCTGATGCTGATAGGTGACGAGCGTGACAGAGTCACGTTCGATAACTCGACACAGTCGAGTGATTTTCATGACTCCCGCGAACTGTCACGAGGCGAGGGAACCACGAGAAGGTGAAAAGAGGAGGTGAAAGAAGCACGCAGATCGTTCAGCAGCCGACTGACTTGAGCAGGCGAGGCGTGTGCCCACGACGCGTGTTTCCTCCTCCTATACCTCCGAGACTGCCTACTTGTTAAGAAGTAAGCAGTCGAGTAGTTGATACCAAACCTCAGACCGTCCACCTTAATTAGTATTCAGAAAAATGATCAACCAAATCCATAATCTTTTAATTACCACCTTAATAAAAATCCAAGATCTATCCCTTTGCTCTTCCACAAGGCAGTGGCTAAGTGTACCGAAATTTCGGTACAAATAGCAGGGTGGCCGTTTTAGTCAAAGAAAACATTCCCGGTCATTTCCCCGTCCGCAAACATTTTTTCACGGTGAATGAAATGTAAAAAATTGAACTCTATAGATATAATTTTTTTCAATTTGAAGCAATAAAAGATGAGCTGCAAATGAAGGCGTTCAAAGTGGAACTATTGAATTTTAAACTGTTAAAATTTAAGTTAAAAGGTTTTTTAGTAAAAAATGTTGTATTCAAATACTCAATAATTTACACGTATAAAATGGAAGCTACTAACTCTTTAACATTTTCAATGCTCTAAATTGAAGAATTAATCAGTAAATTAACTTTTTTTAAATTAATTCATTTTAACTAATTTTAAGCTAGAAACATTAAAAATTAAACGATCATGCTGGTTACAATTTTTTCAAACTTGAAATTATTTTAAAAAATTTTGTCAGAACTTCTAAATATCTTTTTAAATGATTCAACTTTTTTTCTACCATTTTCCCTACACATTTGTTTTAAATCCTGCCAAATAAAAAAATGTCCTTAAAATCTTCCACATTAATTTTTAATAATTTTGTAAGCCTTTCTAAATCTTTTTAAATATTCTTTTAAACTTAATGTTTCAAAATAAAAAATCATTTTAAATTTTCCAAGGAAATATTTTTTATTTTACTGAATCCTTTCAAAATTCTTATAAATCTTCTAGATTTTTTGTTCGAAATCTGCTGATATCTATATTTTCTTTTAAATTAGGCCGTGGGCTATTGCACCGAAATTTTTGTACGAAAAGCCGGATTTCTTCAGTCCACGTAGACACTTCGTTTAAATTATTTGAAATTTGAAAATAATTAAAGTTTTTGTTTAAACTTCTAAATATCTCTTTACGCTAATCGATTTTTTTAAATAGAGCAATTAAAATTGTAACGTTCAAAGTTTTATTTTTTAATATTGAATTTATTATTACTGATTCTAAATAAACCTTCAGCTATTTCTAAATATAGTCATGAAAGCCTTTAATTATGAATATATTATTTTGAAGTTATTTGAAAATTGAAAATAGTTTATAAAGTTTCAATCGGGCGTTTACATTCGTTTACCTAATAAGACTTTCCAATTGAAACAGTTTAATTTTTAACATAAAAATCTGCAAATTCTAAAATTGTAAACTGATTCCGCATTGTCTTATAAAATCAATTATTTTTACTTTTTAAATCTTAAAGTACAGTTTAATTTTAAAAATAATTAATTAATTGATATTCGCAGCTGATAAACTACAAATGTTTTTTATCCAAAACATTCTATTTCAAACACTTATAATTTTTAATTGTTTGAGTCCTTAAAACTGCATTTTAAAAATCTCTAAATTAAAATGTACCCGAAACGCTTTGCGGAAATGCGTTGAAGTCCTAACTGTTGAGATCCTCTCAGTTTCCTGAATACCGTAAATCTTTTTTAATCCACTGAAATCTTTGAAATCCCTTAAAATCTATAAAAATCTCTTGAAATCCTTAAATCCTAGAAATCGCTAGAACTATTTTGAAAATTTAATTTACTTTATTCCTTAAAGTTCTTTAAGAAATCCGTTAGAATCCCTGAACATCTCATAAATATCATCATGATATCGTGTATAACTTTTTAAAATGTTGTATTTTTTCAAACAACCCAAACACCTTAACATTCTTTGAAATTGACTTAATCTCTTAAATCAGGAAAGATCCCTGGCATCCCAACAAAAAATGAATAAAATCCCTTAAAATATCTTGAAATCTATAACATCTTTGAAAATTCTTCTGAAATCCCGTAAAATCTAAAATAGAAAAATCCCTTCAAATGCCCATGAAAACTTTTATATTTAAATCCGCTGAAATCCATTAAAACATTATGAATTATGTTGAAATCCTCTAGAATCCCTAGAAAACTCTTCAAGTTTTTTAAATCCCTTGAGACCTATCTAAATGACTTATTTATAAGAAATTTGTATACAAGGATATGAATGAATTTCTATAGAAGATTATAATATTGCAAAATCCCTTTAAATTGGCTACAGTCCTACCAAATTCTTTGAAAAACTCTTTTTTTGAAAGTTTTCAATGCATTTCAAAGTTTGTATTCATAGGATCTTTTTCCCATTAATTTTAAGGGATTTTAAAGAATTAAAGTTATATATGTGTATGTATGTTTTCTTTAAATTTCATTTAAGTGGTTGAAATTCCTTAAATCTTGTGAAATCCTTCAATTTCTTCTGAAAGTCTGTACAATATCTTGAAATTTTTAATTTCTTCTAAAAATCCTTTAAAAAATTTTAAGTCTTTGAAATCCTCTGAAACCTCGTAAAATCTTCTAACATCCCTTACAACTCAGTTAAAATTTTATTCCACTTTATCTATTCTCTAAAGTATTCTAAAAATTTTTGTAATTCCCTAAATTCCCTAGAAATCTTTCAAATTCTTTGATGTCCTGTGAGTAAAATCTCTGAAAATTTCTGAAATCTTTAAATTTCTTGAAACCTTGTAAAACATCCTAAAATCTGTCAAATCTCTTGAAATTAAAGGGAAAAAGATCCTATAAATACAAACTTTGAAATGCGTTGAAATCTTATAAAAAAAAATTTATTCTAAAAATCTTTTGAAATTGTAAGATATGTTGAGAAAAAGTAGCATTAGTGTGATTTAAAAAAAAAAGCAGTGAAACAGTTTCTACGTTAAAAGCAGTTTGCGTTAATAGTGAATGAAAATAAAGTAAACAATTTATTTATATTCCGATATTAAATTCTCGGAAAATTAGAAACTTGATTGAAAGTGAGTCAATTTAGAATGATTTGATCTAATTTCAGGACTGCAGTCTTAATCGTCCATATTGTTCGTTTAACCTTTTGAAATTCAGAGCCGATGTGACGAAATCTTTCAAGTTGAGCGAACACTTGAAAAAAATGTGAAATGTCAACCTCTACATTATTTTAAAGGCATTTCAATCTGGATAATTATTCATAAATTTCAGACAGATTATACAACATTTCTAATGACAGAAATCTAAATCTTGATGCCTTATTATTAAATTGAATTCAAATATAAACAAATCGAAATCTCAGGAATTTTAAAACTTAATTCAAAATGATTATAATAGAAAAGAATTAAGTTTTATTAATTTTCAACTCTCACTTTTAATTTGAACAGTTCAGAAGTGTCAGCATTCCAATATTTTGTTTCTGGAAAGAAAATTACTTTTTATATTCCTTTTTATGAGAGTACCTAGCGTCGGCAGAATGTTCGTATAGACTATAGAAGAAGGCGGAGCAGAATATTTAAACAGCACCCTTGGAAATTTATTTCTTACGACATTCAACATTCTTCTGGCATACTAATAGGGCCTTCAATCAATTTCAAACAACGACTTTCATTACTTTTTCCACGAAGAAATTTTCGATTACTTTAGTAAAGTTACCTGGAGTTTAAGAGCTTTATTTCTTTTCAAACTTAGACATTTAAAACAAAACATCATATGCATTTAGACAGTAAAAGTGAGAGAATAAAAAATGTTTCCCACGATTTGTTTTCGGAAATACTTCTACATTTTTATTTTCATCCCATAAATAACTTTCTTCTTTGTCCCTTGAAAAGATCTACTACAAAATTAGAGCCAAGAAATGCACGGAGCCACCAAGAAAACAGATTTATTAAAGTTTTATCATACTTTAAAAAGGATCCGAACGAAAATAAGTCGAATAATTTCTCACCGAAAAAAACTAAAAATACTTTTTCGAATCTACCTTTCATTATTATCGTTGAGTTCATAGTATAAAACAGAGTGGAACCTTTTATCACCGGAAAAAATTCCCGGTTACTTTCCGGGTTTTCCCGGTGCACAAAACTGCTTCTCAGTCGTTGAAATTGAACAGTTAAAAACTTTCAAAGCTGAAGTTTTTTTTTTATTTTAAGTAACAAAGACTGCAAATTAAAACAGCCAAAACTAAACTTTTCTGAATTTTCCTCTTTCCAAATGGAACTTTAAACCAAATTTAATTCAAAAACTTATAATCTAATGGTTTTATAATGAACAAGTAACACAAAGAAAGCTTATTCTATTGTCCATATGTTTAATATTTAAAGGGAATTTAATTAATTCAACCGCAAACAGTTGCATTTTGAGCTAAATAGTGGAATTTTCAACAGGTGCATCTACAAAAAACTAGTTGAATTTTTAACCAAAAGAGATGACTTTCCTAGTGTAAAATCTGAGCTTCCTATCCAAACAGACGAATTTTCTAGATAAATATGAATTTTTAAATTGAATTGAATTAAACTTTTACCTAAATGGTTGAATTTTCGAACCTAGGAAGACGATTAGACAAACCTTCAACAAAACAGAATGACTCTTGTAACAAAATAGTTGAATTTTTCACCAATTAATCAATTTTCAGTAAAATATTTGAATTTTTAATCAAAATTCGAACTAATCATTATTTTATAAACTATACCAGTTTTTATTGAAAATTAAATCAAATTCCCGGTACAATTTAAAATTCCCGTTTTTTTCAGGGAAATTTTTTATCTGAAATTGGATAAAAACGTTGCAAAAACTAGAGCAACAAAATGGGAATTTTTCAGGGGAGCGAAACATCATTCTGTAAAACCGAAATAACTATTTAAATATGCAACAAAAATCCACTCCAAAGCTGAACTGTTGCTGAATTGGAGCCAAAAAGATTGATGAAAAAAGTTAGCCAATTCCGATATCACAGCAAAACATATTTTTTGCTGAAAATACGAAAAAATAAGAAAATATATATTTTTCATTAAATGATAATAATTTCAAAATTACATACCTTTAGAATACATATCTTGAAAATTCAGTGATTATTCATTGTGTATTTTCAAAATTGAAGAATTTTTATTATGGTGACTCTTCAAAATTGTAAAAAATTTTACTTGTACGTTTTTTAAATTTAAGAGTTTAAAATTTTTTTAATTTACGTAGGATTAAAAATTAAGCATGTTTTAATTGTCATCTTAATTTTTATAATTAAAAATTCTGTAATTCTGATAATGGAAGAATTATCCAAAATAAATCTTCAAAATTGAACTACATATTCAAAAAGAAAGTTTCAAATTGATAATTAAATCTAAGGGTGTATTTATTTAATAGTGCATAGCTCGATAAAATTAAACATTTTTCATTAATTTTTGGGGGTAGTAGTAATTTCAAAAATGGTAAAAATATTAGTCTTTATAAATATTTTTCTTCAGAATAATGGAAAAAATAAGAATACTAATCTA
>JAWWLR010000054.1:71532879-71546578 GCA_035041075.1 Acraspis erinacei | reverse complement strand
TATCATGGTGTGAATAAGTCACTCAGTGGCAAATCATGATCAGCATGAATCCAGTCTCGTTGCCACATTATAGGGGGCATTAGACTTATAACTTTCCTTACTATAGGAACATATATACTAATTTTTATAAACATTATTTATTGTTGTCTTTTAAGCAAATGTTAATGTTTTCTTCCATCGAATTTACCCGCAGTGAATTATTTTACTGGACTATAGGCCTGCTACTTCTTAAAATAGCACAAATATATATGTTCGAGTCGCTTCTGAAGACTTATTTGAGCGAAAGGCTCAGCCTGAGTGATTTCAGTCAAGATTTAAGCTTCAGAGTACCCTGCTTTAAAAGATTCATGAAAGAAAACTGCCGAGTCAATATGACTGAGTCATAAATTTATGTAAATTATTTTCAACTGCGTCGTATTTTGTAAAAATGATTATTTGGATTATTTGGAACTTAAATATCGTTTCCATGGAAAATAAGAACTGATGCATGTTCAGTTTATCGTACGTCATATTTTAGCTTTTTATTTTTGAGTCCCACCACTTTTGGGTCTTATTGAATCGATTTGGAAATTATGGTTGATACTATTTCAAACATTATTTTTGGAGATCAAATAAGTTTTGGACTAGCGACTTGGGTCTTTATTTTGAATTTTCCAGCAAAAAAATATGCGCACCATGCGCGCGAGTATTGTCCTTCTTCTTATTTCAGGTCCATTTTTTTTTAATGAAGGAAAAAATAACTGTAAGTTTTTCCCATTAGGATTAGAAGCCATGTATAGGATATTTACCTATTTTAAATACCACAAAAAGTATAAAAAAATACAAATAAATATTTTTTGTTTAAAAATACATATGCCTTAGTATTAAATACTTGCGTTTGTTATGTGTGCATGAATTTTTATATACATTACTCTGAAACCTTATATAAACCGCCTTGAAATAATTTAAAATATATTTAAAAACTTTAAAAACTTTATAAATCCGTCATAATCATTTGAGAAATTTTTAAAGCCTTCTTTCGTTTGAAATGTCTCAATTTTTTATACCTGTTGAAATCACTTGAAATCCTTACGAGTCCAATTGAAATCTTTTAAAAGATTTTGCAATACCTAAAAATCCTCTGAAATCTCTTGAAATATTTTGAAAAATCCCGACAATACTTAAAATATTTTAAAACACTTTGAGGTTTCTAGAAATTTTTTTAAATTGTTGAAAAAATCAGGAACCTTTAGAAGTTTCTTAATATCCCTGAATAATTTTGAAATCCATTAAAATTTTATTTAAAAAATTGTTCAAATCTCTAAAACCCTTGAAGCCTCCCAAAATTGGATGTAATCCATAAAAATCATGAGAAATCTTTTGAAATGTTGTGAAATATTTAAAAATCCTAATATTTGAATAAATAATAAAATAATTAATTATATTTATTTAATGAAATTATGCTTTATTCACTTCATAAAGTAGGTAATTAAAAATCTATGTTTACAATCACCATAAAGATCACTTCAATGTTTATTTTAAATGTTATTCATTTGTTTATAAATGATCGAAATTCCTATTTACTCATCGCAGGCCTCACAGTCTTTCCCCGTTTTTTCATTTTGCGCACTTAAATTCAAACTAAATTAATCAGTTCAAAATTCTTCTATTTAATTATTATTTAAAATCACCCTTTCTCTTTAAACATTTTATTATTTTATTCAAAATGGAATCATTTTTTGAAAATTAATCATTTTTCTTAAAAAGTCGTACTTTTTGTTTGAAAATTTAACTGTTTTGTTGAAAATTCATCTTGGTTTCTTGAAAATTCAACAATTTTATTGAAATTTGTTTTCTCTATTGACAAGCATACGGTTTTGTTAATTGAAAATTGCACTACTTTCTTGATAATTCACCTTTTTAGTTTAAAACTTCATCTCTTCTTGTAGAAATCTCACTGTTTTGCTCAAATCAAACTGTTTTTTATTCCTGACTAAAATCTTCTTTATTTAAATATAAACTATTATATTTTTTTTGAAAAACACACGAAAAAAATTTCGTTTGTTCCAACTATTTTTTGTTGCAAATTCAACTCCTTGGTCATAATTTTAATTGAAAATTCCTTTTTTTTGGTAAAAAGTAACTTTTTTACCTAAAAATTCAACAGTTTTGTTGAACATTCTTATTTGCAGGTTGAAAATTTAACTGTTTTTTTTTAGAAAATACGTCTTTTTGCGTTGCAAATTTAACATTTTGGTATAAAATAAAACTAGTTGGTGCAACATTAAACTTTTATTTAAAAATTGATCTTTTTTGGTTTAAAAATTCAACTATTCAGTAAAAAAATGTTAGAAACGAACAAAATATGAACTAAAAATTGATTAGATAAAACTTCAAATACCATCAAATCCATTGATCAAAGTATTTAGTTGAGAATTTATATTATTTATTTTTAAAAAAATGGTGTGGAAAATTAATCTTCTCGATTGAAAATTGAAGTATTTGTTTAAAAATATATCTACATATTTTATTAGAAATTCTTCTTTTCTGGTAGAAAATTTATCTTCTTAGTTTAAAATACAACTAGTTTGTTAAAAATGTAAGTATTTGGTTGAGAATCCAACTTCGTCGGTAGAAAATTAATCTTTCTCATGGAAAATTCATCCTTCTGGTTAAAAACTCAACTATTTGGTTGAAGAGTTTCGTTGATAGTTTATGTTTTTGTCTTAAAATTTCAACATTTTTATAGACTTTTTTCTTTCTTGACTGCACACACTAAAAATTCTGAGATCAATTTTTTTGCAGGTAATGTCAAGATGGTGATCCAACTCGCTCGTAGTTGGGGTACAAAACCCCGTCGATTGTTGTTGCCTTAAAACTATAACAATAATTGATAGTAGGTGACGCTTTATACCCCAATTAGTGTTAGATTCACACTTTTTTACTGTGCATCGATTAAAAAAAGTGCAGTGAGTCCGAGGCCTGTGAGTATTTCAAGGACTAGATGATATTTTTATTTGAGACGTGATAAATTATATTTGGTGAATGTATAGGAAATAATACCGTTCATCCGGTGTTAAAATACCGTGTAATTAGTTGAGCATAAAACAATGCCTCGCGAGGCACTCCCTCGGTCGAATGTGTTAGAAAAAAAAGAAGAAAAATTCGTAATGCCTTTTTGTTATGCTAAAGTGGAATACCGAGAATAGCCGCAGAAAGACTGATGTCGGCTTCCTGGATAAAGGCATATGCCGGATAATTTGGTGCGCGAAGAAACATGCAAGTAGGTGGTACATGGAAATAGGGGAGGCTGTGGCAATAACTTGTCGTTGAAAGTCAGAGGCTTTCGGCTTCTCAGATCTAAAGACAAAAATACAACTTTCGCAGATTCTCTTTTCCCATGCGTGCGGTTCAATTTACTTTACTCTGAAAGCAATGGTTCATTAATTTAAACCATTTTGTTACGACTTATTACATGGGGTAGAGTTGGGCTAAAAACTGGTTAAAAATATGTTACGTAAATTATGTAGAGTTGCATACCGAGCAGACGAGCGAGAATGATTATCGTTTTAATATTTAAATTCTCGTTTTGTCTCTTCTCGATTAAACGAGATTATCGCAGTAAGAACGAGAACGATAGAGAATTAAATTATATAAAAATACTTTAATATTTTTTATTTTTGGCAGAACAATAATGCTGATAATCATCCAAAAAGAGCAATATGAATGAAAATTTATGAGCAAAAAAATAAACTATATCTTCTTGGGCTAAAAAATCTATAAGTTTTAAGCAACGTAAATATCACATCTTTCGAAATCTTAAATGTATACAAGATTTACAAAATCATTTTCGTGTAATCCCAGTGTGAAAGATATTTTAAAGTGAAATTGCTCTAGTTTACATGATAATTTTACTAAAAAAATTTAAATATTATTTAATTTTAATTTAGCCTTGGGAACATGGTAAATAAAATCTCCTATAGTCGCCAATGAATTTTTTTCGAGCTCTTATACGCACCTCATTGCCAAAAAGTTATATGCAGTAGCTTTCATCAAAGAATATTTGATATACGGAAGTTTAACTGGGTCTTGCTTCAGCAAAGAATCTAAAATATTAAAAAATTCAATTTAAATGTGTCAACTGCTACATTTTTTATTTAAAAAACATCTTTTCAAACTTATAATTTAACTCCTTGGTTGAAAGTTGAACTATTTGATTAAAAATTTATTTTGTTGTTGTTGAAGATTTATTATTTCAGTTGAAAATTGATTTCTGGGGCTTTTTTTAATGAAAATTTAAATATTATATTTTTGGTTAAAAACTGGGCTTTTTAGTTTCAAAATTAAAATATTTATTTGAAAATTGTTGTAATCTGTTGAAAATTTGTGTTTCTTGATAGAAACTTAATCTTCTTGGTCGAACACTCTTCTTTTTGGGTGAAAATTAAATTATTTGATTCAAAATGTAATTCTTTTGTTGAAAATTTAAAAATAATTTTGTTAAACGTCATCCTTTTTTAAATTTAAAATTATGCTTGAAAGTTGAAGAATTTGATTAACATTCTCTTTCTTTCTTGGCTGAGATTTTCTTTTAATTCAACTATTGTGTCAAAAATTAGTCTTTTTTCTGGTTTGAAAATTCTTCTCTTTTTGCATAAATGTCATCATTTTTTGCTAAAACTGCAAGTGGCTGGTAAAATTAATCTTTTTCGGTTCATAATTATTAACCTTTTTGTTGGAAATTCACATTTTCGGCTTTTAGTTGAAAATTTATTTCCTTGCTCGAAAATATTAACTATGTTATTGAAAAATCGTTTATTTCTTTTTATTGAAAATTAATTCTTGCAATTGGAATTTTAAATTCTTGCAATTCAAAATTCAATTATTAAATTTTTGGTGGAAATTGTACGTTTTTTAATTAAAAATTCAGAAATTTCGTGGAAAATTCATATATTTGGTTAAAAGTCCGTTCTTCGTGGTAGAAAATTAATGCTCTTACTTATAAGTGAGACTTACTTATAATCATATAGTTAAATTTTTATAAAAATTTAACTATCTGATAGAAAAAATATGCATTTCATTGAAAATTCGCTTTTCTATTTACATATGTCACTGCTTTTAATTTAGAATTAAAATCTTACTCGGTTGCAATATGGACTATTAAATTTTTTTAATTAAAAATCCATATTTTCTGAATGAAAAATCAACTTAGTAATTGAAATTTACTTACTGACAGTTTGTTTAGGTGTACATAATGCTTCTAAGATCACGGATATTCAGTTGCACATATACATTATAGTTTTAAATTAAAGTTAAAAAACATTAACCTGCTCAAATATTGTGAATTTGTACATTTTTTCTTAGATAATTTGATATTCCTGAAAGTTTCCGTAAAAGTAGGTATAAATAAAAAAATAATAATAATAAAGAAGGCAAATCCACATGAAATCAAACATCAGGCTAATCTAATTGAGGGTCAATATAAATATAAAAAATTTAATCAATAAAATTGGTTCTGAAATTCTCTTGAGACATTACCTGCTCTCTGCATTTCGCCTGCTTCTGTTTTTCATCTACTTAATTCCTACTGTCTAAAGTTTTTTTTTTGTTAACAATTTATTTTAAAATTACATTGACAGACACGTTCAACGGCCAACGAGAACATTTCTCGTAAATCCAGACTGGAAACATCGAGAACGAACAAATGACATTCGATTGGCTCGCTTGGAAAATGTTCTCGCTAATCGAGTAAAATTTCTCGTTTCGGTATGCAACTCTAAATTTATGGATGGCGCCCAGAAACAAATACTTACAAAAGAGTCGATTGTACGAGGATTGTTAAGTCATCATGAAAGGTATATAGTGAAGTCGCCATAAAAAGTGTATAAAAATCCCTCCTATTCAAAAACGTTCAGAGTCGTAAAAATGGACAAAGAACACTTCTTCTTTTTGTTATTTGCATACATCTCCTAGATGGCAACAATAGCAATTGTCATCGGGATGTTGGCGACTGTATATGATCTTCACAACGTGTTATTGCAGAGGCGCATTGTGCAAGTCGACAGACATATTGGGCTAAAACCACGAGGGTAGACAGGCTGGCGGAATCATCGTCGAAGCGATTTTCACGTGGGTGGATTTCCACACATGGATTACAATTCGATTCCTTGCCTTCGCTATGAAGTTCATTCAAACATTAAATTAAGGCTGGGCAAAGCATTAAAAGTAACATCCAATTGTTGCACACTATTCATAGGATGATTCTCTAAATCCCTATAATAGAACTATTCTACCTCAGAAAATTAATTACACAACAAAAAAAGATGAAAGTTATGTCATTATTTTCATCAAATTTGGGTCGCAGATGACAATACCCGCCGCTGTTGACAAGATAATGTTTTAAATATGAATCTTTCTTACCAAAGGTTGAAGTCGATTTATTAAAGACACTCACCTGCAACAAAAGAGAAAAGAAACAATTAGTTTATTAACCTAATATGAATTTTTTCGACTCTTAATTCCATTAATTAAGTTCAGTGATTTGGAATTATCACATATCAGTTATGAACTCGATATCCATAATTATATGACACTCAATAGCGTACAATTACATTAATACAATTCTTGACTACGCTCTTACCTTCGCGATTTATATTACGTTTTACGGTATTGGTTACATTATTGATACCTGACACTTTCAATAATCTACAATGTACTTTCCTCAGCAGATACATATTATTTTAGATTTCTAACTCGGAAATTGAGATTTATTTAATTGAAAAACTGATCATGTATACATGAAAACATACATGATATTATATCAATTTATATGATTAATGGACATTTTACGGACGATCTCTTCTCTTTAACCTTGAATGACTTTCCTAAATCTAGGCCTCACAGTTCCTAGCTATGGAAATTTTGATTTTTAAGATTTCTTACTGATAAAAATAAAGTAGAAAAAAAGCAAGGAAAGCTGAAAGCATATTGGCATAAATAAATATTTGAGGTATTCAGCAGTTTTTCAAACATAGGTAGAAAAAGATCATTTTTAAGAAATTTTTCCGTAATTATCTTGTCGTTTTTGAGCAACGTATAAAAATCTTTCAGAGTTTAAAATCACTCTTCGGATATAAAAAAAAACGTTGCCAATGATTGGTTTTAAAATTGCTTACTTTTGGCAGTTCCAAGCTTAACATTGCCAAAATATTAAAACACAATTTGGAATTGGTCGGTTTAAAACATTTGAAATTTGAAATCGTCTTTTGCTTTTTCAATTTAGAATTGCTTAAGCATTAAAGCTTACAGTTTAAAATTGTACAATCTAAAACAATTTAAATTTATAACAAACAACTTTATTTAGATACGTTTTTTAAATTAAAAATGATTCAAGATAAATTTTTAATTATTAAATGTTGGCCGCGTCAAGCTTCAAATTGCCAAAACTAACGGTTAAAGCTGATTTTATTAGAAAAAAATGTATGCTTCCCGGAAAATTAAAGTAAATTATTTCAGATGAACTTAAAAGAGAAGTATGGATTCGAAAGGATCCTAAGGGCCCTAAGGAATACTAGCCATCGGAGAACACTATTGTTCACTCAGACCCTTACATGTTTTTCTCGAAAAAACTCGTTTATCATTCTTCTTTATATTTGAATAATCCTAAAGATATTTTTAAACCACACGAATTAATTCTATAATGTTTGAAGAATATTTCTGAATTTTTTCAAGTTCATCGGATGAGTACTTTTAAAGTGGTAGACCGCGGAAAAGTGCACAGGGTCTCACAGACCCACAGTGTGCGCACCTCAATTTTATTTAAATTAAAAAAAATTAGACTATCGACTAATAATAGGGTATTATAGGGACCAAATATTGAAAATATGAGACTTTAGAGACCACAGCTGAGTATAAGATACAATGGGGAATGCAGGAACCGGGGGCATTGCCTCTTTGATCACCGTCTGTTTGTTCCACCCTTACTACCCTATTTCCACTCACGCAGTTGAGGGACCTTAAGATTGCTGCCGAGGACTCTTGCGAGTAACATATTTGCTGGAATCGTCAAAACCCGTAGATTTGCAATATAGATATTTCTGAATTACTAATTGCGAAATAAAAAAATTTCATATTTTCTATCTTATTCTTTAATAAGTGCAAAGGAAACCCGCTCGTAAGGGTTGGTTGCAACAGGCTAGAAGTCCCTCATCTGCTTGAGGGGATGTTGGGTAGTGGGAGTAGAACAATCAACTAGAGGGCGATCAACCGGACCGGTTCTTGCGGACTGCCAAACAGATATAATAATAAATTAGGTTCTTAACCAAATAATATCTTGTCCCCTAAATATTGAAATAAACAAAATAAAAAATTTGCGAATAATTCTCTATTTTGCAGAATTTAAATCGGTAGAAACAATTTCCATTCACTATAGGTTAAAACATTAAAATTTATTCGAGATATCTGTCAACAAGTGCGAGCTTGATAATCGACACCTGTATTTTCTAAATTAAGTTATCAGTTGAATTCGTTACATTTGTTTAAGGCGGACAGGTGGTGTAATCTCGAGACTTAAAATGTGCTTTTAAGTAGCAATAGTTACAGTGAATGTTATAGGAAAAGACACGTAATGCTTTGAAATCGCGCATGCGTGAGAAAACGAAAGATTGCAAAAATCAAAGACCTGCACCTCACAATTATCTCTAGACTTTACTTGGGGCGCGTGTGGTGTACCTCTATCATTATTTCCATTGAGAGAAAAGTATCTAGGAGGCATAGAGAGCAAAGCAATTTTCCTTCTCTTCGGGATAATATAAAGTCAGTAATCTCACAATGGAGACTATTACTTCAAACTTCATCCATCCATTCTGAAATCATATCAACTTATCCTCCATTACGACTATAGAAGGTCTTTGGAACTTGAAGCATTTTGTGTATGAAAGGCTTTTGTTGGAAAGGTAACATTTTTTCAAGCATCTTCTCTATATCTATATATACATGCCAAGGCACTTGCGAGATGGATGCAGAAAGCTGTCATTCTTGGGTCGCTCCGTGCCCTCAAGACACACGAGGGTATCACCTGATTTCCGTTGTGATCCTGTCGAGCCCTGTAGTCATATATCTATTCTACTCACTTGAACATTCTTAGTTTATTTAACATATCTCTGGTTCAATTCACTTAAATTATCTTTTATTTATCTTGATTTCAGATGAGTTTCATCGAATTCTCTTTAATTGCCTTGCATTCGTTTAAGTTAATTTCAATTTTACTGAAATCAATATAATTGTTTTCAATTTATTAGAATTCATTTGTTCTTCGTCCTGGATTTTTATTCATTTTTCCTACTTTTTTTAGTTCTTATGAATTCTTTGGAATTCTGTTGCTTTTATTTCACTTACCCTGAAGTTTTTTGAATTTTTTTTATTGCTTTCAATTCCCAAGAATTATTTTTGGAACTCATTT
The DNA here is from genome assembly GCA_035041075.1 of Acraspis erinacei. NCBI lineage: Eukaryota > Metazoa > Arthropoda > Insecta > Hymenoptera > Cynipidae > Acraspis > Acraspis erinacei. The sequence goes on along the minus strand of JAWWLR010000054.1, from coordinate 71,537,139 downwards.
GAATTAATTTCGAATTCACCTTGATTTCTATTAATCAATCATGAATTATTAAAAAAAAAATCTTGATTTTTTTAGCTCTAGCCGAATCCTTTTGAATTTACTGGAATTCTTGTAAACTCGCATATTTCCACTCAATTACCTAGATGTATTTTTATGATTAAATTTTTTTTAAATTCAACCTGAAGTTTCTTGAACTTACCTTCAATTTTTAAGCATTTTATCAAATTATTTTAAATCTACTTGAATTCTTATAAACTCACTCCAATTTTACGCATTTCAATGGAATGTTTTTAAACTCATTTGATTTCGTTTCAAAATCACCCTGAATTTTTATTTATCTATCCTCAATTCTTAAGAAATTTTGGAATTCTCTTAATTTTTTAAGTCTCGCCGGATTTTTTTGAATTCTTTTAAATTCACTCATTTTTACTCAAGTAGATGGATTTTTAAGAATTGTTTAATTTCTTTTTAGATTCACTCGAATTTTATTTACTTTATTGTTTCGTCTTTCGGAAACTGGCCATCACAATTTGAATAATGAAAAGACCAAATAGTTTCGAAAGCAACACAATTGATTGACTGTCATAAAAAATACTTGTGAATTATATGTCCACAGTAACTAAAAAAGAAACAATTTTACAGTGACTATTACTGAAAAAATTAACTAGTTACCAATTCGTTACCAAAAAAGTAACTAGTTGAAAGAAACCAGTTATGCCCCATCACTAGAAATCCCTGTAAATCATAAAATGGTATTCTCTGTAATTAATTACACAATTAACTAATATTGAGAGTATTATATTTTTTAACGATATTTGTAAATTATTTAAACAATTTTTCTTTGTTTAAATCATTTTTCTCTTCTGCAAATCTTTCTTTGTACGTCTTATTCACTATTTTGCTTATTGTTCAGTATTTTCTTATTTCAGAACTTATACCCTAAGTTTTAAACAATAATCATATTTTTAAAGAACTTTTTTCAGTTAGGTTCGAAAAAAATAGTTTTCTAAAACTTGCCTATGAAAAGAGGCAAGTGATATAATTTATTTAAACAATTGCAAACTGTCTCTCACAAAAAATATCACTCTTAAAATACTTTTCTTGTGGAATTCATTCCAAAAAGAAATAACTTTTCACGATTTAAAGGATAAACCAATTCTCTAAATAAATGCAAATTGTTTTAAAATTGACAAGTATCTTAAAAAACAAATATTGCTTCTAGCATACTTTAATTGTGTCATTAATCCTAGATAATAATAACTTTTAAAGATTTAAAGGCGAAAATTTGTTTGCGGCTGAACATGATTTCTTGAAAATTCCTTAAGAGATGACTAAACAAAGAGTGAATCACAAGTACCACTTTTTTCAATTTTGTCGAAAAACGAGCTTCTCCTTTTTGAATCCCGATGATAATGTTGACCGATTTGAAAAACGAAAATTTCTTTTTTCGGAAAAGAAACAAATTTTGAGAAATCGCTCACGTAAAATCGAAAGTCGAAATTTCTGGACCACATCTTTTGAATTAAGAAGTTTCAAAATTTGAATGCATATTCAGAAATCAATTTTTGAGGTGTTCTGGTAACAGAATATACTTGAAATAAATTTTTCTAAAACAAAAAATCATGTAGGTACTGAAAGTTCAGTAAAATTGTTGACTTGTAAATATGGTTATCGACCTTGTAAAGCAAATGTTCGCAATGAGATATGTGACTCATGTAATGTTAGTTGACTTTTGCATCGGGGAGCTGCAGGTCATGGCTCTTACGAGTTTCATTGGCTCTAATGAACCTGGGATAAGTAAAGAGTAGATCATGCCGATTCTTTTGATATCGTCAACAAAGGTTCGTTCCCCACGATTCTCTCTGAATCGAAGGCGAAAGCTATCATTCCATTTATGATCAGATCAGTATGTCAGAGATAAGTGCCCATGCAGTCTGACATGTGTGTGCAATGAGTGCAAGTTTATGTCACAATCCTCAACTCATCTTTTTTGATCAGAAAATGCATTTGATTTAAGACGAGTATGTTTTCCTCGCTTACTGGGCGTGTCTTTGAGCAGCAAAGTAGGTCTCTGCTGGTGATACGGTACTTTACCGTCCGTGGGAAAAACGGACTAGATCCGCGCGCATGCGCGTTCGTAATTTCGGCCCATGCGCACTCTGCTGCGCCGTACTTGTCCCTTTAAACTAACCTCAAACCTGAGACGTAATATGATGAGAAAACTTGGAAAACATACTAGACGTAGTTTGGAGCAGCAAACTAGGTTTTTGTTGGTGGTGGGGAACTTTACTGTCCTCGTGGGTTTAAAAACACACACCCGCTTGCTCGTAAAAATTACTATTTCTCTGTATTGGTGCACAATATACTATTGTTGAATTCGGGCTTGCTGCAACATCCCAATTTCGAAATTCCCTAACTTTCCTTAAATTACGTAAGAAAGAAATTACGCAAAATAGATTAATTTTAAGCCAAATAATTCAATTTTCAGATTAAAATAATAACTTGTGCACCAGAAATGGAAGAATTAAATTTTCAGTTATAGCAATTAAGTTGCAACCAAGAAAAAAAGAATTTTCGACCAAGTAGTGAAATTGGCTACCGAAACTCGCTAATTTTTAAAATCAAAAAAATTCTTAAAGGTAAGAGTTAAATTTTCAACCAAAAATATTTTGCAATCAATAAAGAAAGATCTCACCGCAAATGCTGATTTTTAAAACAGAAGAGACTAATTTCCTCCAAAACATTTGAGTTTTCCAAACTGAAAAAATCCATTTTCTATCAAAATAATTGAATTTTTAACAAAGAAAAGAAGAGAGGTTTTACAAAATAAATTAATTTTCAACTGAAAAATATGAGTTTTCAAGCATAAATATAATTGTTTAATTTTCAGATAAAAATAATATTTTTTGATTGAAAAAAAGAATTTTCAGCAAATGATGAATATTTAAAACATTAAAAAAGAGGAATTTTAATTAAATAATTTAATTTTGAACCAAAAATATGAATTTTCATCTAAAAGCGGCCAATTTTTAACTAAAAATAGAATAGACGAATTTTTAGTTATAAAAATAAATTTTCAACAAAACAAACAAATTTTCAACCAAAGAAATTAGTTTTTAACAAAAAATACAACAGGTAAATTTTGCAGTAAAAAATTTATTTTCAACAAAATAATATAAATTTTGAACTAAATATTTCAATTTTCAAGAAAACAGATGCATTTTCAACCAGAGACATGGATTTTAACTAAAATGATGAATATTTAACCAATGAAATCAGCTGTCAATCAAAACTAGAACTGTTAAATTTTCAGTTAGTAAATTAATTTTGACCAATATAAAATCAATTTTTAACAAAATAGGTCAATTTTTCATATAAAAGATTAATTTTTTGATAAAAAAGGCAAACTTTCAACAAAATAGATACATTTTTAACCGAAGAAATTAATTTTCAATGAAAAAAATATGACGTTTCAACAAAATAGTTGATTTTTCACCCAAACAGATGAATGTTAAATTTAGAATAAAAAAGTTAAATTTTCAGTTAACATAATTATTTAATTAATTACCCATTTTTAACAAAATACATGAATTTTCAGCCAAGCACTTAAATTAATAAAGGAAGCTTTAGCCTAATAGTTAAATTTTCAACGAGAAAATAATGGATTTTCCACCAAAGTCGAATTTTTAACCAAACATTTAAATTTTGAACAAAAAAAAAGAGGTTTCGCAATTAAAACGATTAATCGCAAAAAATAATAATAAAAATAATGAAATTCCACTTTCAACTTAGTAGTTGAATTGTCTACCAAAAAGATAAATTCAAAACGACTAATGTAACAATTGACGTTTAAACTAAAGATACATTTTAACTTTAAACCAAAAACGGTCAAATTTTGTATATAATTTTTAATTAGTTTCATTGAACGTTCCTGAATCATTTTTGTGTGAACAGGATAATTTGGAGATGGCTGCAGATAAACTGACGAAATTCGGAGGACTTATTTTCACCATTAATATATCTCAAAAATGATAAAGGATTCCTAAAAATATTTTTGACTTTATTTTAGCACTTTATAATTTCCTGAAAATATTTTTTCTATAGTAACTTTTTTCCTTAATGTAGTACAAAGTTGATACAAGAATATAAAATATTTCTTGGTTCTAGCAGAAGCGATTGACCTATACTATTAATATATTTTGTTGAAGAGTTAGAAGGTTCTTGGAAAGTTATGAAATGTAATTTTAAAAATCGGTTTTA
>JAWWLR010000054.1:71451881-71470079 GCA_035041075.1 Acraspis erinacei | reverse complement strand
AACTGGCGCATCTTCGGGAATGTAAAGAAAAACTCCGACATTCGCTCTCAGCATGACCCAGGATCAACGACATGGACGTGGCGAAAAGGTGATCCCTCTGGGGTGCTTGATTTTGGTGAGTCCCCTTGCCTCTCACGTTGGGGTGCTTGATTTTTGTGAGTCCCCTTGCCCCTCACGTCAGAATGATTGACTTTATGGTAATGTCTCTTTAGTATGGTACTCTTCAAAGCATGGTGCTGCGCATAGAGGAGTATCACAACTGGGGCACATGTATATTGTTCGACGTACAATCTTACGCAAAGAGCACAAGTGGCATCTTCGACTCGTACCTTGCCTCGGAAAATGGCGGCCGACTAATCGAGTGGGAGGATCATTGTAAGGAAAGATGCTTGAAGAAGGATCAAGTTTCAATAATGATCTAACAACCTGTAATCTAAATGAAGGAAATGGTGTAGCACCTTCGTTTCTCATTTTATATAATGCATGGGCATTAGATAGACAAAGGTCAATAAGATGAAAAAAAAGCTTTCGATACCATTTCATTGTTTTCCGCACTGTTTCTGTAATAGATAACTGTCTATCAACATTATCGATACCACCCATATTTTGATTGTACTCATGAACACACCTTGGCTTTATAATGTCTTCATTTGTTACATAACTTTTTTTGCCTGTTGCACAGAATTCAAGTTCGTGCACACTTGTAAGCATGCGAACGCTGCGTTTATCTTCCCACCTCACTGCCATCCACACATCACTGTGAGAGACTTGTACTTCACCTCGGACTAATTTGTTTTCAAGTTTTGGCATTCCCTTTCTATTTGCTTTCACAGTGCCACACATACCTGTATCACGATCATGTAAAAATTCTGCTAAAGTGGGAGATGTATACCAATTGTCTATGTATACAACATGACCCTTATAAAAATAAGGTTGTAAAAAGTGAGCTACAATATCGCCAGTAACACCCAAATCAAACTTCTGATAATCAGTGTCTGCACCCGTGTAAACAACAAAACCCAATACGAATCTGGTCTCACAGTCTACAATCATGTAGAGCTTGATTCCGAAACGATTTCTCTTCAAAGGAATATATTGCTTGAATCGAAGCCTACCTTTCCATAATAATAGACTTTCATCTATGCACAGATTTTTTCCCGGAATAAGAACTGCCGAAAATTTACTTTGGACGTGTTCTATCACTGACTTTACTTTCACTAAAGGATGATTTACGATTTCTTCATTATCGTGAAAGTGTAAACATCGCAGAATGTGAATATATCTATCGCGAGACATTATTTGACCAAAAATTGGAGTGTGTAGCAAGAGATTTGTGGACCAATAGCTTTGCAGATCGCCTTTCTGGACATGGCCCATTAGAATCGAAAGACCAAGAAAATTTTCCAATTCTGCTTTTGTGACAGGGGTCCAAGCTTTCATGTGGGAAGATTGAGTGATAGGATTTTGAGTTGCATAACGATTCGTCTCCTCTACAATTTTTTCGAGCAATGAAGAATCACAAAAATAATTGAAATAATCGATTGGACTATTTCCCGGGAAAGAGATATTTGGATTTATTTCGGAGCTACCTTCAAAATCTTTGATTGACGGGTAAAAATGCGCGTCCTCAAACAATTGAGTTCCGTTATGATAAAAGTCTTCCAAATCAATTTCACCAATGTCTTCATTTTCTAATAATTCATTCTCTGGTTCGGACTCGCCACTACTCCAAGCTTCATTTTCAGCCATTTTATGGAAGATAAAAATATGATACACTGTCCGATCAATGATGAAGAAAAATGGCAATAGTAAAAACTATGTACATATTGTGAAAATCCTGGAGAATAATAAATTATGAATGAAGAGTAGCAATCTTCAACACATCATAAATTTATAGAAGTGAATGAGAAAAAATCCATTCCTCTACAGAAAAAACGCGTGTGCTAATTTTTTGACATTCAAGTATTTTTGAAGAAGAAATGAGTTCTGCGATATGTAATGATATTTGTTTCGTACTCGTGGTACCAACAACAAAAATTTACTAATTCCCACACCTAAATAGCGAAAAAAAAATTCAGCTCGTTGATCTCAGATCACGCTGAGAAAGAATGCCGCAATATTTTATGTAAACTTCAGATATGAGGTTGAAGCTCACTGCATCTGTGTTGGAAACTAAAATTTCACGTCGGAAAATGCATTTTGAAGGCCAAAGATGCTTGGGGATTTTGTCACTGTTTTTCCCATTTTTAGCGCAACAATGTCCCTCGCTCTAACTTTCGCTTATGTAGAAAATGAAATGTGACCTTGACTGTGGATTTTCAAGGTCAAGGACACCTCAGTGATTTTTTTCTGTATTTTTTTCGTAATTAGATCATCAAATTCCTTAGGAAAACACTCTGAAATTCTCGCTTCTTCTAAAAATGAAATTTGACCTTGAAACACCGATTTTCAAGGTCAAGGATACCTCTCTGATTTTTTTCAGTATTTTTTTCGTACTTAGCTCATCAAATACCTTAGGAAAACACTCTGAAATTCTCGATTCTCCTAAAATAAAATTTGACCTTGAAATACCGATTTTCAAGGTCAACAATGTTTCGAGGAATTTTGAAACTATTTTTAACGTATTCAGAGCATTGAATTCAGCCTAAAAACATATAATATTTTGTGCCCCTTGAGTGGTCGATATATCGACCATCCCCGCAGCTAAAAGGTTAAGTAAGTTTCAGCATATTCTATTTTCTGCATTCAAAATCGTTATTTTATAAGAAACGAATATTCAAAGAAAAATTCATGAAAATCGAAAAAACCGGAAACCCTGCAGATTTTCAAAGGACCCACAAAATTACTTTAACATTTTTAATATTGATTTCTGACCATTTTCAAATTTATTTTCATAATTAGCATTCTCGAAAACCCGGAAGTATAAAAATTTAAGAGAAAAATATTGACTTTCTGGGTTTTGTCCAGGAATCTTTTATTGAAACCCAGTGTGTTTTGGGAAGACTATTTCATCGTCTTTTCCAGCTCTCCTAATTTTAGACTAGTCGCAGCCTTTTAGGAATTCATTGAAATTTTTTGAAAATTTTTTAAATATCTTAAACAAATTGGAAAAATTAAATCGTTATAATTAACTTAAAAGAATTTTTGTATGAAGGAACCTCTTTCAAGAATTCTTGAATATACAGAACATGCTTTTCTTAAACCGCATATGACCGCCGCATTTATTTGCACCTCGCTTCGGTAGAAAAGAAAAGTAATTTCTCACCAACAGGCTATTTATAACGGCGAGTTTGGAGTATGGTTTTATTACAGAAATGACTCAGTGAGTTATACTTATGCAGTGGCAATGAACCAAGTGGTTCCACTTTTTGGGAACTTCATCGCTTTATCAGAGTGAGGATTCAATGTCACGTGCACAATACTCAGAAATTAATTCAACTGCAAAAAATTCCTAAAAATACTGAAATCTTTCCTCAAACCCAAGCGAAATTAAAATTTACTTTAAAAAAAAAGTTGATTATCATCTGAAAAGCAAGTCACTTTTTAACAGCATTTTTTAAAAACTGATGGAAAATCTGGTTGGAAGCCGCTCAAAATATAAAATGCAAAGGACCATATTTTTACGTATTCTGTAGTTTTCTGTACGTAAAAAATGTATAATATGTAATTATAATTACAAATGCATTTAGTTTGGAGCGCAGCAGACCACGAAACTCTCGAAACTGTGAGATTTTGGGGGATGTGATTCAAATTACTATCAGGGAAATCTATATGTAAACTACTGAATGAATAGGAATAAAACTAATGTTTGTGCTGTAGAAAATACAAAAGAGAACATTTGTTAAACATTCAAAAATTTGATTTTTTACATTCTCATCTTAATAAGACTAGGCGGCTTAAATTGTGTTTTGGCACGCAGTTTTAGAGGCCTAATAGGAAGATGAAATTTTCAACACTTTTTTTTATCGAAAAAATATCAGATTTATAGTTTTATCAAAATAACAAAGAAAATAAAAATGAAAATTTTGCGCCAAACAACAAACTATGTAAAAAAAGTGAAGAGAAGGCAAACGTGGCTTTTTGAAAGTCCTACAAGATTTCTATGAAAACTTTTCATATTTTCTTGAAAAATCGAAATTAAAAATTTTGATTTAACGATGAATAAACATAAATCAAAAAAATCATTTTGCAGTAAACTATGCAAGATACTTAAAAAGATGAATGAGCAAAAATTGTGCACCGCAAAAATATCTAAAAATTGGTTAGGGATCACTTTTTTATAGGACACGCAGTTTTTTTCTTATTCGTAAAAACAGCATTTAAAATTAAATAAAAAAATATAAATTTTAGACAAACGACACAAACTTCGAAAGAAAAAGATAAAACTTTGTTCACCTGAAAAAGTGAGCTGCAAATTTAGCACCCATAATTTTTTGATACAACACGCAGTTTTTGTTTTAATCGTAAAAAGTAACATTAAAAATAAATCAAAATTAAATTTTTTGAAAACCGATACAAGGTAAGACAAAAAATTAATATGCAAAATTATAATACAATGTGTAAAAATATAATAAAAAATTAACTTTTTGGACACAAGCTGTAATAAACAGTTTAATAACAAAACTGTTTTTAAAGGTTGCGCACTATTGAACTATTTTGCTACCAACCGCATATAAATAATATTTACAAAATAACTTTTATACTTTACATTTTATACAAAATTCAGACGAAAAGGGTTCAAATGATGCACAATCACGATTTTTTTTGGCTAAACACATTCTTTCACTAAGATTCTTTTAACAAATATAAATTAATTATTAAAATATTTTGCTGCTCATTAAATACACCTGCGCGTATCAAAAACGTTTATTTATCATTTTTTCCCATACTAATTCTTCAACTTTAAAAGTTAAGCCTTCAAAAGGTAATTTTATATCATGCGAGATACAAGTTTGTATAATTCAGATGCAATGTTTATCAATTTAAATATAAAAAAAATTTCGCAAAGGTAAAAAATATTGGCTCATATGACTTATTTATACACAAAAACATTAATTTTAGTCTCATTCAATTAGTAGTTGACATAAATATTTCCCTAATAGTCATTTGAATTACCCACATAAAATCTTATACTTTCAAGAGTTTCGTGTCCGCTGCTCTTCAAAGTTAATGCATTTCTCATTATTATTATTATATATTATAGATATTTTACGTGTAGAAAATAACAAAATAAGTAAACAGAAGGTCTAATTTATTATGCTCTAAGGAAATTTGAAAATATTTGAGAGACTTTGATAGAGCATTTTTTATTTTTTTTTAAATTTCGAACTGAAAAGTAATAAACAGTAAAGAAAAGTTAACTGCAAAAACAAAAATGCTTGAATAAACGTGAAGGCAAAAAAGATTTTCTGCTATACAAAAACCTCGATAAAACGCGCAGTTTTCTATTTATATTTTCACGTTTTCCATTTTTGTAACCTTTTTTCTATTATTATATACAGTCCTGAGTAATTTGTTTTTGCATCGTGCAATTAGTTTCTTTGAACTGCTAAATTAGCAAATATCTCTACTAATCTAATTATTGGTTTCTACTAATCCTTGATGGGTCACTTTTCGCTAATTCAATCTGTGAATTTTCACCAGTAATTATTTAAATTTTACCAATTTTTATTTTAAGAGACCTCAAAGTAATTTTTTCCTAAGGAAAAGAGCTATACAATGAAAATAACCTTTTCCAGGCACTCGGATTCATATTTATTCAAGCTGGCGCCTATTATAGTCAAATAATTTTTACAAATTCCGAGAAAAATGTCAATTTTCTTTGGAAAAATAGGAAAATATACAACCGAAAGAAAATAATTGAAAATCGAAATCAGAACTCTGTTGAAAAGTAGTGTATGAGGGCTATGAATATGCATAATTATTTAATCAATATATTGATTTACATTTATCCCACGTTGATCCATCATAATTTTCAGATTGTAAAAAATTCTTATTTTTCCCAACTTTGTTCAAAAACAATTAGAAGGCGATATTTTGAAAACAAAGCAAGATTAGGTCACGTCAACAACTTATCAACATGACCTACTTATCGCTTCCGTAGAGTTAAAAATATTACGCTATCGCGTCGTTTTACTAAACTTTTATATTTTTTTGAGTTTTCCATTTTTATAAAAAATTTTAATTTATATATACATTCCTAAGCAATTTTTTTTGCGTCGTCCAATTGATTGCTTTTCACTACTTACTGAGCAAATATCTTTATTAAACGGATTATTATTTTTCTACTAATTTTTGGTAGCTCACTTTTCGCTAATCAAATCTGTAAACTTTCAATAGTAATTATTTAAATTTTACCAACTTTTATTTAAAGAGACCTCAAAGTATCTTTTTCATAAGGAAAAAGCCATATATAATACAAATTTTGCGTAATAATTACAATTTTCTATGGAAATTAAAGAAAATACACAACCGAAAAAAAATTTGAAATCGAAAACAGAACTCTGTTGAAATTTAGCGCATAAAGAAGACAAAATTATACTAATGATAATAATACAATATAAAATTTTCACATAACTATTTATTTTTTTAAAGTTTTTGAATACTGAAATTAAATTCTGAGAATTAAGAACAAGAAAATAATGATATTTTGGGTTCCAATCATGTACAAAACCACCAACTTTGCCGATGTTTCGTGAAAATTGCAATTCACTTCTTCAGGGCTAACCTGAACTGCAATGTTCACGAAACGTCGGCAAAATCCGTAGCCTTGTACACGATTGAAACCCGAAATATCTTTATTTATCCAAATGATTCATCGTGAAAGTATTAAATATATTGTTAAGAAAATAAGTATTATCAGTTCGTTTTTAGATTTATGTAAATATAATTCTTATAACACCTTTAATTTTATTATTTTTAATTTTATTGGATTTTATAAAATCTTAGGAAAAATTCGAGTCTTTTTAAAATATGTTTAAGATATTTAGCAGTTTGGAAGAAATAAAAAAGTATTACATAAATTTTCAGGAATTTTTTCAAGTTTTTAAATATTTCTCATCTATTTAAAACGTCCTAAGTTCTTAAAATTATTTTTAACTGATTCAAATTTTTCATCAAATTTTGAAAGAATCATTCGCAAGAATTTCAGAAAATTTGTTTATTCTCTTAAAACCCTTCGAAATTCTTTTAAAGCTTCTAAAGTTTATTTTTGAAATATTTAAAAATCGACATTTCCAAACGTTTTTTAAGTTTAAAATTCTATTTGGCTCTCTTGAATTCTTCTAAATATTTCTTTAATTTACTGGATTTTTTTTAATCTTACAAAATTGAAACATGTTACTTCAAAATCTTTTTAGACTCTTTTTCGAACTTTTAGAAAATCGTTTGATATGTTTAAAAACCTTTTTTAATTTTCCCTTAAAGTACTTTTTTCAAAATAAAAAATTATTTTAAATTTCCACACGAATCTTTAGAAAATTGCTTTAAAACTTATTTAAAACAATTGCCTTCAAATCTTTCAGATTCTTCCTTCACAATTTTTGAAATCTTTTGAAAAGTTTCAAAATCTTTTTAAATAATCTCCTTAAATTAATTTTTCCTCGGAATCTAAACAACATTTTTTTTCGTGAAACCAGAAAATTCCTAAAAACTCTTTACAAGTTTTTATTATTTTTTAATCGTTTCAAAACTTCTGAATACCTCTTAAACTTACTCACATTTTTTCTAAAATGATGTAATATGGCAAAATTGCAAAATTTTGATTTAAAATCTTGTACATTATATTTAAAAATGTTAGGAAATTAAAAAAAAATGTTTTGAGGTTTTCTTGATTTTCTCTTAGAATTCATTATGAACAATCGTTAAAAAAAATTTCCCATGAATCTTAGGAACACTTTTTTTTATTCACTTGACACCCTGCAAAATTCAGTTTTCCTAATATTTTTTTAATCCTGGAAAATTGTTTAAAATGGTCTCAATGTCTTCCACATTCTTTTTCCACACATTTTGAAATCTTCAAAACTTAAAATTATTCTCTTAAAATAAAATCTAAAACATTTAAAATATTTCCAGAAATCTTGAAATAAATGTAACCTCAAATCTTAAATAATTATTAAAAAGCTTCTAATTTTTGTTCGAATTCTTCAAAACAAGTTTTTCCGCATAGTTTAATGAATCAAATTAGCAAATATCTCTACCAACCGGATTGTTATTAGTTTTCTACTAATTTTTGGTAGCTCACTTTTCGCTAATCGAATCTGTAGACATAACTTATACAAATTTTGCAAAGTAATTGGAATTTTCTATGGAAAATCAGGAAACTATTGAACCGAAAGAAACTTTGAAAATCGAAAACAGAACTCTCTTAAAAATTAGTGCATAAAGAATACAAAATTATAATAATAATAATAATACAATATAAAAATTTCAAATAACTATTTATTTAAAGTTTTTGAATACTTTCATTCGAGCCGAAATTAAATTCTGAGTATTGAGAACAACAAAATAAGTATTTTCTGTTCGTTTTTAGATTTATATAAATATCATTTTTATAAGATTTTTTTAAATTAAGAAAGTTTTTTAATATTTAAAACGTTTTAAATTCTTAAAAATATTTTTAAATGATTCAATTTATTTTTAATTTTCAAAAATCATTCAAAGTGTGAAAAAACTGACCTATAATCTTCTAAATCTACCCAGGAATTGAAAGAAAATTTGCTTATTATCTTGAAACCTTTTGAAATTCTTTTAAAGCTTCTAAATTTTATTTTTGAAATCTTCAAAAATCGACATTGCTAACCATTTTTTAAGTTTAAAATTCTATTTGACTCTACAATTCTTTTAAATATTTCTTTAATTTACTCAATTTTTTTTAATCTTACAAAATTGAAATATTTTACTTTAAAATGTACACTTTTTCGAAGTTTTAGGAAATCGTTTGATATGTTTAAAAACCTTTTTTAATTTTCTATTTAAAGTTCATTTTTCAAAATAAAAAATCATTTAAAATTTGCATACGAATCTTTAAAACATTCCTTTTTTAATCTCGCCAGGCCTTCTAAATTTTCTAAGCTTTAAAAATTATTCAAATTTTTCCTGATTTTTTTTTTAATTCTGCAAATTAAAAAAAAATGATTTAAAATCTTTCAAATTCTTCCTTAGCAATTTTTTAAATCTGTAAATGTTTTGAAATATATTTAAATAATCTCTTGAAATTAATTTTTCAAACTAAAAATTATTTTAATTTTTCATAGAAACCTAAAAAATTGGTCTTTCCTTTTCATGAAACCTACCAAATTCCTAAAAAATATTTACAAGTTTTAAATATTCTTTAATCGTTTTAAAACTTCTGAATACCTCTTCAGCTTATTCACATTTTTTCTAAAATTATGTAATATGACAAAATTACAAAGTTTTGCTTTAAAATCTTTCTTACCCTCTATTTAAATCTTTGATATATTTTATATATTGATCCATTCTAATTTTAAGATTGTAAAAAAATTTATTTTTCTAATTTTGATGAAAGAATTAGAAGGCATTATTTTAAAAATAGAAACAGACTAGGTCACGACCACAACTTCTCAATATTCCTTACTTATCATTTCAATGGAGTAAAAAATGATACACCGTCATGCCGTTTTATTAAACGTTTCTATTTTTCAAGATTTCAATTTTTAAAACATTTTTTAATTTATTATATTCAGTTCTATGTAATTTTCTTTTTACCAAGCAATTATATTTATACTATTGAATTAGGAATTATCTGGACTCCTCAGATTAGTAATTTGCTAGTAATCTAAAGTGGCTCACTTTTTTCTAATCGAATATGCAAATTTTCACTAGTAATTAGTTAAATTTTAACAATTTTTATTCAGGCAGCTAAACTGCTTAAAAATGAAATATACTACTTCTTTAGGAACTCAAGTTGATGTTCTTATTCCTCTCATGTCTGATGAAGAGAATAGGGTTTTCTACCATTTTTTTTATATTGATCTCTGGCAAAAAAAATAAAACTTTTTACTTTCGTGACATTTTCTCCTACGTCGAGTCATTATTTAATCAAAGCCTTATAACCAATATATTTTTCATTAATCTACGCTCGCCTACAAGCCCCAATTTTCATATTATCAAAAAATAATTATAAAATAATTATAAGTGTTTAAAAAAAATAGTTTTCTTATTATAGCGAGAAAGATTTATGTAAATTCAATATGCATTACACCATATTTTTCCCACTTACTTAAATTTTTATAATTGGTCCTTTTTGTTTCGAAATTTAATTACTTATTTGAAAGTCGAACTACTTTGCTGAAAATTCCTTTATTTCTTTTTTTTTTAAATTAGTTTCAAGCCCTTTCAATTCAAAATTTTCAGTCGTATTTTATTCTGTTAAAAGGTTTGAAGAGCTCTTAATCTTTAAAAATTAGTTTTATAATGGATTTTCAAACTGTCTATATTTTTAAAGTTAGGAAATAAAAAAAGTTGCTTATACAACTAAAATAAGAATTTCCTCCTTAAATTATAATCAGAGGGAGAATCTGCTTCTTGAATTGAATAAATAAATTAAAATAGAACAAATTTAATTGAATGAAAACACGCTATAGTCAATGTCACAGAACCAACTTCTTCGCAATAAAATTTGATGTGCTCGATCAAGCACGTCCTGGATACTTGTCGATTAATGGACCTGTCTCGAAGTACGGGTTAGGAATTTAAACACGCACTTCTGAGGGGGTATCAAAAACCGCATTTTTTCTCTTCCCTCGAGCTCCGTCCATTTCTTTCCATAGTTTATATTCGTTACAGAGAAAGTGCCAATAACAAGAGTGAACGCAATAGTCTACGTCCGACGAGAGTTGGGTTCAGGAATGAGAAACCACTTCTCAAACAACCTGTGGATATATTTACGAGATACAAGAATTTCCCACTATAGTTTTCCTAAATTATTGTAGGTACTTCCACGAGATCAGTGAACCCTATAACAAGATGATTGAACTCTTCTCAAATTCTCTTCTTCAATTTCTCAAACTAAAGCTTAACAAAATTAACGTTAAAAAATTGGTAATTCAATTCATATGAAATACTCTCTGTTCCTCAAGCTTCAAATAAAAATATAATGCATTTTCAAAAAAATAAAGTTGAAAAGTCGAATGGCATATAAAATAGTTGATATTGAATGTTCGACTGAAAACGATGGATTTTTAACAAAATAGCTGAATTTTCTATCAACATAGTAGAATTTTAAAAAAAAAGGTACTTTTCAACCAAGAAAGATGAATTTTCAACCAAAAGGACAAAAGTTCAACAATACACTTGAATTTGCAACCACGAAACATACTTTTTTGATAAAATTAAAAAAAATTTTAACAAATACTTCAATTTTCAATCAAATGGTCGAATTAAAAATAAAATACAAATTTAACCACAAACAGTAGCAATTTCAACCAGGCAGTTGAATTTTAAACCAAAAAGTCGAATTTTTTAGAATGCTAGTAATCTTTCATGGTTAATTCTTAACCATGAAAAATTAATTTTCAAGCGAAAAGGATAACTGTAAAAATGATTTTTCAATCCAAGAGGACGAAAGTTCAATAAAACATTTGAATTTTCAAACAAAAAAGATGACTCTTAAATCAAATAATTGAATTTTTAAATAAATAGTTAATTTTTCAAGCCCATGTTCGAAGTTTCAAATAATAAAGATGAATTTTTAAACAAATAAATTAATTTGTCGTGAATTGCATGGATTTAAAAAGTTATAATTTTCAACCAAGCAGTTCCATGTACAAGCAGAGTTAAACTTTTAATCAAAAGACAAGAATTATTAACATAAGGGTTACATTTGCAACCATATAGTAGAATTGTCAACAAAAAGGGTAATTTTCAACCAAGAAAGATTGTCCAAAAGACGAATGTTCAGTAAAACACTTGAGTTTTTGACGAACAAATGTTACTTTTCAACAAAATAATTTTATTTTGAAACAAATAGTGGAATTTTCGAGTTAGAAAAACGAATTTTTCAGAAGACAATAAAATTTTTAACAAAAAATTTAACCATCCAAACAGACGAATTTTTAATAAAAATAGTGGAATTTCCAAACAAAAACAATTAAGAAGTCCAACTTACTCTAATTTTACCGCTCAAAAATTAAGATGTATCTATCACGGAAGAAATTAAAATTGATTGATTATTATTTCATAGAGAATAGAAAATATTTTCTCGATCTAAGAAAATGTTCCCAGTCTCAAGGAAATGTACTAAATCGAAGAAACTTATTTTTTTCATTTAAGTACCTTTTCTTGAAACAAGACAAATTTTCTTGGATCTTGAAAATATTTTATCATCCGTATTTGTACCGTTATTTTCGTGTATCAATGCTAATTTTTTCCGTGTATTTTACAAACAGTTAATGCAGTTACTTTCCAACCTTCATTTCCTTCCTATTTTTTAACTTGGACAATAAAAATGTAAAACGAAAAAAAGGCCAGGGCACCCTACAAATAATTATCTTTACCATTTTGTCTTTCTTCAAAGAACTGGTCCTAAAATATCTTCACAAACAAAAAATCCTAAAATAGAAGAGTAAGAAACGCACAGCTGAGAAGAAGAAAGAGCTAACACGCTTTAAGTATGATAAACTCGAAAGAGTCTTTTTAGTTAAAAAAATATATAAGCAAGAATAAAATAAAGGGAAAATGAACAGGAGCAAAAAAAAAGAAAAGAGAAATTGTCGATGAAGAATCAAAGCACGTGTTTCCGGGGTGTAGAAATAGACTTGACTCATGATACAAACTAAAGATACGTCAACAGCTCGACCAATCCGTGCAGAGTGATGCGATTTACCGGTTGGACGATAAGAAAAAGAACGAAGAAAAGAAGAAAAGACTCGCAAAGATTGGCTCGTTGGCTTGTCAGAACGGAAGGCCAACGTCCGAGGAAAACTTAAGCCATATCAAATTCTCAATGCAAATTGTATAAGAAAACAACAGAATTCCCTAATTCACTTCGGAGAAGATGTTTACATACCGAAACCAAGGGATAAAATTAAATTCTTAAAGAAGAACCAGTTTTTAAAAAGAGACCAAATTAGATTCCAAAGGAAGGAATAAGAATGGAATTCTTTGGACGATGACAGACTGGACAAACCAGAATTTCTAGAAAAAGGTATAATATATAATTCTTAGAGAAAGCTACCATTTTTAAGGGCAAATGGTAGTCTATTCTATGACATACTCCAAATTTCATTTTGTAATTAATTTTTTGTTCGTATTCTTATTTTAAAAGTAAATAAATGAATCGGTTGGGTCCAGTGGAGTATTTTTTTAAAGCTGTTTTTATAAGTATTCCATGACCACCTGGTAGCAGATCAAGCAGGCGAAGCAAAGGAAAAAATCAGTTTTCCCAAAAAGAACTTTTCCTTCGAAAATAAAAGCACAAAGGACTTAACTGACCTCGGATCATCTATTTTCTTTTATCTCACAAAATTTCAATACGTAAAACGGTGGATTTCGAGGAACCTCAACCCAAAAAGTCTTACACCTTCCGGATTTTTTGCTCTTATTATTATGGTACCTGTCGGTCATTTTGAGAGAAAATAATAGTTTCAGACATTTTTGAAAAAAAACTCGATTTTTTCCTTTCGTGTGAGTGGGGGCGGAATATTAAATATAATTTTGTGGAAATAACGATGGAGGCGTAAATGATTTGCATAAACTCATTAATTTGGCACCTGAAAAGACGCTCTATATGTTAAACATCTTGCAATAATATTTGAAAGTAGGTTCATTCTTCTTTTTTTTAACAATATAAAAGTATGTTACTGAGAATTTTTTTCCGGATATAATTAATATTAATGATCGAAAATTCATCTTCTAGGTTGAAAATTCAAATATATGCCTTAAAATTCTTTTTTTTTTGTTAAATTAAAAATTCGACTTTTTGGTTCAAAAGTTCAAAAATTGCATTTAAATTCTTTTTTCCTTTTTAAACAAGAATATTTTTTTAGTTGTTAATTCAATTGTTTAGTCGAAAATTTTAATAATTGATTAAAAATAATTTTTTTAGATAAAGATTCATCATTTTAATTAAACATGCATTCTTCTGGTTGAAAATAAACTTTTTAATTGAAAATAAATTTTTGAACTGAAAATTTAATCATTTGGTTAAAAATTCATGTATTTTGTTAAGAAATTCGTATTTTATGGTAGAAAATTAATCATATAGGGTTTAAAAACTGAACTATATGTTCAAAATGTATGTATTTTGTTGATAATTGAAATATTTTTTCTTAAATTCGTTTTTTTTTTATTGAATACAAATTAATGTTTTAACTGACAATTTAACTATTTTGTCGAAAATTCCACTGCTTTGTTAAAAAATTAACTTTTTGATGAAAGTTACTATTTTCGAGTGAAAAAAGAAATGTGACAAAATTTTCAGTATTTTCACCAAAATATGGAAAAGTGATAATTTTGACCAAAATTTCGGTACGAAAACCCAGATTTCTTCGGTACGTATAGACACTCCCTAAAAATTAATCATATGGGATATAAAAACTTAACTATTTGGTTGAAAATTGATATATTTTGTTGAAAGTTACAGTGCTCTTTGTTGAAAATTCGTTTTTAAAAAGAAAAATGAAATTTTTAACTGAACATTTAAATGTTTGGTTGAAAATTCAACTGCTTTAAAATTAACTTTTTTTATGAAAATTCATATTTTCAGGTATAAAATTCAACTACTAGTTAAAAAATTCAACTTTTCTTGTAAACAAATATTTTTTTAAAGAATTAATTATTCTAAATAAAAATTCAACTATTCCATTTTTGGTTAAAATTAATCCTTTTTATGTTAGAAACTCAACTATTAGGTTGGAAATTGATGTAATTGCTTAAAGATTCTTCTCTTTTGATAGAAAACATATCTGATATTCTTGATTGAAAATTGAACCATTTGGTTAAGAATTTATATATTTTCTTGAGAATTCGTCTTTTTTTTGTACAAAATTAATCTTATTGATTAAAAACTGATCTTTTTTGGGTTAAAAATTCAACTATTTGTCATCGTTCTTGGTTAAAAATGCATGTCTCATTAAAAATTCGTCTTTTTTATTGGAAAATTTTTTCTTGGTTAAAATATCAACTATTACAATTTTTGTTGTGAAATTATATTTTTTGGATGAAAATACAAGTACTGGGTTGAAAGTTTAACTACTTTGTTTATTCATAATAAAAGGTAAGATTTTAACAAACGCACCTTCACCCAAAATTACCTTACGTATTTCTTGAATGACCCCTAAATAAATTAACGAAAAAAATTTATTCGGCAAAAATTAAGTAAGATAGAGAGATGGGATCTTAACAAGGGGGGGGGGGGATCATGATTCCATAATTTCAGAAAAAATTTAATTTAAACTTGAAAAAGGATTTCGTTAATTCAACCAAATTTGGTATGGTTCATCCATAGTATATGGTTCTTAAATAGACAACAAAATATTTGGTAGAACCAAATATATTTTTTGGTTGTTTTAAATTTAATGTGTATCCAAGAAAACAATTCTTTCGGTTCAAGAAATTTTTTTTCGGAGTATTAAGTTTAGAAATAAGAAGTTGGGTAAAAAATACATTACAAGTTGAAGCTATTCTAGGTTCTTGTAGATTATATTCGATAGGGATTTAGGTCGATGTTATCTAAGATTTTAAGGTAGAAAAATATGTAGAGAATTTTCATCAACGGAGACGCAGCTGCACACGCTCTGCCTCATAAAGATGTTTATCGGGTGTAATAAGCGGAAGACGAGCCTCTGACAATGCACCACTATCGCACTTTGCTTCCCTCTCATGCATGCACATGGTTCAAATTACACGCGGTACCCTGTACTAAGTATTTCTTATTACATTTCACTCTCACACAATGCTTACTTTAATATTCAATAAGAAATTTGAACAAAAACTGATTTCACGCTCAATTCGGATCCCATTAAATACGAAAAAATTATTTCTAATAAAATGTATCGAAATCAAGCGGTAGAAAAATATTGCAATCATTATACAACAATCTTGTAATATTCTTGCTTACAGTCAGTGACTTTTTAAAGTATAATTTTGAATTCAATCTTGAGGGCGGCGATTTTGAGGAAGATTTTAAATTCCCGATCATTTCCCGGTTTTTCCCGGTCATGATATTCAATTTTCCAGAGCAACTAAAAGTTACATATTCATTTTTGCTGCAAAACTTTCAACATTTATTTTAATTCATGGCGTTCATTCTAAATATCCTTTCAAACAAAAGAGCAAAAAGTTGCAAACTAAATAAACTTGTAAACAAATACTTAAATTTTTCGCGACAAAGATTAATTTTCAACCAAAAATGGAATAGTTACACTTGCAGTTGAAAAAATTAATGTTCAACAAAAAAAGACTTTTCAACAAAATAGTTAAATTATCAACCAAACTGATGAATTTTCAATTAAAATGATCAATCTTCAACCGGAATAGCTGATTATAAACCAACAAGAGGAGTTCTCAAGTAAAACATATTAATCTTGAATTGAAAAAATCGAATTTTCAACAACAAAAAATCAATTTGGGCTGAAAAAGATAAATTGTCAATCAAAACCTGAATAATTAAATTTTTAGTAAAAAATTTATTATTCGACCAAACAGATAAATTTTCAACTAAAACGATGGAATATCCCGTGGGAATAAGTTAAATCATCACTTTAAAAAATTATTTTCCACAAAAAAAAATAACTTAAAAAAAGTTACACTTTCAAACAAAGTGATGAATTTTCAAATAAAATTGTAAATCTTTAACTGGAATTCAATTAAAATATTGAATTTTTAACAAAAGAGATCAATTTTCTAACTAAGAAGATTAATTTCTACCAAAAAGAATTTCCAACTAAATAAGATCATTTTTCAATAAAAAAATGGAATAATTAGGTTTTTAGTCAAAAAATGACTGCTCAAAGAATAAGATGAATTCTTAAATAAAATTATGGAATATTCAACTGCAATATTAGTTACATTTTCCGTTGGAAAAAATGCAACCAAAAAAGACAAACAAACAAAACAAATTTTCAAAAATATTAAATTTCCGGCAAAAAAATTCCTTTCCATCCAAACAAAAAACAAGTTTTCATTCAAAAAGCTCATTCTTCAAACAATCAAACGAATTTATAATCAAAATGATGAATCTTCCACCAAAAAATTTAATTTTTAACAAAAGAGTTTAACTTGGAATGGTAGCTTCTAATGTGTCCCCTAAGGGTTTACATTTTTCTTGCACTTTCTTTCCATTGCCTCTACACACCCCCCACACACTTACGTGGTGGTGGGAGGGGGACCTACAGTTTAAGGTGGGTTCCGAACCACCAAGAGTTTAACTTTCAAACAAGTAATTTTATTTCCAACCTAAATGATGAATTTTCAACTAAAATGTTTATAACTTAACTGGAATATTTTAATTTTTAAACAAGAAGATTAACTTTCCAGGAAAATGATAATTTTCAATTCAGAAAGACGAATCTTCGTTAGAATTTTTGATTTTTGGAACTAGAAAAGATAAATTTTCAACCGAAAATGGAACAGTTTAATTTTCAGTAAAAGAAATTCATTTTCAACTGAACTGATGAATTTTCAACTAAAATAATGAATTTTTCAACTATAAAGATTCATCATCTACAAAAATAGACTAATTTTACAAAAAGTACATACATTTACGAACGTCTAGTTTGTCTTTTTAATAAAAAATATCAATGTTCATTCAAATAGTTGAACTTGCATAAAAAAAAATTTATATAAAAAATAGAATAGACCAAGAAAGTAAATAATAGACTAAGAAAGATGAAAAAATTAATGAACGAAAGTTATTTTTTGGGATTGGCAATGGGCCATAGACATGTTCATCCAAATCCAGAGTTTTTGTATATTTGAGAGGAATTAATGTTTCATGTCACGATTAATTGAAAATAAATGCTATTTGGCACTTGTTTAAATAACAAAAATTGAGCGCCTTCGTTGAAAAATAGACAAACTCTGAATTTGTTATAATGAATATTGTTTAAGTAATCAACAATTGTTGTCAATTTAAATACAATCTTAGCGAAGAGACATCGCAAATAAATTTTCGGTTGGTTCCATAAAAAAATGAAGATCAATAGTTAAAAAATAATTAAACTCTGAATTTTGTATGAA
>JAWWLR010000054.1:71396466-71406548 GCA_035041075.1 Acraspis erinacei | reverse complement strand
ATTATAAATTATTATATATATATATATATATGTATGTATATGGATCTGCCAGGAAACGGTTCAGAAATCTGGTCGTTCAGCAGAGCACAATTTTAAAAACCCTTTTTTTAAGGAAATAAAAATTCCAGGACATTATTTGCATTAAAAATTAAAATATTTTACCCACATTATTTAAAATTCATTTTTGTTGTTGCTGAAGATTCATAATTTTAGTTGAACATTCATCTCTTTGGTTGAAAAATCGAATTTTTCGGTAGAAAATTAATCTTCCTGGTTAAAACCTACATTAATTTTATTAAAAAGAATTTACTCCTCTATTTGCATGAAAACAGGGGAGAAAAGGGGATAAGGGACGGACTATGATACCTGGAATCATAACATAAGATAAACTATTGAATCAAAAAATGAATTTTTGATTTACTTAATTTCATATACCCGAAAAAATCCATTACTTTTCTATAAAAAATGATTTTTTTTCTGTGTGATTCGAAAGTTAAATGCTGACTCATATAAAAGATTTACTTTTCAATATCTACGAAATTAAAAAAAAAAATGTTCGCCTCAGAATATCACCTGGAGAAGCTTATTGTCATGTCCATGATGCTGGAGAAGATGTTGGTGAGGGCTACGTCTTGGATAGGAAGATTCTTCCTCACTCCCTTCATTGTTCAAGCCAAGAAGCTGCTGCCCAGGTACATTTTGATATGCGATCACCTCATTCTGAAGGGTGTTCCTGACCAGGAGGTTGCTCGCCTCCTGATGATTATTCACCTGATTGCCATTCGGCACGACGGTGACCTCATCCAGGTTGTTAACACTGGTGATGCTGAGTCTCGGACCTTTCAATATCCCACGTTTCGGTGGCTTGGGTGGCAAAGGTGGTAGATTTTTGCCACTGGCATTCGTGAGTGAAGTCAGAGACGCTTCCGAGGAGTCACTCTGGGTGAGACCATCCGGAGTTCTGGTCCAACTTGTCCCGGCCGAATTTTGGGCACTGTTCAGTAAATCCCTATCCAGATGGGCAAAAAATGAGGCGCTGTAGTCTGCTGTAATCCCACTGGGCAACTTTTCCTTCTCCTTTCTACGACCGCGAATCTTCAAGGACCTTCGCACCTGTGAAGCAAAAGGACCAGAGGGTTATCATTCTTATAGAGATTAATCACGCTCGAGGAATGCGTTACCATAACTACATTCTCTGTTTCACGGATCGCATCATACATGTGAACGTGTTTCAATAAATTTAATCAATGACTAATATGTCGTTAGAAGTTACTCATTGGTCTATTCTTAATCCAGGTTTTCCTGGGAATGATGCCGACTAGAAAATATCTATTGGAGACTTTGATGAAGGAATTATTCGAAACCTTTTACGATGAAACTCTGGGAGGAAATAATGGGATAAATAACGTTTTAAAATCTGACTAATGAGGGGGAAAAAAAACAAAGAGTCGTATTGATTACTCAGGTAATTTTGTATTATTTAAGATTTACTTTCTCCGATTGGTTTTCTTTGCTCCCGTAACAGTTCCATTATACCGGTTCTGAATCTTTTTCGATGAGAGTGAGAGTAAGGCCCGAGCAGAGAGCATTTACCTTCGACTACAAGCAATTTCGATCGTAACAATGTAAACAAGATGATTGCGCGCGGTCATGCGTGAATCAATTTTCGTTTCAGAGGAGTGGACAAAAAATGAGAGCATACTTTAAAATTAAAAATGAACAAGCAGATTAGTTCAGGTTCATATTTCTGACAATAATTCAAAACGTAGATGGTTTGTTTTTAAGTCATTTTTAGAAGTGATGGTTAACTAAATACTAAAGCTTGAAAAATTAGTATAAAAAAAGATACTCTTATTGTTCCATTCTGAGTAGCTTATCCCGTTTTCACATTGATATTCATGAATCTAATAGGTGTATGAATAATCCACGATGGACGTACTACTTTCTCAGTCCTGCTTCCAAGTTCTGATAAGATCGCATACATCCTTCTTGTGTTTCGAACCAAGATCTATATGAATACATTTTTCCAGAAAGTGAAACAATATCAATCAATTCGTAGAGTATCAATACAGAGTTATCAATGAGATGATGATACTGAGAGAAATTAACTCGGCTAAATGTTACTAAAAAAAAAAAATCAGATTATATTATTACGTATTCATTAAAATTACGGTTTCTTTCTAGTCATCATTATTTAACCAATTTGCGCGTTGCCAAACTTGAATTTCAAGCAGGATTAGTCCTTCCAAATTATCGGTCAATAAAAAATTAATTTCAGTTCTCCAGAAAAAAATTTGGACATGCATTTTATTTTCGTATTTTTATTGTGTGGGAGATAAACCAGATAAATAGTGCAACCGCCTTGTGGTGGAAAATAGCGGAGCTTTATAAAATATCTTATGAAGAATACTTCCCTGTCGGGCAACACGATTATTGTATTATTGACAAATAAGTGCTTGAAGTGTTCAAGTCACTAGCGATGAGATGTGCGCTCCTCATATCCACCCACAATACGCCCAGTCTCGTAGCATTGTTTTTTTCTGCCTTTTATGGTTAGACTAGTTTTTAAAAACTGACTTTTCAGTAAAAGTGAGAAAATAAACAGAATATTTCCTCAGTTACCATGGAAAAGTTACGTAACGAGAACTAAATGAAACTACAATGAATTAAAAAATATATATTAGAATTAAGTAACTAAATCAGTACTTATCAGTAAATAGAAATAAATCAGTAGATGACAATGAAAGCCTTCTCAAAAGAACAATCCGGACTATATAATTTTGAAAGAAAAAAAAACTTAAAAAATAATATACTCTATTTAAATTAAATAATATACTATACATTATATTAATGTATAGTATAAAATAATAAACTAGAATAATTTTAATATTTTGCCTTTTAAATATTTCAGTTTTTAAATAAGTAAGACGAAACATATTTTACCGTATAGAGAAATCGATCATAGTCGCAAAGTTATGAGTATTTGAAATTTGAGGGTTTTAAAAAAATACAAATTTTTTCATTAGGCCTTTAGATATAACTTTTGATCTAATTTTGAAATTTAAGTTTTCTTTTCTGACTTTGGTGTGATTAATTGTCCTCTTCCTAAAGCCACTAGAAAATTAACAAAATGGGGCGGTTTATCTGAGAATATTAAAAGTTGATTTTCTCATAGAACCCCACATTTTTTGTTTGCTAAAGTTTCATTGCTGAAGTTGTACTCGAATGAAGGAGAAATCTTATGAGTTTCATGTCGACCAAACTATTCTTCTGGTCAAGATAGCTCAGAAATTTGTGCTTTACTTTTTTCAAAAGATCTATTTTCTTCTGGAGGTGCTAGCTTACATTAACCTAGCGCCTGCACTCCCTAAAATCACAAAATAATACAGATTCAATTTCACCAGAAATTTGGGCTCTTGAAATCCGCGAAAAATGTCCAAAACAACCCTTAACATCCAAAAATGTTAATTTTACACAAATTTAATCTCGCTTATTTTATGACTCCTCGAAAAGACCTATTCCGATTTTTGGGCTCCAACCCTTAACCTTAAAAATCAACCCCTTTGTACCAGGCAGATATGACTATCTCAAAAATAATCTTTTTGACAACTGTACATTTTTAACGCTACGGGTTTGGAGCCCAAAAATGGGAGAGGGTATTTCCAAGGAGACTAAAAATCAGAGACTCTATTGACACTGTAAAAGTATCAAAAATATTATTTTTTGTACAAAGTCATTTCTACGTGGTGCAAGTGGGTTAACTTTTAACGTTGAGGGCTGGAGTCCAAAAATCGGAGCGCGTAGTTTCAAGGAGCTCAAAAAAGGCCAAAAATACGCCGGGATTAATTTTCTAACAAAAAATCAAATTTTTTGAAAGGGGTTGATTTTGGAAGTCTGGTTGATTTAAATTTTTATTATTTTGTAATTTTAGGAATGTCGTCTGCATAAGACTTGCATAATGTCTTCTTTATACAAGCAAGAATTCTTTAAATATTGGATCAAATAAAAAATGGGGGTTTCCATAAAATCCATTTTCCATGTTTTCAAACAAATTATTTTAGCCAATATTGCATTCCTCAATACCTTTAAAAATAGAGAAACAATACAAAATATCTCGTTTTACATCCTTCTCTAAAGATAAAATTTTGCACTGAATTGTTTTTCTTATGAAAGCCGGAAAGATAAACCTAAATTAAATATAATAACCCACTTTATTTATTGTATTCAAAATATATCTTTTGAATTCCTGCTTACATTAAGAAAATATTCTCTAAGTTTTTAGCAAGCCAAATCATTTTTGCGGTCACGAGAATTTTATTTCGAACAATACATTTATCAAATTATTTCCGTGAACGACAAAAAAATATCATAAATGATAAAACTGTAAGGGGGTTAGTTAGTCCCCCATAAACCCAATTCAGCAAAAAAAATGTAGAAAAAGGTATAGTTTAAAAAAAAAAGACTAAATATTTGTAGAAAGAACGCTGCCATTTTGTTAATTGTCAACATTTTCTTCATTTTTTGACTGATATTGAAAGAGGACAATAACAAGTCAGGAAAGAAAAATTAAATATCTCAATTAGGTAAAATTATAAAGAAAAAGCTGTCTTTTCTGGGAAAATAATGCTAAGATTTGAAATACTCATGATTTCGGGAAAATCATTTACAGTATTTCTCAAAACGATAAAATAAGTATCGTATTATTTCGTTTTAAAAAACAAGATATTTAAGTGGAAAATGATTCTGTGATTTGAAGTTGCACTTCCTGTATGATTTGAAATGGATTCGATCTACATTTAGTTGCTTTTTTGTAGAAATAAGTTGAAATTTTGTTAAGTACGGTTTATTAAATTAGTTGTAATTAAGTCCAATTTCAATTTTAAAATTGTAAATAAACTTGGTAATGTTATATAAGTGAAACATTAATTAAACTGATGATATTTTTAAATGAATGAATACAATTTTAAGCCATATAACGGTTATGAGTACCTCCTTCAAATAGGTAACGGTATTTATAAATATAATTTATATACCGTAAGGTAGTTTATAAATATATTTTTCGTATAGAAAATAATTACCTTAGAAATTTCATGGATGTTTACATCAGTTGATAATATTTAATTAGAAATGTTTCTAATTAAAGTCCTTTAATTAACTACTGTAATAAGGTATTAATAAGTGTTAATAAGTTATTTTCAAATGTAACTTGTACAGTAATTTAGTTACGATTTTTGCATTAACTTGCCACTTTAGTTTAGTTACTTTTTCTCTTTTGTATAATATTATTAGTCTGTTTTTGTTCAATTCAACCGTGATTGATTTCAAATAAAAATCGGTTTGCTTCAAATAATATCAAACATTATATATTTTGTGGAGAATTCATCTATTATGGTAGAAAGTTCAACTAGTTGGTTGAAAAATAACGAAACTTTTTGCTCAAAATTCAGATTTTCGGTTTGAAATTTACTCTTTTGGTATTTTAGTTGAAAATTCATTTTTGTTTCAAAATTCGACTATTTTGCTGCAAATTTGTTTTAAAATTAATTTTAGTAATTGAAAACATAACATTTGGTTAAAAATTCTTTTTTATTGTTGTTAAAAATTTATGTATTTTCTGAAAAAATCGTCTTTCTTGGTACAAACTTAATCTTTTTTATTAAAAATTCAACATTTTCAAAACAGATTCATCATTTTAGTTGAAAATTCATCTTTTTCGTGGAAAGATGAACTACTTTGTTAAATTTTTTAAAAATAATTATTTTACTTGAAAATCTAACAATCATTTTTTTAAATTTATATTATTGGTTGAAAATTGATCTTTTCTAGTTGAAAATATAACTTTTTGGTTGAAAATCAAACTCTTACTGATAATGATTAACTCATGTTGTTGAACATTCGTTTCAAATTTGGTTTAAAATTAATGTTTTTAACTGAAAACTTAATAATACCATTTTTGGTTGAGCATTGATATTTTTTTAGTTAAAAATTTACATCTTTTAGGTGAAGCTTCATCTTTTCGTTAAAAATTTATGTATTTTCTGGAAAATTCATGTTTCTTGGTTGCAAACTGAAATACACTGTTAAGTTTTTCCTATTTTTAATTTTTGTAGTTTAAAATACAACTGTTTGTTTAAAAATTAATCTGGTTTGGTTAAAAATTCCATTCACTTTTGGTTTAAAATTAAATTGTTTCAAACTGAAAATTTAACTATTGTATTTTTATTTGAAAATTAAAATTTTTAGATAAAAATTGATCTGTTTTAGCTGAAACTTCGACTATTTGGTTGAAAATGTATATGGAATTCGTGGGAAATTCGTATTTTTTGATAAAAAAAATTCATCTTTTTGATTGAATTTTTTAACTCGTTTGCTGCAAATTTATTCTTGTTGTTGAAAATTCGTATCGTTGGTAAAAGATGAACTGTTTTGTCGAATTTTGATTTGAGAATTAATTTTTGTAATTTATATTTTTAATAGAAAATTGATCTATTCTAGTTTAAAATAGAACTTTGTGGTTGAAAATTAATCTATTTTGGTTAAGAATTGAACCATTTCGTTTGTGATCGAAAATTGATATTTTTTAGCTAAAAATTGATATCTTTTAGTAGAAGCTGCAACTATTTGGTTGAAAATGTATGTACTTCTTCGAAAATTCGCCTTTCTTTGTAAAATATTTACCTCTTTTATTAAAAATTTAATTTTATTATTTGAAATATTAGGAATTTAAAGCATTTTAAATTGAATCATATGAAACGGTATTTTTCCAAAATTGGAAACGTTTTAGGTCCTGATACTTAAAACCTGTACCTAAATTTCGGAATGGAGCCCTAAATCTAGATTATACCGCGAAACGGGGAAACAGAACTGCTACAATTAAATTAAAAAATTTTTAGTTGTCTTCATATAGGTAGTATGATTTTTAAATGATAAAATTAGGAACACTGTTTCAAACGGTTTAATTTTAAGCGCATTCATTAGTAAAGTGTTGAATTTTGAAAAATAAAAAGAGAAAAATTCGTTGAAAAGTGTAAAAACTGATCAAATATTTCAAAAATGACGGAAGAACGAGAGGGTTCAAAGGTGACAGGCTTACGAAAATAACTTCCCATAAATTGAAGCAAATTCCTGAATGAATAACGTAACCTAACCCCTTCCTCCCAGTCAATCGTAACGTGACCTTGAAAAAACAAAACAGAACCTCACCTCGTCGAGACGGAGAAGCTCCTCCGCAGACATACTGCCACGATCCCTTTTTTTCACATCTTTTCGTTCCTTCTTCTCACGTTTTCTCTTCTCTTTATCTTCCTTCTCCGCAGCTTTCTTCATAAAATTAAACATTTTCTTC
Source organism: Acraspis erinacei (assembly GCA_035041075.1). Taxonomy (NCBI): domain Eukaryota; kingdom Metazoa; phylum Arthropoda; class Insecta; order Hymenoptera; family Cynipidae; genus Acraspis; species Acraspis erinacei. The sequence continues at coordinate 71,399,203 of JAWWLR010000054.1, read as the reverse complement.
CACTTTCCTAAAGACACTCTCACACGAAATTTAGAGTTTCCCAGACAAGAATCGATTATTCTCAGGCCTCGGCAGACATCACCCACCCCTCACAATTTTCAAGATCGTAGATCACATTTGTCAAAGGATCCTTCAAACTCCTAACTATTCTTTTAATTTCGATTTTGTTACACAAAAAACTCACTACCGGTGCCAGGGTTAGCTGAACCTTAACGAATAAGGGGATGTGCTTACTCCAAAATCTCCAAAGGGCGTGAACCGGCCAAACGAGCTTTCCTGTGGCGGAGGCGGCGCTCCTCTTTCGGGGTGCAGCATTTATTTCCACAGAAGCGCAAAGAACAACACGATAAGACAACCGCAACATTCCCTTGAATTTAAATGAAAAACCCACAAAAAATCACTCTTTAGCACTGTTTTTTCGTTGCCCTATCCCTTTTTACACCTCAAAGAAAGCTTTCGACTTCTTGTCAACAATTTTTGTCTCTGGATGTCACCTGTGACTCCAAAACAACAACCATGCACGTTTTTTTTACACCAAAAGTATCAAAAAATTTGTTTCGGGTCAGAGACAAGTGGTATTTAACCCTCCTTCGTTTTTTATTTTGAGGTTAGGTTCGAAACTTGTGACCAAACGATCAAAACAGGGTAGTTTTTTAGCACTCTAATTCCGCACTTAGGAGTTTGATTCAGCTGAAAGTGACAGCTAAAAAGTCACAACACTGCCACCGCCATCACGACAGCCGCGTGTTGACAACACGAGGACGATTCCTTTAGCGAAGTTCCCCAGGTAGGGATAAAGTACCGAAACGCGAGCGGACCTTCGAAAATGTTTTTTAAGACGAGAGTCGCCGGTTAAACGCTTTTTCACTCGCGAAAAACACGCGGCCGCGTCAACAGAAACGCAGAACTGACGACGAACTGTCATGGCAGCACGAATTTCAACTCAGCTGATCGAGCGCATGCGCGGGAATTTCAAAGGCATGACATCTGCACAGCGATTCAAAACTAAAAAACTCGAAGGATAATATTTCGTTTATATCAATTTTGGAATAGAATTTATATTACAAAAACAGAACAAAATATGGTAGTAAAATACTCTTTAATTTTAATCATAAGAAATTTTTCCAGCAAATATATGTTATTATTTCAAAAGATAAATTCTGGAAAATCGAACATTTCGACACTTGACGTTCGGCCCGGGAAAGATTTGAAAATTTGAAAATGCTTGTTTATAACAATGTCAAAAATTGCCATTTTTTATTGCAATAATTACTTATTGATTTATAAAGTTTTGAAAAATATTGTAGAAATCAAAAAAAATGTGGCGGAGGAGTATAATTCGTAATGATTCGAAAATAGACCAGTAGATGGCAATGTAATGAAATAAAATCGTTAAAAATGGAGTAAAATGTCAGTGGAATAGTTAAAAAAGCTAAAAAGTTTAATTACAGAAGCAGACGGTTCGCACAGCGGACTCGAGGGAGAAGTATGTCGTTCTGGAGATTTTTGAAAATCACCCCAAGTCGTATTAATACGGGGTTAAAATGCAAATCGAGTGTGAAAAAAATTATTCCGGTTTGTCTGCTGTGTACGTTAAACAATAAAAATAACACAGTTGATTACATCTTGAGGCACTGGCGTCAAAAATTTGAAGATGTAAATATTCCTGAGCCAATAGAATCAGTCGAGCACATTGTTGCTCACATGATTGGTACTAAAAAGGTCAAGAAAAACAGTCTTTCTAATTAACTTAAAATGTTAAAAAATTATTCTTTTTCTTTAAAATTTTGATACAGACCTCTTCATCTTCGAAATTCAAAAAAGTGTCAATATTGGCATACATTTGGAAAAATACGAGCAAAGTAATGCCACGTTATTTTGTAAATATAAAAAAATTAAAGAAAAGCTGAAAGCTTTGGAATAAAAAAAATCGTATTAATGTTCTGAAAGCCTACGAAGTTCTTTTAAAACTTTTTAAGCTTTTGAAATTTTGTTAAGTTCCACGAAAATGATGTAAAATCCCGTATCACTGTGGGAAAAAAAATTGTTATAAAAAAAGTAAAAAAACTACAAATATTTCTACAGGAATCTAAAAATAAATACAAGCAAAATTACAGTCAAATATAACTTATTTATATTTTTCGGACGAATTTTTGTCATTTTTGTGTGTTTTGTCATATATTTATATATTATTATTTAGTTTAAATTTTCTACAAAAATGTATAAAAAGGTAAAACTACAAGAATTTACAACTATAAGAATCTACAGTATTTTATTCGTATAAAATGGAAGAATTTAACACTTTTCAATTGATAATTTTATCATTGAAAGCCGTTAAATTGTAAAATTTACATTTTATCAATTTATACATTGTGCAGTTCAAAGATTAAAAAAATAGAATTCCACGTAATCATTTTCAGTGCTGTAAATTTAAGAATGAATAAAAAAATTATATTAATTTAAGCAATTTAAAGCTACAAAGATTAATTTATAGATAAGAATTTGTTTTGAAATCTTTTTAAATATTCTCTTAAAAATTTGTATAACAAAATCGTTTTTTGTAAATTTAGAAATCTTTTTAAATATTCTTCTAAAATTAACTTCTTATTTCTTTTAGATTCTTGAATATAAAAAACTCGAAAAATAAAATTCCAAAAATTAAAAAATGGCCAAAATATAAAAATCCCAAATTGGAAAATTCCCGAATAATACAATTGCAGGGAATTTATGATATTGC
>JAWWLR010000054.1:71378875-71391245 GCA_035041075.1 Acraspis erinacei | reverse complement strand
AATGGCCAAAATATAAAAATCCCAAATTGGAAAATTCCCGAATAATAAAATTGCAGGGAATTTATGATATTGCCGCATCGGAAAATTCCCGAACATATTATTTATTTATTTATTCAAAAATTTTTTTTAATCAAGTATTTTCATCATAGAACATTTTTTTTAAATATTTAAAGTATTTTTAAATTATCATTTATATGTAAAGCAACAATACTTAAAACAATATGTTCCTGAATAATTTTTTTTTAAAACCGTGTATAGTATTATTTTTTATTTCGAATAATATTCTTAAAAGTAGAAATTTTTAGTTTAACAACAAAAAAATAAAATAAACTTCAAAATAGATCAGTGCTGAATTGAATTCTGCAAAGTTTGTTTTGAAAATTTTATTAAGTTTGGAGAAAAATTCGGGAGAAACTTCTGTTTTAGTTTGAGGCGCTAGTCTTTTCACATTTATTTCTTGTGCAATTTTTATACAATTATTGTTATTTTTAATTTAAAAAATAATTTTAAACAACTATAAACAATTAAAATCATTATTTTATTGTATTTTCAATAAAGAAATAATATTTATTATACAAAATTATCTAATTGTTGAATTTCGGCAATTTTGTAATTTCGGGTCCAAAAATTCCTTTAAATCATTTAAATATTGTGCAAAACATTTTTTAAACCGTATAAACCATATAATATCTAAATTTGGTAAATTTGTAAAAATTCATTTTAAGCTTTTAAATTAAAATTTAAAAAACACTCACAATTACCCAGCAAAATAGTTGCATTATTAAGAAAAAGTGTCAATAATAGCAATATTTTTTTAATAAACAATCTATTTTTTTTTAATTATGGAATTAATAGAATATGTATTTTATATTCCATAGATAATGGATCTTGCCAGTCTGAAAGAAAAAGAACTGACACCAAACGAGTTAGAAAAACTGGATATGCTTTGCGAATGCAGATTGTCAAGGTAAAATAAAATTATTTATATTCTCTTCTGTCTATAAATAATAAGTCTTTATTCTTGCATGTAACTCGTCAAGAAGTTAAAAATCATTTGCGAAATGTGGACTTTTCTTCCAAATTAATTCTGTAACTATAAAATAGATTTTAATTCTAAAATCAGTGCCTCACTTTTGAGCAATAAATAATATTCAAATTTTAGAAATTAATCACGAAATTCTGGGAAATTGAAAAACCAAGAATCTAACGTTCAAAATTGGTCAAAATTTTCCCTAAAAATTTTTTTTTAAAACCTAACAACGTTGAAAAATCTGTTTTTATTGTCCGAAAAAATGCGTTAAATCAATTTAAAGGTTGTCTTCTTTTTTTTTTGTATTTTTAAACTTGAAAGTCTGGTCGAAATTAGATCGTTGAATTTTTTTATGTCCAAGAATTTCGTAGTTAAATAAAATCGAAAATTCTCTAAATAAAGAATAATGCTGAAGATCATTGACTCCCTCTTAATAATAAAAATTCTTATCTCGAACAAAGCAACGATTACACTTTCCAGAATGCCAGTTCAGTACATTATCAGAGAATGGGATTTTCGAGATATCACATTAAAACTAGTACCACCGGTTTTCATTCCGCGACCAGAGACTGAAATTTTGGTAGATTTCGTTTTAAAACGAATATCCTCAGCAAATTTCGATTCTTGCAAAATTTTAGAAGTTGGCTGTGGGTCTGGAGCCATTTCCTTAGCACTTTTACACGCCTGTAACAAGGTAACATTTTTTCCAATTTTTATTTTTCCCAAATGGAAATATAATTTTAAATTAAATTACATTTATTTTCAGATAAAAGCTTTGGCTATTGACACCAATATTCACGCTTGTGAGCTGACTCTCGAAAACGCCGACAATTTAGATCTCAAAAATCAATTGACTGTTATACACGGCACTTTGCAGGAAGACGCGACAATCAAGGTTTCACCAGATGAAAAAATCCCAGATTTAAATAAAGAAACTTTTGATTTTATTGTCAGCAACCCTCCTTATGTGCCGACAAAACAAGTTTTTAAACTTATGCCGGAAATTAAGCTGTAATTGTCATTTTTAATTTAGAAATTTGAGAAATTGCACAATTTATTTAGAGGGTGGTCGTTTTAATTTTGGAAAAAATGCCAGGTTATTTTCCGTTTTTTGCCGGTTAGGAAAAATTATTCATGGTCATTGAAATAAAAAAATTCGAATTCTTAGAGCAAAAAATGCCTTCATTTGAAGTAATTATAACTGAAATAAACTTTTATAATAGAAGTCTGAAAAAATTTAATTTGTAAATGTTCCAACTTTATAATTTTAAGAAATTTTAAGGGACGACTGAGAAATCCCGAAATATAAAATTTCCGAACAACAACATTAAAATACTAAAATTTATTCTGGATAAAAATTTGTTTTCAATTATTGTTATTTTAAATTCAAACAATATTTAGAAACATAAAAAATATTTTGTTTATAATATTACTGAATTTTAATATTTCCGAATTTAAAGAATTAAAATTAATAATAAAATATTTTAAAAAAATTTTTTTAATGTTTCCAGTTTCTAAAATTATTATTCGAATTTAAAATAACAATAATTGAAAAATATATATTTCTGGATACAACTTTTTTCAATAATTGTTATTTTAAATTCGAAAAACTTCAGAAATTTAAAACATTAAAAATAATTCTTTTATACAAATATTTGATTATTGTATTTAAAAAAATAAAATTGATTTTAAAAAATGCAATTGACGCGAATTATATTATTCGGGAATTTTCCAATTCGATAATATTATAAACAGCAGGAGAATTTTATTATTTGGGAATTTTATTTTCCTTGAATTTTCGAAATCAGGAATTTTACAGTGTCATATTTTAGAATATCAGCAATTTTATATATTCGATTATTTTTTTAATCTTGCGAGAATTTTAAATCGTCGGCCACTTTCAATTTTGGTAATATTTTATTTTTCGGGAATCTTCCAATGACGGAAATTTTATTTTTTTCAGTTTTTCAATTTAATCTTTTTTTAGTTAAAAATGTAAATGTTTGATTGAAAATTAACCTGTTTTGGTTGAAAGTAATTTTTTACTGCAAATTAAACTATTCCATTTTTGGTTGAAAATTAATTTTCTTATGTTGAAAATTATTCTTTTTTGGTTTAAAATGTTTAAAATTGATCTTTCTTAGTTGAAAATTAAACTATTTGATTGGAAAAACATTAATTTTGTTGAAAATAATTTTTTTCTGGATTGGAACTTAACTTCTTTAACTAAAAATTTGAAAATTTAATCTTAGGCTGAAAATTAATCTTTTTTGGTCGAACAAAACTGTTTTTAACTATTCATTTTTTAACATTAAAATTGGTTATTTTTCCCGATCGTAAAAAATTCTCGGTTTTTCGGTCCAGCGGCCACCCCGATTTAGGAATTAGAAATAAAATTGTGCAATTGTAAAAATAAAATCACAAAACGACAGTATTTTTTTTTAATTGGCATTGAAATTTTAGATATGAAGACGTGAGAGCCTTGGACGGAGGAGACGACGGTTTAAAAGTAATTAAACCACTTTTAAAATACGCTGCCAACGCGTTAAAACCAGGCGGCCGACTTTTTATGGAAATCGACCCGGCACATTCAGAATATATCCAATTTTTCACGGCAAAGTACACAAATCTAAATCTCAAATACGAACACACATACAAAGATTTTTGCAACAAGGACCGGTTCGTCGAGGTTCTAAAATTAGGTTGAATTTTAAAATGCAATTGTACATAAAACTTATTAAAAATTAAAATATTCCTAATAATTTCAGATGCTAAAATTTAAAACCTAAATCCTGCCCTCCATTCCACAAGGCAATTTTATATATGAAAAGTAGCTTTTTTTACACATATTATTAATCAAAATTTATAGTTGATTCGTAAAATAAAGTCAAAAAACACTATTATTTATTGAAGGAACATTTAAAGGAAAACGTTTTCAAAACTTTTCTGTTTTTTTCTATCGGAAACTAAAAAAAACAAATTTTCAAATTATAAAACCAACTTTTATTTGAGAAAAATCGTATTTGTTCTTGATTGAATTCAACTGTTTTTGATACAAAATTTATCAGTTGAAGTTTCTTCCCTTTGGTTGAAAAATTCAATATTTAGTTGAAAATTTGTCATTTATTTGTGGTTATTTTATTTTTTGTTAAAAACTGATCGTTTATTATAAAAAATTACATGACATGTTGAAAAGTCGTTCTTTTTGGTTGAATTCAATTTTTTCTTGAAATAAAAAATATTTTAGTTAAAATCATTTTTTTCGTTAAAAATGCGTCAAAAATGCATTTTTTTATAAAATAAATATTAAACTTTTATTGTTGAAATCTCTTTATTTGAAAAAATATGATTTGTTGAAAATTTGTCCTTTTTGGTCGAATTAAATTTTTTTCTTGAAAGAAAAACTATTACAATTTACTTTGTTTTTTGGAGATTCATCTCTTTGGTTTAAAATAAACTATTTTAGTTAAACTAATTTTTTTCCTTAAAAATTGATTCGAGTGAAAATTTAACTGTCCAATTTTTGTTAAAAATTCGATTTTTTTAGTTTAAAATGAACCATTTGGATGAAAATTCATATATTTTATTCAAAACACACCCCTATTAGTTGTAAATTAATCTTGTTGCTTAATAATTAATCTTTTTGGTTGAAAAATCATTTTCCGGTTGAAAATTTAACTGGTTTATAAAGATTCGTTTTTCTTTTGAAGTCTTTTTTATTTGAAAAAATACATGATTTGTTGAAAATTTGTTCTTTTTGGTTGAGTTAAATTTTTTTCTTGAAATAAAAACTATTACAATTTACTATATTGAAGATTCATCTCTTTTGTTTTCTTTTTTAGAATACTATTTTTCCTGTTTGTCAATTAAATTATTTTGGTTAAAGATGAATTTTTATGGCTAAAAATCGAACTACTTTCTTAAAAAAAAAAATTGGTTTGAGTTAAAAATTAATCTTTTAGTGGAAAATTCGACTTTCTGGTAGAAAATTAATCTTGTTTGAAAATTCATTTTTTTTTGTTAAAAATTCATTATTTTTATAAAATAAATATTAAACTTTTGTTGTTGAAATCGTTTTTATTTGAAAAAATACATGATTTGTTGAAAACTTGTCCTTTTTGTTGAATTTAATTTTTTTCTTGAAATAAAAACTATTACAATTTACTTTGTTTTTTTAGAGATTCATCTCTTTAGTTTAAAATAAACTATTTTAGCTAAAATCATTTTTTTTTTGTAAAAAATTGATTAAATGACAATTTAATTATCCATTTTTTGTTAAAATGTCGCCGCTTTTAGTTTAAAATGAACCATTTGGATGAAAAAAAAGTTCATTTATTTTATTCAAAACTCAAATATATTAGTTAGAAATTAATCTTTTTGCTTAACAATTAAATTTTTGTTTAAAATTCAACAAGTTTATAAAAATTCGATTTTCTTTTTATGAAAATTTTTAGTTGAAAATTCAACCATGTGTTTGGAAATTTACTTTTTTTTAGAAAAATGTTTTTCCTCTTTGTCAATTAAATTATTTTGGTTAAAAATTTTATTTCTATGACTAAAAATCTAACTACTTTCTTCAACAAAACTTGTTTTAGTTAAAAATTAAACTTTTAGTTCAAAATTCGACTTTTTGGCAGAAAATTATTCTTCTTTGAGTTCGTCTCTTTTAGTTGAAAATTAATCTTTTTGCTTAAAAATTAATCTTTTTAGTTGAAAAATTATTTTTCGGTTGAAAAATTTAACTGGTTTATAAAAATTAATTTTTCTTTTCTTGAATTTTTTTTTAATTTACAAAATACATGATGTGTTAAAAATTTGTAATTTTTGGTTGAAATCAAATTTTATATTGAAGTAAAAAATATTACAATTTACTCTGTTTGTTTCAGATTCATCTCCTTGGTTTCAAATAAACTATTTTGGTTAAAATCAGTTTTCGTCGTTACAAATTCATTGAGTGAATATTTAACTGTAAATTTTTTTTATAAAATTGAAAATTCAATTTTCTTTTCTTGAAAATTGATCTTTTTAGTTGAAAATCCAACCACGTGCTTGAAAAGTTACTTTTTTTAGAAAACTATTTATGTTCTATGTAAATTCTTTGATCTTGGTTTAAAATTAATTTTTAAAAAATGTATCAGTTAAAAATTAAGTTTTTAGTTGAAAGTTCCACTTTTTGGTATAAAATTAATCTTTTTCTTTGAAAAATTCATCTTTTTGTTGGAAATTCATTATTTTTATAAAATAAATATTAAAATTTTGTTGTTAAAATGTCACCTATTAAGTTTTCTGTTGAAAATTCATCTTTTTTACTACAAAGAGATACTACTTTATTAAAAAAGTAAATTTTTGTTGCTCAAAGATTCATTACTTTTTGTTAAAAATTCATCTTTTGGCTGAAAATTCGACTATTATATTAACAATTTCTCTTTTTTCATAGAAAACAATTTTTTTCCGAGAAAATTTCACTGTTCCATTATTGGTTCAACTTTTTTTTTCTTTTTTTAGTTGAATATTCACTTTTTTGTTGCCAATTGAACGATATTGTTTTCAATTGAATTTTTTTTAAATCTGAAAATGTCACTATTCTATTTTTGGTTGATTCTTTTTTTAGTTGAAAATTTAACTATTTTGTTAAAAATTCGTTTTATTTCAGTTAATTGTTTCGTTAGAGCTTCAAATATTTATTTATTAAATAATGTTATGTTAATAAAACACGTACTTTGAATTTTTCAGTAGAAAATGATGTTATATCTGCAAAATTCAGAACAACGCCAAGAAAGTGCCCAGTAATTAAAAAATTAAGTTTTTCTCTTCAAACTGAATCACTTACTCTTTTACTTTATTTTTAAAATAAACTTTATAAAAAGCTACTTTTCACTTATTAAATTTAAATTTTCACAGAACTCGGACCCGAATAGATATATTAAATTATCTCGATAAAGAATAAATATTTTTATAAATAAAAGGCGTTTTCATCAACAAAAAGTTTAATTTTTTTCCCACACTTTTTTACACATTTTTTCAACTATTTAAAATTTCAATGCGTTAAAAATTCTAATTACTAAAAAAATTGAGAATACATTAGCAATTAAAAGATTTAGGTTTCTAAAAACTATTTTGAAAATATGCTTTTTCATAGATACAAAACCAACATTCATAAAAATGTACAAAAACAAATCACTTGAGCATACTCCTTCGATTACGAAAATAGATTGACGTTTAATATTTTTTTTATTTCTACAATTAAAGAATATTAAATCTTCTTATAGAAGTTTTATATATTTCTGTTCCGATCAAAACTTTGTAATTGTTTAAGGTTTAAACGTTTAATTTATTATTCGTTTAAAAAATTTTTAAACTGTTCTTGATCCTCTGAAAATGATTAAGAAGATTTTTTTAGATGAAACTTTCTAGTTTTTTTAAATATATAAAAATGAAGAATATTTATTTAACAAGAATGTAACTTTTTTGTGGAGAATTCTTCTTTTTAGCTTGAAAATTTTTGGGTAAAAGCTCATCTTTTTTTTTGTAGACAATTGAACAAGTTCAAAAATATTTTTATAGAAAAATTAGCAGAAAATAATGTCATCATTGAAAAAAAATTTAAAAGCACAATGTTCCAGTAGAAGTAAAAAATAAATTCAGGCGAAGATAAATGACAACTTGCTAAAAAGCTTCTTTGAAGGTAAAGAATAGAGCGACAGGTTCCGTCAAAATAGAGATTGTTTATTAATCTATTTCAACGGTAATACTGTTAAAAAAATGGCTGACGCTTTAAACGTTTGCACATTGTCGAGCACCACAACTTTCGTTGGAATGTACTTTCATAATTATGCGTCGTTCTATTTTTTTTATAAGCATTGAAGAAAATAGTGAATAGACACACGAATTCACTGTAAGCAACGGGAATCCCTTCTTTTCTATTTCAAAATGCTAAATTTAGAAAAATATTTTACATCATTTCACACGAAAATGGCAAAATTCCATTTCACGAGTCTGGTTTAAAAAATTCCTATTCGCACAAAATTGTACTTCGCACCTAATTAATATGGTAGAATGAAAGGTATTTCTAAATCCAGTAAAAAAAGACATTCTCGTCGCATCGTATAATTTCTAGTTTTCCTGATATTAAAAAAAAAAAATAAAAACGAGCCCATCCCAATTGGGAATCAACGCTTTCTACATTCAATTTTTCTATTTAATTTTCTAGAGGAATACTTTTTTTTATTACTTTCCATCGACTATTTTCTACACGAATATTAATTATTTTTTTTTAAATATTTTTTACATTATTAAATTTCCCAATATAAAATATTGGGAATAAAAAATTCTGAAAATCGAAATTCTCGAATTTAAACAATTAAAAAAATGATTTATTTATTGATAACACAATAATTAAATATTCAAAATTGAGCATTAAAAAAATTTGTCTTTGATCAAAATATTCCATAATTGTATTTTTAATAAATAATATTTGGGACGACCAAAAAATCACAAAAAATAAAATTTCCTACACTAAAAATCTTGAAAAAGAAAATATATGAAAAATAAGAAATTGCCGATTAATAAAATTTCCGCCTTTATAAAGTTCTGTACTTTGAAAAATTAAAAAAATTGTTTTTCAATAAATATTGTATATTTATTAAATACAATCATTTATTTTCTTGGATTCTTCCAATTTGGTGTTTTTATATTTCTTCAATTTTGTCATTTCGGAAATTTTATTTTTCGTGTTATTATTTTTGTGATTCTTTAATTTAAATATAAAAAACATTAGCTTGTATTTATTATAATTTAGAAAAATATTGACTTTAGCTTCCTGAAGATAAGAAATATATTGACTTGTACTTTTTAGAAATGAAAAATATTGAAATTTTATTTTTTAAACTATGAAGCAAATATTAACTTGCTTTTTTAAATTAAGAAATAATATTATCTTGAATTTTCTATTATTCAAAAATTATATTGACTCGTACTTTTTAAAAGATTAAAAAATATGATCTTTTATTTATATAAAAATAAAAAAATATCAACGATCCAAATATATTAAACATGCATTCTTTAGCAACTAAAAAATATTTACTTTTATATGTTTTGAAAGATTAAAAAATGATTTGGATTTTTTAATGATCAAATAAGTTTAAATATACTTTTCAATTATAGAATCTATTTAATTGTATTTTTATAAGGAAAAAATAGCCTGTAGTTATTCAACGACAAAAAATTTATCTTTCGATTATTAAAATAGTAAAAGTCAATATATTTTTTATTTCTACAATTTGAAGTTAATATTTTTCAATCCTTGCACGAAATAAAACTCAATATTGCTTATATTAAATAAAAACAAGTCCATATTTTAACAATTTTAAATATAATAAAAAAGATAAATGTAGAATAGAAATAATTCTGGAAATGATTACAATTTTTGCAGTTCTTGAGCCCATTTTAAATTGTTACGATATCTTTTGGTATAATCTCGGAAAAAATGTTTAAAATAAATTAATACCTTCAAAAATAAAGACTTTAGAACTTCGAAAAATGTTAATTATTTCCCAAGTTATTCCAATTTTTCGAAAACATCGAAATTTGAAGTATTTAAAAAAATTTTTGTTTATTAAATTTTATGATAATTTGCACGATTATTAGGAAAAACTCATATTTTTATTATAAAAATTTAATAACTTTAGAAGTAGTTAAAAAATTAGTCGTATAGATAATTCCTGCGAGTACGGTACAAAATATTCTTTGCAGAAAACGTTTCTTTCCAGTCGGAACGGGCAAAAAAAACGAAATTTGTCTCGGATAAAAAACGAACTGTCCTTTCCTCGTTTTAGCGATTAATCCAATATTTATTACAAAAGTAGTGATTTCTTAATAGAACAATTATCGTTGTACATAATTCTCGAAAATAGGAAACTCAGCCGACAATAACGAGTGAATTTATCAATTGAAATATATACAGAATAAACCATTTGTAAATTCGATAAAAACTATCAATAGGGAACGCAGGATAGTTTGATTCAATAATCTTGATTAGTAGAGTAGCCATCGATTAAAAATAAGGCGCCGTCCATAAATTACGTTACCAATTTTCTGCTATTTTCAACCGCCGCCCCTACCCCCGGAAAAAAGTAAGATAGTTCAAAATTCTCTCAAAACCGGGGAAATTGGGTGATTTTAACGAAATTATTGAATTTTCAACCGACAAAGGTTTTTCTACCAAAATAAATAAATTTTAAAACCAAAACGACGAATTTTCAACAACAAAATTAATTTTTGTACAGACATAAATTTTAAACCAAGAGAGATAACTTTCCTATCAAGGCAAAAAGATGAATTTTTTCAGAATAAAGTTAAAATTTCAACCCGAAAAATTTAATCTGCACCAAAAAAGTTCATTTTTAACCCAGAAAGAAGACTTTACTACTATAAATGATCAATTTTCAACCTAAAGACGAATTTTTAACAAGATAGTTGAATTTTTTACCAAACGGTCCAAATTTTCAATAAAAAAATTAAACCAAACACTGTTACATTTTTAAGCTAAAAAGACGAACTTTTAAAAATACAGTTGAAATTTAAAATTGAGAAAGTTAAATCTTCACAAAAATGTTCATTTTTAATTCAAAAAGATATACTCTTCTACTTTAAACGAAATAGCTGATTTTTCAACCAAGAAAGATGACTTATCTATCATAAAGAAAAAAATTAATACAGTTAAAATTTGAACTAAATTTAGGCATCAGCTATAGAATTTTTTAAAAAGGAGTTCAACTTTAAACCAAAAAGTCGAGTTTCAACCAAAAAATAAGAAATTTTAATAGAATAGCTGCATCCTTAAAGAAAGAAAAATTAATTTTCTACCAAAAAAGACGAATTTTCAATAAAATATATGAATTTTCAGCCAAACTGTAGAATTGTTAACTAACAAAAAATTCTTTCAAAAAGAAATGGAATAATCAACATTTTCTGTTAAAAAAACTCAAACTCTTAAATTAAACCAAAAAATAAGAATTTTGACCAAATAGTTGAATTTACAACCAAAAATATGAATTTTCAACAAGACATTTAATTTTCAACCAAATAGTTTAATTTTCTAAATAATGGTTGAATTTTCTAGCTAAACAGACCAATTTTTTACAAAACAGAACAATTTTCTACAGAAAAGAAGAATTTTTAACAAAATACATGAATTTTCAGTCAAATTGTTGAATTTTCAACTAGAAAAGATCGATTTTTAATTAAAAATATCATTTTCGAACAAAAAATGTAATAGTTACATTTTTAATTTAAAAAAAATTATTAATGATAAAAAAAAGAATTTTCAACCTGTTGGATTGAACCAAAAAATACTTTTTTTAAAAGAAATAGTCGAATTTTTAACAAAAAAACATGAATTTTCCACCAGAAATTTAAGTTAAAAAAAAGTTTAATTTTTTACCATTGAATTTCCAGCTAAACAGACCAATTTTGTACAAAACAGAACAATTTTCGAAGTTGATTTTTCAACAAAGAAATATGAATTTTTGACAAAATAGTTGAATCCTCATCTAAAAACGAATTTATTTTCAACCGAAAAATTGAAATTTCACCCAAAAAGAACTCAACATTACATTTCTACAAAAAATAAGAATTTTTAACAAAATACATGAATGAATTTTCAGTCAAATTGTTGAATTTTCAACTAGAAAATATCGATTTTTAATTAAAATGATCATTTTCGAGCAAAAAATGTAACAGTTATATTTTTAATTTAAAAAAATTCATTATTAATGATAAAAAAAAAAGAATTTGCAACCTGTTGAATTGAACCAAAAAAGACTTGTTTTAAAGAAATAGTCAAATTTTTAACAAAAAATATGAATTTTCAACCAGTAATTTCATTTTTTACCAAATTGTTAAATTTTCAAGTTAAACAGACAAATTTTCTACAAAACAGATCAATTTTCGCAGTTGATTTTTCAACCAAGAAATACGATTTTTTAACAGAATAGTTAAATCCTCAACTAAAATCGATTTATTTTCAACCAAACCGTTGAATTTACCAAAAAAAAATTATTTCTACCGAAATGAAGAATTTTCAACAAAATACGTGAATCATCATTAAAATTGATGAATTTTTAAATAGAAAAGATGGATTTTTAATTAAAAATATCATTTTCGAACAAAAATGTAATAGTTACATTTTTAATTTAAAAAAATCAATTATTAATGATAGGAAAAAAAGAATTTTCAACCTGTTGAAATGAACCAAAAGACTTTTTTTTAAAGAAATAGTCAAATTTTTAACAAAAAATATGAATTTTCAACCAGTAATTTCATTTTTTACCAAATTGTTAA
>JAWWLR010000054.1:71315168-71343518 GCA_035041075.1 Acraspis erinacei | reverse complement strand
AAAAATGCAACTGATTGTTGAAAATTTAACAATCTTGTTAAAAAGTCATACTTTTTGGTTAAAAATTCGACTATTTAGCACACAAAAAATAACTAATTGTTTACAATTCTTATATTGGTGCTGCGAAGTGAACTGAAATCTTTTCTGGATGAAAATTCAACTGTTTAAAAAAATTTTTTAAATTAAAAATTCATCTGTTTTAAGAGAAATTTAATCTTTCTTGGATAAAAATGCAACTTTTTGATTGAAAATTCTACAATTATATTGCAAAATCATACTATTTGGCTTAAAATTCTGCTATTTTGATGAAAATTTAACTATTTCGTAGAAAATTTACTTTTTGTTAAAATATAATATTTTCATGTTGAAAAGGGAACTGAAATATTTTCTGGATAAAAATTCAACTAATTAAAAAAAATGTAGAATAAAATGCGTCTACTTTAAGAGAAATTTCATCTTCCTTGGTTAAAAATGCAAATGTTTGGTAAAGAATTCAACTATTTCGTTAAAAAGTCATCCTTTTTGGATGATTCGTTTTTTAAATTGAAAATTTAATTTCTTTCGTAGAAACTTATTTTTTGTTTAAAAATTCATATATTAATCGTTAAAAGTCAGTTGAAATCTTTTTTAACAGAATATTTAACTATTTTTTGGAAATTTATCTTTTTGATTTAAAAATTCATCTGTTTTAGTAGATATTTCATTTTTTTAATGAAAATGCAACTGCTTGGTTGAAAATTATTCTTCTTTGCTTGAATATTCAATTATTTTGTTCGAAAAATTTGGTTGAATCAGTTTCTTAAGAAATATTTCTTTTTTAAGACTGACATTTTTAGTTGAAAATTCTCCTTTTTTAATAAAAAAAATAATTGTCTTGATTTTAAATTTAATTTTTGTTGGTTAAAAATTCATCAGTTTCGTGGAAAATAAATTTTTTGCTGAAGTCATATTTTTCGTTTGAAAATTTAATTTTTGTAAAAAAAATCATTTCTTTCTTGAGTCAAAAAATCTTTATTTGTTCAAACTTCGTCTTTTTGTTTTTAAAATTCTTTTTCTCTTTTGATTAAATTTCATTTCGTTAAGAAGCCATATTTTATAACAAAAAATAAAGTTTTTTGTTTAAAATAAATTAACAAATTAATAAATTAATAAATAATAAACATTAAAATGCTGGCAAAAAACTTGGAAAATTCCCGAATAATAAAATTACCGAATTGGAAAATTCCCGAATTTAAACAATTACAATTTTGTCATAAATATGATTTTTTTATTACCAAAAAAAATGAAAATTTTATTTTTTTTAAATAATGAATGTTTAAAATTTGGAAAATTATTGTTTGAATTTAAAATAACAATAATTTTTAGTAAAATATTTCTGGATGACGCATTTTTTTGCATAGTATTTAAAAAAATACGAAAAGCGTTCGCAAAAATCGAGTTTTAAATTTACATATAATTTTTCAAAAATCGATATAAGGTACGATGAAAACAGAGGGTGATTTGGGGGGGGGGTCGAGGGGTAAATTTTCTCAAATTTAACTTAATAGCTGCAAGCTGAATTCTCATTTTTCAAACTTGAAAATTTGATTTCTTTACACATTATAAATTTGACCGAATTGTATTTTATTTTTTTAAATATTAGGCTCATTAAAAAAAATTCGTCACCCAGAAATATTTGATTACAAATTGTTGTGATTTTAAATTCAAAAAATAATTTTTGAAATTTTAAACATTAAAAATAATTTTAAAAACATAATATTTAGTATTGTATTTCTAATCAATAAAACATAGTTATAAAAAATTGTAATTGTTTAAATTTAGATATTTAAAAATTCGGATATTTTATAATTTTCCAATTCGGTATTTTTATTTTCGCCCATTTTATTATTCGGGCATTTTCCAATTCGGGAATTTTACAGTCTCAGGAATATTATTTTTCGGGATTCTTCAGTCGTCCCTAATAATGATCAAGGAAAATAAAAAATTATTTAAGGAATAATCAGGGAATTGTGAAAATGAAGTCTGGAAACTAAAAATTACGTACAGTAAGAGAGAAGAGGGGCGGAGGGGGAGATGTAGAAATATTTTGTTACGGTTTGTTACCAGCTTTCATAATCGCAATTACAAAACGACAATTTATACCTCTTCTGAACTGTAAACATCGCAAAAGACGAAATAGCGGAAATTCCTTGGAGGAATTCTTATTTATCTTCGTTTTGTATTTACGACGACAGAGACTTGGAAATTTACCTTGACATTTTTCCAACGTTAAAGTGAATCCCGGAGATGGAATCTTCGGCAATATCGGTTCGGAATTGTTTTTGCTGATAATCGGGCGGAACCATTTCGTCGATTCGAACCGAGGAAGGCAGCACTTCTTGTTGAGCTGCTGTCAGTTGGATATTCGCTGTCGAGGGCTCGGGATGTTCCTCTCGGAAGGGTTCCGAAGCTGCTGTGTAGGGCAACTCCACGGGGAAGACTTCGTCCCAGTACTGATCGCGAATCAACTCCGGATGCTCATGATGCATCTCGTCGACTATTAAATAGCTCACCTGCAAGATAGCATTTTTTTTTTATTTCTCGCAAGGTCTTTCAACTTGAGAGGATGATAAAATTTTCAGGAAGCACAGCCGTTCAGTGGTTTAATTTCAGTTGAAAGAGGAGATTTTATTTATTATTGAAAACGTTTTGAATATCATATGGATATCTCATGAATATTGGACGAAAATGCGCTCTAACAAAGGCCTCTTCAATAGCCAGTTTTCTAATAATTTTTTTTTGTTACTTTTTTGATAACTTTGAAAAATCTGTAGAAAACTTGAGCATTTTCTACTGATAAAAACACATCAGAAAAAAATTCAAGAGAATCAAAGACTGAAAAATAGATAAAGAATTGAATTGAAAAGTGCTCATGTTTGAACATTTTTTCCCGCTAAAAAAGGAATTTTCTACGAAATAGTTTGATTTTCAACTCGAAGCTTCATTTTCCACCAAAAAAAGGTTTTTCATTCAAGAAAGAAAAAAGATTGAACCAAATTGTTAGATTTTCAAGCCAAAAAGACCAGATTTCTATAAAACAGTTTAATTTTTCATCTAAAAATGAGAATTTTTAACAAAAAAGTTCGTTTTCTAAAAAAAGTTAACCAAAGAGATGAATCTTCAACCAAGAAAAAAATTTAATTTTAAAAATTTTAACCATAAAGTCAATTTTTTTTAACCAAAAATTTGAATTTTTAACTAAAAATATTGACTTTTTAACAAAATTTTGGAATTTTCAACAAAAAAGTTCATTTAAAATCAAAGAGATGAATCTGTAACCAAAAAATATTTTTTAGTCAATTTTCTACGAAACAGTTAAATTAAACGACAATTTGTTTGATTTTTTTTCTTGAAAATTCAACAGTTTTGCTGGAAATTCGTCTTTTTGGTTAAAAATTCATCTCTTTTGGTATATGTCATCATTTTTTATTAAAAAATCAAATGTTCGATTGAATATTAATGTGTTTTGATTGAGGATTCAACTATTTTATTAAAAATTCATATATTTTTTTAATTCAACTATTTTTAATTTAAAACTAAAATCTGTTTTAGTTGAAATTTCAATTATACAATTTTTATAAGAAATCGTCTTTTTAAGATGAAAATTGCATTATTTGTTTAGAATGTTATTTTGCTAAACGTTTATTTGGTTAAAACTTTGTTTAAAATTCATCAATTTTCTTAAAAATCCATCCTTTCTAACTCAAAGTTCATATTTTCGGAATAAAAACTAAAGTTTTTTTTATAGCAAATTCAATTTTTGGATTAAAAATTCAACAATGTGGTAGAAAATCAACTATTTGGTTGAAAATTGACTTCATATTTGAAAATTAACCTTTTTCGTAGAAAATTGACTCATAATATTTCTTGGTTGAAGATTCACCTCTTTGGTTGAAAATTTATTTATATTTTCCGAAATTTATTGATTTTTTTCAGAGAATGAACTTTTTTGTTAAAAATTCACATTTTTAGATTGAAAAATATACTATTTTGTAAAAAAACTCGTATTTTTGGCTTGAAAATCCAACAATTTGGTTGAATTTTTCTTTTGTTTGAACTTTTTTCAAACTAAAAAGGAATTGTTCACGAAATAGTTTGATAAAAAAAATGTTGAAATTGATGTTTCAAACAAAACAAAATTAAATAAAAAAATGTTGAATTCATCAAAAATAGAGGAATTTCTAACAAAATAGTTGATTTTTCCACCAAAAAAGATTTTTCAGTCAAGAAAGAAAAAAGATTTAACCAAATTGTTAGATTTTCAAGCAAAAAAAAAACAGATTTCTATAAAATAGTTTAATTTTTCATCTAAAAATGAGCATTTTTAACAAAAAAGTTCGTTTTCTACAAAAAAAGTTAACCAAAGAGATGAATCTTCAACCAAGAAAGAATTTTCAGTCAAGAAAGAACAAAAATTTCAACCAATTGGTTGAATTTTTAAACCAAAAAGGCGAATGCTATATAAAATGGTTTAAATTTAAGCCATAAAGATAATTTTTTTCAACCAAAAATATTGACTTTTTAATAAAATTGTTGAACTTTCAAAAAAAGTTCATTTTAAACCAAAAAAATGAATCTTCAACCAAAAAATATTTTTTAGTCAACTTTCCACGAAACATTTAAATTAAACTTTACGTTTTGAAATTTTTTTGTTGACTTTTTTCTTGAACATTCAAATGTTTTGTTGGAAATTCGTCTTTTTGGTTAAAAATTCATCTCTTTTAGTATATGTCATCACTTTTTATTAAAAAAGCAAATGTTCGGTTGAATATTAATGTGTTTTAATTGAGAATTCAACTATTTTATTAAATATTCGTCTTTTTTAAATCCATCTGTTTTGGTTGAAATTTCAATTATACAATTTTTGATAAGAAATCGTCTTTTTAAGATGAAAATTGTATTATTTGGTTCAAACGTTATTTGATTAAACGTTTATTTGGTTAAAACTTTGTTGAAAATTCAACAATTTTCTTTAAAAAATCATCCTTTTTAACACAAAATTGATATTTTTTGAAATAAAAACTAAAGTGCTTTGTTGCAAATTCAATTTTTGGATTAAAAATTCAACAATTTGATGGAAAAATCAACTATTTGGTAGAAAATTGACTTCATATTTTAAAATTAACCATCTCTTTGGTTGAAAATTTATTTATATTTTTCAAAATTTATTGATTTTTTGCAGACTGAAAAATCTTTTTTGGTTGAAAAATCAACTGTTTTGTTGAAAAGTGTCTATTTTAATTGAATTCAACTATTTTTGTATGTAAAATAAAAATATTGTTTGGCTGCAATATGAACTATAACATTTTTGTTGATAATTTGTCTTTTTGAGTTGAAAATGAAACTGTTTCGTAGACTATAAAATCTTTCTTGGTTGAAGATTCATCACTAGGGTTGTAAATTTAACTATATTTTTGAAAATTTGTTTTTCTGGGTTGAAAATGAAATTTGTTGTTGAAAATGGATATTTACAGGTTGAAAACTGAACTATTTTGTAGAAATTAGTCTTTTTAGCTTAAAACTTCAACAATTTGGTAGACATTTTTGATTGTTTCTTCACTAATAAATCTTTTATGGTTAAATATTCATCTCTTTGGCTAAAATTTATTTATATTGTTGAAATTCCTTTTTTTTTGTGTAAAAAATTGCCTTTTGTTGAAAATTCAGATTTTCAAGTAGAAAATTCAACTATTTGGTTGAAAATTAACTTTTTTGTTCAAAGTCCACATTTTCGGGTTTAAACTCAACTGCTTGTGATTTAAAATTTAATTCTTTCTTGGTTGAAATATCAACTATCTACTAAATTTTTCCTTACAAAATTTGTATTTTTCGAATAAAAGTTCAACAACTTGGTTAAAAGTAAAACTAATTTATTAAAAATTCATTTTTTTTGCAGAAGATTCATCCTTTTAGATGAAAATTCATCTCTTTATTCGACAAGTCGCCTTTTTGTTTGGTGGAAAATTAATATTCTTGATTGAATCGCTAGCGATTTGTTCGGGGTCGAAGATTGCCTCAAATCTACAAAATTATATTGTTTGATTCTTAAAAAATGAGTCTAAACATTGTAAAAAAGGGAGAGAAATTAAAAAATTGGATCAAAATTATCGATGTTAGGAATTTTAAGAGATTTATTCAAATTTAAGGGGACGAAAAGGGGAAAAAGGGGAGGATCTGTAATCCCTGCAATTCCAGAAGCGAATAGTATACTCTGAATTACAAAAGGCTCAAGTTAAAGAATGGGAAGTACGTGTTCAGCAAAGGAATCGTATTTAAATTTCAAAGCGTCGTCTGTTGAAACTTTATTTTTTTTAGTCAAATATTATTATTTTTTATCTGAAAATTTAACTATTTGGTAGAAAATTCATGTATTTTGATGAAAAGTGGTCTGTTTTGGGTAGAAAATTAATGATTTTATAGTTTAAAATTCAATTTTTTAGTAGAAAATTAAACCAGTTGGTTGAAAATTAAACTTTTTGGTTGAAAAATCATATTTTTCTGATGAAAATCCAAAATCTTTGTAGATAATTCGTAATTTTGGCTTTAAAATTAAATAATTTAGTTGAAAATTCATGTATTTTGTTAAAAAATATTCATTTTTTTTGTCAAAAATGATTTTTTTAATCTGAAAAATTTAGCTATTTCACGTTTAGTTAAAACTTTATTATGCGTGTACTAGATAAGTTAGAAATGCCTCCTTTTTGACAGAGCATTAAAATTCTAGGTCGAAAATTGATCATTTTAGTCAAAAACTTAACAATTTTGTGGAAAATTCAGCTATATTACTGTTAAAAAGTCATCTTTTTTTTATCAAGAATTCAACTACTTTATTAGAAATTATTTTTTTACTTGAAGGTTCATCTCCTTGGTTGAAAATTTAACTATTTTGACAAAAATTCGTTTAATATTTAGTTGAAAATAAATTTGTAAAAACTGACAATTAAACTATTTCATTTTTGGTTGAAAATTGATATTTTTCAGTTAAAATTTTTTTAACTTTTTAGTTAAAAACTTTATCTTTTTTGGTTGAAAAATCAAATTTTTGGTTGAAAATTAATCCTTTTGGTTTAAAACTTAACAACTGTGTTCAAAATTATTTTATTTTTTGTTAAAAATTATATATTTTTTTTACCTGAAAATTTAACTATAATCTGTTTAGTTAAAATTTTATCGTGTGTATGGGTTAAGTTGGAAATTCGTATTTTTGATAGAATATCTTCTTTGTCGAAAATTCCTCTTTTTGGTTCAAAATTGAACAATTTTCTGGAAAATTCATTTTTTTCAGAGTTAAAAAAAATCAGATTCTTGGCTATTCCATTTTTGTTAGAAAGTTTAACCTATATATTTTATACGTCAAAAATTTAATTATTTAGTGGGAAATTCACGTATTTTGATGGGAAGTTGTCTTTTTGGTAAAAAATTAAACAACTTTGTAGCCATTTTTTTTCAAATACATATTATAATTTTTTTATCTAAAAACTTAACTATTCTACGTTTGGTTAAAACTCTGTTCTGTATATTAGATAAGTTGAAAATTCTTTCTCTTCTATAGAATATCTTCTTGGTCGGAAATTCGTCTATTTGGTCAAAAATTTAACAAGGCTGTTAAAAATTAGTTTTATTTTTTTAATTCAAAGTTATTTTTTATCTGAAAATGTAACTACTATTCCATTTATGGTTAAAACTTTATCATGTATATTGTATAAGTTAAAAATTCAACTAGCTGGTAGAAAATTCATGTATTTTGTCGAAAAGTTTTCTTTTTATGTAAAAAATCAACTTGTTGTTTGAAAATTTAACTATTCTGTTAGAAATTTAACTATTTTGTTAAAAATTCAACTGTCTTCAAAAATATTTGTCTTCTTGGCCTGAAAAGTTCACTATTAGGTTAAATCTTTAATTATTTGTGGGAAAACTCCACTCTTTTACTTAAAAATTAATCTATTTAATTGTTATTCAACTGTTTGGTTGAGAATTAATTTCTTTTATGAAATTCCGTCTTTTTTTGTGTCGAAAATTAAATTCTTTGGGTAGACAAATTTTTGTTGGAGTTGATAATTCAATTATTTTGTTGAAAATCTAGTATATTGGTAAAAAAAACAAAATTTCGTAACGAAGTTTATGGATGATCCATAGCTGAAAAAATGTTCCACTTAGTGCCGCCAGACTCCTGGACTTACCTGGAGATTTCGATCGATGAGCCAGTTGACTTCAAAGTCATCATCGTCCTCTCCGAAGGGATTGATGAGAGTTTCTGCGACTTTGAGCCAGCCCATATAAAAGAAGAACTGGAGGGCGGTGAAAAACGGAAAGTAGAGATCAATCGCCGCCGTGGGTTTGTCCTGGATCCACTGACCGCCCATAACACTCGACAGAAAGTACGTATAAACCGCCAGGGTGACAACCTGGGTGTAAACCAGGGGAATACTAATGTTGTCATATTGAATAAGGCTTCCGCAATTGCCTCGAAATTTATTCAGCTCGTCGATCAGCGTCTTCACCGCAAAGTCGTCTCGTATTCTACCTTCCTTTCTGGCTCGAGTTACAATACTCGAGGCCCAGACAATCGGTAGCCAATGTTTGCTTGGCTTTGGAAATTTCTGATTTAGACTCTGGAAAATCGAGAGCTCGTTTTCCAGCAGCAGTCCGGAATCAACGAAATGCTCCATCGTCGGAAATCGCTTCTTCACTCGCGGAGAAACATTCGCGAGAACGAGAGTCAAACAAACACATACATACCTGTAAAATAAATTAGGATTTATTTTTTACTTTTTGGAGAAGGCAGGAAAATAGAAGAATTTTCTGGGTTACCATCCCCACCCGGAAGAATCGGGAGAAACTTGCACGTTTTGCCATTTTTTGAAAGTTTCCAGAAGCATATAATTTTCAAAGAGTTTAGAATAATTAAACTTTAAATATTCACAATATTTCTCGCAATACTTAAAATTCTTTAATTTTCAACAGAGAATCTAGTCGTTTTGAAAGTCACTGGATACTGCATGATATCAGAAGCGACGGAGCCTTTCTTTTCTACAAAGCTTTCAATGTTTATCCAAAGATTTCAAAGGTTTCGCAAAAATCTCGGATAGATTTAAAAATGTTCACAAAAATTTGACAAAGATTACAATCATTTTAAAAAGATTTCGCGAAGATTTTAAATACTGCGCAAAGATTTTGGATGGATTTTTAAGATTTCATAGACTTTTATTATTTCACAAAGATTTCAGATAAATTTGAAAGAGTGCACAAAGACTTAAATGATTTCACAAAGATTTCGAAAATTTTGGCTAGATTTAAAAGACTCAAAAAATGTCTCAAAGATTTCATAAATATTACAATAATTTAAAAAATATTACCGAATATTGCAGGAATATTAAAAATATTTCGTAAAGATTTAAAAAAGATTTCAATGATATCCCAACGATTTCAAATATTTCGCAAAGATTTGAAGAGAATTCACAAAGTCTTCAAAATGATTTTCAAAAGATTTAAATGATTTCCCAAAGATTTCGAATATTTCCAATATTTCGCAAAGATGTTTAAAGAATTCAATAAAGTCGTCACAATGATTTTCCAAAGATTTCAAATATTTCGCAAAGATTTTTAAAGAATTCACAAAGATTTCACGAAGTCTTCACAAGGATTTCACATAAATTTCACAAAGATTTGAATTACTTCTGTTATTTCAAAAAGACTTAAGATATATTTCAAAGATTAAACAAATTTTTCAATGATTTCCGAAAGATTTTACGAAGGCTTCAAAAATTTCTAATAGATTTAAAAGACTTCAATCATTTCTGAGATTTAACAAAGATAAAAAAACTTCACAAATATTACCGAATATTTCAAGAATATTACAAATATTTCGTAAAGGTTTAAAAAAGATTTCAATGATTTTCCAAAGATTTCAAATATTTCGCAAAGATTTTAAAAGCATTCACAAAAATTTCACAAAGTCTTCGCAATGATTTTCAAAATATTTAAATGATTTCCCAATGCCTTCTATTAGTTCAAAAATATTTTAGATATATTTCAAAGATTGAAACAAATTTTAAATGATTTCCTAAATATTTAAAAAAGATTTCGGATAGATTTAAAAGACTTCAATAATTTCTCAGATTTCACAGATTAAAAAAATTTCACAAATATTACTGAATATTTCAAATATTGCGCAAAAATTTAAAAAGAATTCGCGAATATTTCACAAGGATTTCCACGATTTCAAATATTTCGCAAAGATTTTATAGAATTCACAAAGTCTTCAGAATGATTTTACATAGCTATCACAAAGATTTGAATAATTTCTCAAAGATTTCAGATATATTAAAAAAATTTCAATGATTTCCTAAAGATTTTACAAAGGTGGCAAAGATTTCGAATAGATTTAAAAGTCTTAATAAAGACTTCAATAATTTCTCTAAAATTTCGCAAATAATTCAATAATTTCACAAAGATTTCTAAAAGATTTCAAATATTTCGTAAACTTCAGATAGACTTCATAAAAAATTCTATTATTTCAAAAAGATTTCAAGTATATTTTAAAGATTGAACCAAGATTTCAATAATTTTATGAAGATTTTACAAAGATGTCAAAGATGTTAGATAGATTTAAAATACTTCATATAAACTTCAATTATTTCTCAAAGATTTCACAAAGATTATAGAATATTTCAAAAACATTTATCTAAGATTTTTAAAGGATTCACAAGGTTTTTACAAAGATTTCCCAAAGATTTTAAATATTTCGCATACATTTTTCAAGAATACACCAAGATTTCACCAAAATTTCAAATTTTTCGCGAAGATTTCAGGTAGATTTGAAATATTTTACAAACACTTCTATTATTTCACAAAGTTGTCAGATTTACATTTAAAAGATTGGACAAATATTTCAATTATTTCCTAATGATTTCACAAAAATTTCAAACATTTAAGGTATACTTAAAAGACTTTTATTTTTTCTCAAATATTTCACAACAATTTCAATAATTTCACAAATATTACACAGTCTTTCAAATATTTCGCAAAGATTTTTAAAAATTCTCAGAGATTTCACAAATATTTAGAATATTTTGCAAATATTTCGGAAAAATTAAAAATCTTTCACAAAAATACTTCTATTATTTTACAAAGATTATAGATAGATTTAACAAAAAAAGAAAAAAAAATTCAGAAATTTCGCAATCTTCAGATAAATGTTGAAGACTGCACAAGGACTTCAATGATTTCCCAAATATTTCAATAATTTCAGAAATATTAACAAATTTGTCAAAAATATTTCAATGATTTCGCTTTTAAAGAATGCGTAAATATAAAGTAATTTCGAACTGCAGTGCTTAAAATTTTACAATTTCAAAAATGAAATCATATTACAGCAATCTTGTTGTGTATAATTTTTTTTTAATTTTCTATGTAATATCTTAAAATTTTCCAATTTTCAGTTGAATATTTAAACATAAATTGTTTCAAATTGAAAAATATTTTATTGGAAAATTTCAATAGTCAATAATAGTTCTAAAGGAAGATTTGAAATAAGGAAATTAAAAATTATGTTTAAAATAAAAAATAAAAAATATTTAACTAAAATTGAAAGAGCAGTAAATGAATAATTTCAAGCCAAGTTTGAGCGCGCCTAGGGCGCGCGGGTACGCTCTCGCGCTTCATGCTCTTTTTTGTACGTGAAATGCGTACAGTTTAACTACATTTTTTCAAATATCATAAACATTATAACTTAAATCGAAAACTGTGATTTAAACTTCTGATGAATTACAGCCATAATTTGAAACTGCATTTTTGGTCTTGCGAAATGTTTAAATTAAAATCTAAAGTTATTATTGACACAAGAATCTTCTTTAAAATCCAATGATTTTTTATTAAAAGTACAGATTTCCGGTATAAAATGTCAAGCAAACCCCAAATTGTAAAAGAAAAAATGGAGAATTTAATAAATCTGAATGATAATCAGAAAAATCTGATGATTCAAACAAATTTAAAAAAATTGTGACGAAAAAAACTAACATGACAACAAATTATTCCAAATTATAAATTTATTTTGAAATTTAATGATTTTTGTTTAAAATAACTGATTTTCGATGTGAATCACCAATATAACCTAAAATTGTTTAAAATTTGTGAATTTTTTTTTTAAATGATTAAAAAATATTTTTAAACAATTAAAAATACCAATTTATGACGCAAAACATGAACAAAATTCATAATTTTTAAAAGATTCTTAACTTTGTTTAGATTATAATGATTTTTTTAAATACCAATTTTTGATTTAAAACAACGACGTAACCTAAAATGGTTCAAAACTGATCAATCTGTTTTAAAATCGAGTGATTTTTAAACAAAAGACTTCAAATACCGGTAAAAAAACACTAACAAAATTTTTAATTGTTTAGGATTGCAAATTTTATTATTTTTAACAAAAATCATTGGATGAAAATCTAGGTTCTTCGTTGTAAACATAACCTAAAGATGTAGAAAAATGGTAAATATTATTTGAAAACAAATAATTTTTTTTAAATATACCAATATTTTCCAACGGAAAATACTAACATAACATAATATAACATAACATAACAGAAAATGGTTCCGAATTGTAAATCTTCTTCGAAATTTAGTATTTTTTTTTTAAACATCAATTTCCAATAAAAAAAGCTAAAATCAGAAAAATTTAAATTTTTGAAATCTAATGAATTTTTTTTTAAATACCGATTGATTTAAAAAATGGTAATTATGAGTAAAAAAATAAAACAAACTTAAAGTTTAAGAAATTTTAGGCTGCTTCGAAACTTTCTGATTTCATATAAAAATTCTTTAAAAAAGAATAACAATTTCCAGCGAAAAGCATAGTAAAATAAAATCTGTATTTGTTTTTATTATTTCGGTTAAAGCAAAAATGGTAATTTTTATCTAATTTAAAATTACAAAAGCTCATTATATTCCTTGGGAGATTCTTTAACATTTCTATTAGTGACGTTTTTAATCAATATTATTAAGCAACATTTTTCTTTCAAAAAATGAATAAGTTAAAATAATTTTTTGTATTATTTTCAAATAAATAATTTTCCATGAAAAGGTGACGAATAGAATTTTGAAAAAAAATTGAATGGAGTAAAATGAACTTTAAATTTGAACTTTAATTCAATTTAAATTGAAAATACTTTGTGTTATTGTATATTTCCTATTGAAAGAGATTTATGGGAGAGTTATGTTTTATTTTTTAAATTCGTATTTTTTTATTGAATATAACTGTGTTTTATTTGAAGTTAAAATATTTTTCGGTTAAAATAATATCAACTATTATATTTTTCATTGAGAGTTCATATATTTTTGGTAAAAAATCATGTATTTCTCTTAAAATTGAACTATTTTGTAGAAAGTTAAATTATTTAGTCCAAGAGTACCTTTTTTGTTGAAAAGTCATATTTTCACTTTATAAATGTAACTGTATTATAGAAAATTCGTCTTCTTGGCATAAGAGTTTAACAATTTAAGGGATTTTTTTTCTTTTCTGATTCAAAATTCGACTTTTTCGTTTCAAAATTGTTGTCTTATTCGGTAAAAAAAATCTCCTTTTTTTGGTAGAAAATTAATCTGATTTGATTGAGGATTCAGCAGTATTGTTTAACTATATATTTTTTATTCAACTGTGTCTTTTTTCAAATACATTTTTTAAAATATGTTATCAAATATTCCACTACTTCCACTACTTTGCTAGAAATTTGAACTAGTTGGTCAAAAAAAGGAAAATTTTGCTTGATAATTCATATTTTCAGTTTAATTACTTTGTTAAAAATTCAGATTTTTGGTTATAGATTCATAATTTTAGTTGAAAATTCATCTCCTTGGTTAAAAATTTATTTATTTCGTTTCAAATTCGTTTTTGGAGGAGAGTAGAAAACTCAACTATTTGGTTCAAAACTAACTTTTTTGCTGGAAATTTAAATCTTTTGTTGAAAATTCATATTTTCGGTTTGAAAATGGTTAGAAAAGTCGACTATTTGGTTAAAAATAAACCTTTTTTTGGTTGAAAACTAATATTATCGGTATGAAAATTCAAACGTTTAGTTGAAAATTGATGTAATTTGTTAAAAATGTAACTATTTGGTGGAAAATTCCACTCCTGTTCAAAAGTGTTTTTTCTGGTTTGAAAATCTTTATTCGTTGGTCATTAAATTCTTTTGTTGAAAATGAATCTCGCTTGTTGAAAATTTAACTATTTTGTTTCAAATTCGATTTGGAAAAGTAAATGATGTTGAAATTTCGTCTTTTTAGTTTGAAAATGGTAAAAAAAATTGACTATTTAGTTGAAAGTTAACTTTTTTGTTGAAAATTAATATTATCGGTTTGAAAAATCATCCACTTGCTTGAAAATTAATTTATATTGTTTAAAACTGATCTATGTTGGCAGAAAGTCTAACTATTTGGTTGGAAAACAATTTTTTTGACGAAAATTCAACTCTTTTGTTTAACAGTATTCTTTCTGGTATGAAAATTCATTTCCTCCGGTAAAAATTTCATCTTTTTTAGTTAAAAACTTTTTTAGTTTATTTAAAAAATGTGACCGAAATATCTCTCTTGATAGGAAACTCAAATCTATTTTGTTAAAAAGTCATCCGAAATATTATATATTTTTAATTTACTTTAACTAATGCATATGTCTCTTCAAATGTAGTTTTTGTGAATATTATCATAATAGTTCTTTCGATTTTAAATTATAAAATTAGGAAAGTGAAAAAAGTAACTTCCTAGGTTATTAATTCAAGTAAAGCAAGTTTCTTATCCTTCTTAAAAAATTAATTGACCAAATTCGGAAATATAGGAATGTAAGGAGATTTTAAAAAAATACGAGGAAAAGAGGAATGACTTAGATAACTGGAAAATGAGATTTAGGAAGAGGATTGTTTGAAGAAATTAACAAACCTGACGATGGTTCGTCTCATTAATCTTCCTCTTTCGTCATTTCCGTGGACGGTGGCTGAGACATAGACAGCTATCGAATCTGGCCAGGGAATCGATGTATATTGACTCCACCATCTGTTCATGACAATGGTGACATAAAAACCCAGGACGAATGCCAATGGGATGTAATTCCCGTGCTCGTTGCAATATCCGACTATGTGCTCGAATATTTTTTTCTGGTGATCGTCGAGCACAAATCGGTAAACTGCCGAGAGGGAGTAGTAAATAAATAGGAAGAGGGCTAGGTCCAGCCACACTAGTTTGTAAATACTTGCTCGCCATCTGAAACCAAACAAAAAATGCAAATTTAATCTCAAAAGCCTTTCACCTTCAAATATTTAAACTAAGAAACATCAGGGTGGCCGCAAAACTTCATTTTCAAAATTTTTTTATTTATCCCTGACTAATTTTTCATTTTTCCTCTCTGTCAATATTTAAAGACCAAAATTCTAGTTTTGTAAACATTTTTAATATCGAATCTTTCAAACAATTTTAAGTTTATAAACTTTTAGTTTATTATTCGCAGGGTCCAAACAGTGACTAAAAGTGACTAATGTGCATTGATAATACTACTAATGTTCTTTTTAATTTTTAAGAATTCAAAACAATTGAAGTCGAATTCGAAGGAATTCAAATGAATTGGAAGCAATTAAAGAATATGAAAAAAATCATTGAATTAACTACTTTTGTAATAAGCTTGAAAAAACGTAAAAGAATTTTAAAAAATTGGATGAGATTCCTAATAATTCGAGATGATTGAATATAGTATAAGTGAGTGAAATTAGAATAATTCAAGTGAATTGAAAACATTCAAATTTCAAATAAATTGCAAAAAAACGAAAATTTCTTCAAAGCTTTGACGCTACGAAATTTGATATTTCCTGGAATCCTGGAAAATATAAATTTCTAAGGAATTCTTTACAACCTAATTTGATTTTTTTTTAATCTTTCGAAAATTCACTTGCAATCTTTTAAAATATCCTAAATATTTCAAATCCTTATAAATCCAAATTAAATTACTAAAAAAATTCACTTGTAATCTTTTAAAATACCCTAAAAAATTTTAATATCCTTCAAATGATCGAAATCAATTAAAAATTCCTTGTAATATTTTTAAATTCCATAAAATATTTAAAGTCATTTGAATTTGTTTGAAGTCCCTTAAAAATTGTTAAAGCTTCTAAAGATGCCTTAGAATCTTTTTAAAATAGGTACCATAAAATATTCAACATCCTTCAAAATGCCTTTAAATTACTAAAACGATTGTAAAATTCCTTTGAATATTTAAAATCGCGTGAAATGTTTTAATCTCTTGAAAATGCCTTTGAATCTTTTAAATTATCATACAATATTTGAAATCCTTTGAAATCCCATTAGATCACTGAAATTAATTCAAAATGACTGAATCTTTTTGAATTCTCTTACATATTTCAAGTACTTTAAAATCTCTTTAAATACCTTGACATTTTTAAAGTTACTAAAAATGCCTCGGAATCTGTTCAAACAGGTACCACAAAATATTTAAAGTACTTTGAAATCTTTTTAAATCCATTAAAATTATTGAAAACATTTTAAAAGCCCCTCGAATATTTTTAAATTCCCTAAAATATTTTAATTCCTGTGAAAACTATGAAATTTATGGACATTTTTTGCTTTGAAATTTTGTGGAATTCCTTGAAACTTTTAAAATAGGAACCATGAAATATCTCAAATCCTTCCAGATTTAATTGAATTAATGAAATTAATGGAAAATTACTTAGAATCTTTTAAAATATCTCTTGAAAATACCTTGAGACTTTTTTAAGTTCTTAAAAATTCAAGGGAATTTTAAAAACAACCCTGAAATCTTCCAAATTCTTTGAAATACTTAAAATTATTGAAATCACTTGTCTTTGGAAATACCTTAAAATATTGAAAACCCTAATAAACCCCACAAATCTTGTGTGAAATCCCTTGTCATCTTTTACAATATCCAAAAATATTACAAATCCTTTACAATCTTATGAAACTCTTTCAACTCTTTGAAAGCTTCCGAAAATTCCTTGAAATTAAAAAAAAAACACTAAAAATATTAAAATTTCATTTAAATCCCTTCAAATTATTGTAATCAATGGGGAATTTCTTGGATTCTTTTAAAATATTCTAAAATTTTTTGTAATATCTTGAAATATTTTAAAATCTTTAAATCATATGAAATCCTTTAATTCTTGTGATGTCATTAAAAAATAAAATCTTTTGATATACCTTGAAATTTTTGAATGTTCTTAAAAATTCCAGGGAATATAAGAAATACCTTAAAATCTTCAAAATTATTTGAATCTTTCAAATTCATTGAAATCATTGGAAATACCTTGAAATATTTAAAAATAGTTAAAATTCCATGGAATCACTCAGTTATTATGAGATAGTTTAAGAATTAAATCTTTTGAAATACCCTTTGAAATCTTTTAAAGTTATTAAAAATTCCAGAGAATTTTAAAAATGCCCTCAAATGTTCAAAATTTTTTGAAATCCCTTCAAATTATTTTGAAATCAATTGAAAATTCCTTGGAACTTTAAAAAATGCACTAAAATCTTTGGTAATTCCTTTAAATTATTGAATTATATTACAAATTTCTTAGAATCTTTTAAAATATACCCTGAAAGATTCTTACAAGAATTCCCTGATTTTTTTCGAAAATCTCTAACTTTCCCTGAACAAAAATATTCCCTGGCTTTTCCTTGATTTTAAATTATAAAAAATGTAAAACAATAACAGCTGAAAAAAATGGTAAAACCCCTTTAATTTCTTAGTAAAGTATGTTAAAATGTTTAATTGAGCCTTTCATTTAATTCTTCTTTACTTGACCCTTTAATAAAATATTTATCCTTATTCAAACTGGTCCAAAAAAGATCAATTAAAAATCTATGCTCGCAAGTTTCTATATATCTATTTGTCAATATTTGTCAATCAAACGACAGGAACCTTCTTCGGTCCGATTGATCCGCAACGGAAATGACGTAACACCATTTGAAAACGCATTACGCATCATGTTTTATGCACTAGAAGTGCCTTATCGCAATGCTCGAATAATCACAAAGGATTTCACTGCAATACTTTCGACGTGACTGACATTGATTTCTGGATTTTTCATTTCCGATTCGTATTTACTTGAGTGATTACAAACGAATTACTGGAACTTCCTATCTAAATTAAGACACTTTTTTAATTAATTGAATTAAGTTTATCTTCGTCAATTTCTATCAAAGTCTGTAATCCAACCGATAAAAATTCAAAGTATGGATTTAGCTTATCCGATCATTTTCTCAAGAATCGATGAATCGTCTTATCTCCATGAGGAATATTCTCATTTTAGAATGAAGTCAACCCCATAATTGGAAACAAAAAATAATTTATCTAGATTTAAAGGTCTAGAAAAAATCGCTTTCATTTTCAAATAGCGGTGGACGAACTCAGATTCTGATATCGAGCCAGATTCGTCATGAGTGTGAAAATAAACTGACGACAGAGTGTCTGTGAATATCGGACTACAAATCGTGACTTGCAGCTGGCAAAATTTATTCGCTAGAAATAAATTTGAAACAAATCAATGTAACCCTTGTAGCAACAACATTGTTCAACTTGCATTTATTTAAATTAATTAGTCCAGAGAAATTAATCATTTAATATCAAGAAAATTCTTATTTTTGAAAATAGTAAATAGAATAAGAAAACCAGAGTTACTGCTCTTGAAGCTTGCAATAAAAAATTATTGGGAGTAAAATAATTATTACATCAGTTTAAATTTTAATTGCTACTTTTTTGTCCAACTATTCTCGTGAAATCAAAAAGGGTCAAGGGATATGGCAAGAAATTACTCAACAAAAAGAAACTATGCGAACGATACACATCGTCCTCTTTTTTGAACTTTTACCAATTCTCGAGAGGTTTATTGGATCAAGCGGGACATAAAAAGAAATTAATTTCGCGTGACATGTTACAAAATGCAGTTAAGTAAAGACACGCGATATTAAACCTGACGAATTCTAAGAACTAAGTATTCTAAGTATTCTAAGTATTTTGCAATCTTGGACCTTCAGAAATATCGCTTAAAGCCAATTATCTCGAAATAAATAATGAGTTTATTCTAATCTTTATCCATTAATTAAACATTAACAGACCACGGAATCACTTCATTTATTTATTTATCGCTATATTCGATTATTGGTTAATAATTCATCTTTTTTGCTTAACAAATTTATAATTCGGTTCAAAATTGAATTATTTTGATAAAAATTCCAAAATTTGCTTTAAAAACATTTTCTTTCTTGAATAACAATATATTTTTGTTTAAAAATTCAACTATTTTCTTTAAATTCATCTTTCTGCTTTTGAAATTCATCTCTTTCTACAGAAAATTCGTGTTTTCGGCCCGTAAATTAAAAAATTTTGTAGACGATTTAACAAATTTTATATTTCTTATATATAATTTATTGAATCAATATTCATATACATAGAAATGATAATTTAATATATAATTTAACCATTTTTAAACGTTTAAAACTTTGTGTATTTTTTACGAAAATTCGTTTTTTTGTTTAAAATTAATTCACTTGTCCGAAAATTTTACTATTACATTTTTTATTGAAAATTTATCTTCTTTTAGTAGAAACTTTAACTATTTGTTTGACAATTCATCGCTTTGTGTTAACATTTATTTTTTTTGCTAAAAATTCACCTGTTTTGTAGAAAATTCGCGTTTTGGCCATCCACTTCAATAATTTGGTAGAAAACTCGTATTTTTTTGCAGAAAGTGTATTCGAAGAGAATTTATCTTTTTGGTCGAAAATTTATGTTATTGGTCAAATATCATCTATTTTCTTGAAAATTAATCTCTTTTAGTAGAAATTTCATCCTTTTTGGTTAAAACTACAACTGTTTGGAACAATACGGCTAAAAATGTATGAATTCTTTCAAAAATTGTACTATTATATTTTTTATTGAAAATTGTTTTTTTTTTAGTAGAAACTTCAACTATTTGTTTAAAAACTTATTCTTTAGGTTTAAAAATTTATCTATTTCTGTAAGAATTTATTTTTTACTGAAAATTCACCTGTCTTACAGAAAATTCGTGTTTTTGGTCCACAAATTCAAGAATTTGATAGAAAAATTAACAATACGGTTAAAAATTTACATATTTTTTCGAAAATTAGTTTTTTTTGTTCAAAATTAATTTTTTGCGGAAAATTAACTCTCCTTATTAAAAATGTAACTCCCCCATTTTTTTTAAATGGATCTTTTTTAGTTTGAAAATGAATTATATTTAGTCTTAATAATTTAGAAACGAAAAATTATGAATAAAATAGGAATAAAATTTGTGATAACATCACACCCATTTTTAATACAATTTTGTCGAAAATGTATACAATGTGTTGAATATTCGTCTTTTGGTAGAAAATTCAACTATTTGGTTAAAAATGAACGTACTTTGTTGAAAATTCGTCTTTTCTGGTAGAAAATAAATCTTCTTGGATGAAAATTAAACTATTTGTTTAAAAATCGATTTACCTTGTTAAGAACTCATCTTTTTTTGTAGAAAATTAATCTTCCTAGTTGAAAATTTAACTTTTTTGTAAAGTTCGTCCGTTAGGTTCGAAAAATCAACATTTTTGATGAAACTGTTTTTTCTTATTGTAAAATCTTTCTTCTTTGAAAATTCATCTCTTTTGATAGAAAGATAATCTTTTTTGGTTAAAAATGCAACTGTTTGGTTGAGGATTCAACGATTTTATTATAAATTGGTCCTCTTTCGTTCGATTCAACTGTTTTTTATTTAAAATGAAAATCTTTTCTTGGTTGGAAAAGTAAAGGAATTGTGGTATCAGCAGAAAATGGAATAGAATAGTTTATTGTTTCATTTGACTGGTAACTGAGTTTTTACCTTCTCATTCAACTTTACGACTTTTTTACACCTGAAGTACAAATTAGCGAAAAATTGAATGAATGAGAAACAAAAATAGGATTGATATAATACATATCATTACGTCAACAACCAGTCATGATGCAATTTCAAGATTTCGAATCCTGTTAGAGGAAAAAATTCATTTGAGAAGGTCTTTGTCGGTAGAAAAAAACCTTGAAAAAAGCCACATCTTCAATGAAATAATTATTGACGATGACTATTCAAGCGACCCTGACCCTCCTCGATTTGAATATGAAACTCAAAGAGTTATACATGAAAAAAATTTGCAATGTATAACAAAAGAAAGAATTAAATTGAAACGGGGTGGCCGTTTTAGTAAAAGAACAAATTTCCGTTCATTTCTCGGTTTGAAATAATTGTTTACGGTCAATGAAATAAAAAAAATTGGAACTTTTAAAGCTAACAATTGTTTACTTTGAAGTAATAAAAACTGAATCAAATGGAAGCAATTAACACGTGTCCGACTGAAGAACGAATCAATACATTCGGAAGATTTTGAAAATTATATAATTTCGGCAATTTTACCAAACAAAAATTTTTAACGCAGCACTTTTTAAATTAGAAGTTATTTTAATTTGAAGAAGGGTGTCCAGCGTTTCTGAAAAAAATCCCAGGAGATTTCCAGGAGTTTCCATGGTTTTAATTTTCAATCAAACATGTTATTAATTTTTCAACCAAAACGACGAATTTTCAATCCAGAATTCAAATTTTCTAATCAAAAATACGAATTTTTAACAAATAAAGATTTTTAGTCAAGACAGAAAAAGATTGCGTCAAAATTGGCGAACTTTCAACCCAAGACGATTTTTTTATAAAACACTTTCATTTTCAACATGAGAAAGTTACATTTTCAGATGATAAATTAATTTTAAATGAAATAACGATTTTTCTACAAAATAGTTTAATTTTCAATCAAAGAGATAAACTCTCAAGCCAAAATTTGTAACAAATTGTTTCAACTTTTACCCAATTAGCTAAATTATCAATAAAAGAAAAAAGAAAACAATTTTCAGCCAAAAATGAAATAATTACATTTTTAGTTTTAAAAAATTTATTTTTTAACAAAGAACATTAGATTGCAAAAAAGAAGTTTAATTTTCAACAAACGAGATGAACTTTAACAATAGAAAAATTATTTTTTAGTAAAGTAGTTCAACCTTCAGCCACATAATAGAATTTTTTACAAAGAAAAATGAATTCTCAACGAAAAATGTAATAAAAGATATTTCTAATATAAAGTATTGTTTTTAAATAAAAATTGTTGAATTTGTAACCAAATAATGAAATTCTAAAATAAAATTATAATCGTCAGACTTTCCCAAGTTTTTTCAGGAAAAAAAATCAAGGACTTTTCCGGGTTTTAAAGGATTTCCAGAAAGCTAGAAACTCTGTTTTAAGTAGTTTTGAATTAACAATTCTTCCATTGTTAATCATAAATTAAAATTCCTTTTATTTTATAAATATTTAGAAATATTCTCTTCAAATTAGTTTTTCAATATAAAAAATAATTTACAATTTTCCTGGGAATCCTAAATTTTTCTAAATTATTTTGATACCTTTGACAATATTCTTAAAAAACTTTTGAATTTTTTATTCAGTCTACAAAAATTTACATTTTGTTTTAGATGACATGAAATTGTTTCAAGTTTAAAATTAATTTTGAATCTTTTCAAAACTTCTAAATATCATTTCAACTTACTCGAATTTATTCTAAATATTAGTAAGTTTTTAATTGTTATTTATGCATCAAAATTTATCAATTTCACTTACAAATAAAAATTTTCTAAATATGACAATTAAAAGTTAAATTTAAATTTAGCTGTTTGAAATTTTAAGAATTCAAGGCTTCCGATTTCAGACAATTCAGTTTCTTTATTTAAGTTTTTTTTTTAGTTTTGAATATTTGTTTTTGAATAGCACGTTGTAAATCAAAAAATCAAATAATGCTATCAATTAAATAGTTGCTCTTTTCCTTAATTAATTTTTTTTAATTAAATGGACTAAAAATTAAATATTCTAGACTGAAACAGTATTTGAATACAATTTGAATTTAATTATGAATCGATTAATTTTGAGTTATTTTAAAATAAAAAATAGTTTATAAAGTTCTAATCCATATTTTACAATTGTTTAATCAATAAAGCTTTCAAATTGAAACAGTTAAATTTTTCAGTTATTTTTTTTTAATTCTCAAAGTACGATTCAGTCTTAAGAATCATTAATTAATTTTTTTTAACTCAATTTGAAACGCTTTTAATTTTTAATGGTTGAAGTCTCCAAAGCTGCATTTTAAAATAATTAAAACTAAAATTGTAGAAAGGTTTGAGAATTAGGGAATTAGGCCTTGTCAAGTGAATGATATCATAATTTAAAAATATAACAATTGAACTTAAAATTAAAACAATTTTAAAATCGAGCTTGCTTGAAATTTGTAAGTAATTTCTTCACAAAAAAAATAGAAAGCTTATTCTAAATTGCATTATATAATCAGGTGATATTTTAAGTGGATAGACTTTTCTTTAAAAAATTTGTAAAATTTCCGGTCTAAAAATAAATTCACTGTCATTTCCCGGTCCGTTGAGAAATTAAATAATTATATAAACTAGAATGAAAAATAATATAGAATCTAATCCTTTTTTTTGCTTTGAGAAAATGTACTCAAAGCTAGCACAAAAATAAAGATTTGTGATTAGAGGTACGAACATAAAATACGCGCAAATTGAGTCAATGGGTGCTGATTATAACTAGAGTACAGAAAGCCCCTGATTAGATCCGACTGGTTGAAAACATGACATGCTTCCATGCATCGATCCTATTTCCCTGAATATAATTGCACTACAAAAAAGAAGTTGCAGTTTCAGCAGTGAAACACATTTTATAAACAGGAAAAATATTTGCAAAAATTCTAGTCAATCAGTAAAATGTCAGTCTTTCAAGCTAAAGAAATTAAATTTTCTTTTGTAATTTAATGAACTTCCCCTCCAGTCTTAAAATACAAAATTTCTGCTTACAAATATTCTAAAATTCCTGAATAATTAAATTTCCGAATAGTAAAATCGCCGTGTGGGCAAATTCCCAAATAATGAAATTCCCGAATTATAAAATTCCCAAACACTTTACAATATGGCCGAATTGGAAAATCTCGAATAATAAAATTTCCTACTGTTTAAAATATTATCGAGTTTGATAATTCCCCAATAATAAAATTCCAGACAGAAAATTGCCAAATTATAATTTCCGAAATATAAAATTTCCGAATTTAATCAATTCAACTTTTTTTTATAAATATTATTTATTTATTAAAAATACTATATTAATATTCAGAAATTTTAGAAATGTATTACAATTTTTGAATTGTTTCTTTTCTTATTTGAAAAATGTAATAATATAAATAGATTGGTTCAGAATCACCTACAAATAATTTTTATTAGAAAAAAATTATTTTTCAAGTTTTAATTTTATTCTTTCAATCTAAAATAACAATAATTGGAAATCATGTTTATCCAGAAATAAATATTTTTTCAATTATATTAATTTTAATTCAAACAATAAGTTTAGAAACTTTAAACATTAAAACAAAATTTCTGATAAAAGTATTCGATTACTGTATTTTTATCAAATACATTTTTTTTAATAATCATTTAATTTCGGGAATTTTCCATTTTGCATATTTTATGATTTGGCAATTTTCTGTCAAGAATTTTATTTTTCGGGAATTTTGAAATTCGATAATATTCCAAGCTGTGGGGAATTTTATTTTTCGAAAATTGTCTAATTTGGTAGTTTTTTTATTCGGAAATATTATTAATCAGGAATTTTATCATTCCAAAATTTAGTCAATTCAGGAATTTTATTATCAAATATTTATATGAAAAAAATTATTTTTAATTTTTTAAGTTCCGAAAATTATTATTTGAATATTTAATAACAATAATTGAGATACATAAATACTTGATCTTTTTTTTCGAAAATGCTACCATTCGGGAAATTTCCCATTCGGTCATGTCACAAACTGATCGGGAATTTCATTATTCAGGAATTTTCATTTGCGGCAATGTTATACACTTTCGGAAATTTCCCAATTCGCTAATATTATAAACTGTTCGGGAATGTTATTCTTCGGAAATTTTTCATATCGGGAAGTTTATTATTTGTGAATTGTGTTATTCGAAAATTTTATTTTTCGGGAATTTTCACTTCCCCCCAAAAATTTACGATTTAAAGCGCTTTTACTTTTTTAACTGTTAAAAAAGGTAATGACTAATTGATTACATTTAGGGTTTTGTATAAATCTCATAAATTCCGTCACTGAGAATCAATTGGATGAATATTAATTTGCCAATAGCAACCAGTTTGCGAAAAATTTGACATTTTCAAAAAAAAAAAAAATGTATGGATATAAATCTCTATTAAATTCTTATTTAAAATTATGTCAATATAAAATTTTCTACACTTGTTTTTATTGAAGGTAAAAATAAAAAAGGTGAAATCAAAACTATTTTAAATTTTAATGATAACATTTTATAAAAAATTTTGATTTCCCGGTCTAGCGGCCACCTTTTTAAAGAACTATAATAATAAATTGATGAATTCGAAGGAAAATAGTTACCAAAACTAAAAGGAAAGTACATTTTTAAATTTCAAGGTGCAAACAAGTGTCAGTTTGCACAAGATTTTATCATCTCTCCTCGATGACATCATGTACCTCTTAAGTAAAAATATTCTCAAAATTTCTGACAAAGGTTCATCTGCAATCTTGAAATAATTATTCGCCAAATTTATAACCATTATTTTTAATATTTTTAATTGTTCATATTTGCGTTTTACACGAAATTTACAATTTTAAAAATACTCGATTTGAAGAATAGTAGAAAAAGATTTATTGCGATTTCAAACTCGATAAAATTGCTGGGAGACAGCCGGTCTTGCTTAATTGATTCATCGGCCATTCATATCGTTAACGAGAGCAGCATGTTTTTTTTTGCGTTTACAATAATTAAATGACTCACTTAGTTCAGATAATTCTAAACGGAAGTACTCAAACATTCCTTCTCTGTCATTTATATCTTGTGGGTTCAAAGCAAGGATATTCAGGAATGATTCTTATTGAATGAAATTTAGATCGAAATTTATGAAATGAAAGTTAAGGGTCAAACCAAAATCTAAAAAACAAATCATTCAAAATGTATTCGGCAATGAATAAATTCAGAACTGAAATTAGAATCTAAAGAACGAAATATTCAAAATTTATTCGCCTGTGAATAAATCGATCGCGATAAATGATCATAAAACTCATAAAAGTAAAATAACACATAAATTGATACTAAAGTTTTTTCCCCTTGTTGCAAGAAAGTTTTCTTCGTAAACCTTGGCTCATAATTTTTATAATTGATTGTACTGTAACCATTTTCCAGGAAAAGATGCAATGTTGGAATTTTTCAGGAAATTATAGTCTAGAGATCTTGAAGAGAGAAAAAGGAAACTTCCATAAAATTCAAATAGAATTTTTATCAGTCTAGAACAGATTAAAGTGATTGATACTTGGAAAGTACCAACTTCAGTTGTTCTACATTAAAAAAAAGAAGAGTTTTTAATCAAGAGTGTTAATAATGTTATCAATTAGTTAGTGCGTCATTTTTCAATAACTAGAACATTGTGCACGCTATGCGCGCATTAATTGCCCTTGCTTTGGAAAATAAACTCGGTTTATTTAGCAACATTTTGTTATGGATTTTACAGAAAATATTATATGATTTGAGAACATTTTACATGATTTAGAGAAGTTTCCTTATTATAGCGAGAAAATTCAATATGAGAGAAACAATTTTTCCACTTACTTACAATTCTTTAAAATTAGCAGATCACTTTTTTCATTGACAAAATATTACTCTTCATGTGTGTAATAATAGGACACCGCATTTTTAACATTTTTTAACATTTAAAAAACATGAAAAATTCATTTGTTTTAAAATTAATGTTTTTCAGTTGAATATTTATTTCTTAGGTTGAAAATTAGTTTCTGTATTGAAAAATAAGTTTTTGAACTAACAATTAAACTAATTTTGTTGTTAAAAACCATTGATCTTTATGGTAAAAAAATAATTTTTTGGAAAATTAGTTTGTTGATTGAAAATTAATTTTTTAAACCTAAAATTTAACATTTTTA
This sequence comes from Acraspis erinacei, assembly GCA_035041075.1. Classification (NCBI taxonomy): domain Eukaryota; kingdom Metazoa; phylum Arthropoda; class Insecta; order Hymenoptera; family Cynipidae; genus Acraspis; species Acraspis erinacei. The sequence continues at coordinate 71,316,380 of JAWWLR010000054.1, read as the reverse complement.
TCTTTATAATAAAAAATTCATGTATTTTATTAAAGGCTGTGTCTAGTCGTCCCGAAAAATTAAGGGAGTTGGCAAAGGGGCTGGACTACTCGTCCTGAAAATTCGGGACGACTAGCCCAGCGAATGAAAAATATTGGACTATTCATCCCGAATTTCGGGACGACGAGACACTTCGTTTATTAAAAGTTATTCTTTTTTTATAGAAAATTAATCTTTTATTTGTTTTGTTTTTAACTAAAAATTTAACTATTGCATTTTTGTCGGAAAAATGGAATGGTTTAGTTAAAAATTAATTTTTTTTTAACCTTAATCATTTTAGTTACAAGTTGATTTATTCGCTTAAAATTTTTTTCTAGAAAATTTATCCCTTTAGTTGAAAATATATTTATTTTGTTGAAAACTCGTCTATTTCGGGTTGAAATTTCAATTACTTTTATTACTAATTAATATTTTTTGAAAACTCTTATTTTTTTGTTTGATTTTACCGTTTTTAAATAAAAATAAAAATATTTCTTGGTGGAAATATCAACTATAAAAATCTTCGTTCATAATGCATTTTTTTATCGAAAATTTATCATTTTGGTTGAAAATTTTACTATTTCTTTAAGAATTCCCTTTTTCTTGGTTGAAAATTAATTATTTGAACTTGAAAAGAGACCAAAATTCTTTCGAAATTTTCGTGACTCACTTATTTTTTAGAGAAGGATTATTTAAATTAAAGAAGTCCTACCTCAGTAATAATTTTAGAAAGCATCCAAGGCCCCTGCAGGTTGCAACTTCCGCTGTATAACTAACCGTCATCCTTGATCCTTTGCTGCTTAAAAAGCCAGATCACTACTGTGGTCTTCCCCCCACGACATCAGGAACTTCTAGCCTCACCTTAAACAAAACAAAAATTAATTTGCCTAGCATTAAAAGTTAAAATATTATATTTAAACAATTAAATTGTATATTCCTTTTCTTTTCATTAAAAAGAAATCTCTTTAAACGTTCATCCTGTCGAATTAACTGCCTCTAAAATTTGATTGATTCCGTTCCTTCAAAATTTGAACACTTAAAAACTCGCACACGTTTCCTTTAAAACCGTAAATAATATTTTACAAAGCCGAAGAACAAGTACGTAATTTCTAATTATATACGCAGTGTCTCGTCATCCCGAAATTCGGGACGACTAGTCGAATATGTTTCATTAGCTGGGCTAGTCGTCCCGAA
>JAWWLR010000054.1:71292881-71306602 GCA_035041075.1 Acraspis erinacei | reverse complement strand
CGCTAGTGATGAGTGTCTTATTTTACGGAGTGGAGGTTTGGGGGTGGAAGGTAAGTGAGGAGGTAAATAGGATACAGAAGAGGTATGTAAAGTGGACAGATACAACAAGTAAGTAAATAAATCTTTTTTCTTAAAATTTTTTTTCTTTTTTCTTAAATTTTAAAATTCGTTAAAATTAAAAAGTATAAACTTAGAAGAATATTCAAAGAATCAATATATATCATATTTTAATAAAATTCAGTTTGAGTCCATAATAGAATTTGGGTAAAAATTCAAAAAATATCTGAATAAGGTATCAAAATAATACGAAAATTTAATTTTGCAAGGAGCCTCAGAACTATAGAAAACGCTAATTACTTTCAAAATTATTCACATTTTTAAATAAACATTGAAATTTCACGTTTTCTAGCAATATTTTTTTGAAAAATCATCATACTGGTTTAAAAGTGAGCTTGTTTAAGACAGAATTCTATAAACTTTCCTTCTATGGCAATGAAGAAATTTTTAATTTAATATTGTAAAAATTAGATCACTTTAACCAATGCCGAAGAACACGCATATTCAAAATTTTCGACGTTATTTACTTATAATTAGCATGTAATGGTATTTTAAATTCAATTTACAATATTATTTATAATATCACAAATGAAGAGCACTTAACGGATAGTATATTCCAACTAAATAGGAATCAGATATCACTCATGGTTTTAGAGTCTCACATATCGGAGTCAGCTCCCGCACACATTACAACACGGTTTGGTAAAAAAAGCGCCGAGATCGTGTGCATAGCACATATCGACAGCAGTTTACTAATTTAAAGTTCCTGTGTAGCAAGAACGACATATTACTAATAGTTTCCGCGTTTCATACATCGGAGTCAGCTCCATCCCCGCGTTACTGCCAGTGCTCCAACAAATGTCCGGACCAATACCGCGAAAGCGTGAGAAGTAGTATCTCACTCTTAGAGAGAAGAGACTAATCAACTATTCTCTTGTATCTCTCGTCTTCACAAATGACAATGCTTTTTTTGACGAGGACGCAATAATGCAGCGGAACATCGTTGAGAGAACTAATTACTGCTAGGTATGGAAAAAAGTACCAAGCCTTGCGCATAGCACACATCGAAAGAACTTAACTGTTAATAAATTCCCGCCTGAACCTCCACTTGCTATTATATTTTTTCACTTTTACATCTCGAAACCAGCTCAAAACAGCATTACTACTGAGGTATCCGAAGATAAAAGTGCGCGGATTTCAAGAATAACACAGACTGAGAGAAATTAGTTGGCATGAGTTTAAAATTGCACTACATCTTGACTTATGACATAAAATTATGTTATTACAATAATAGAGGTAAACTATACTGGTCGAATCAGTTGTCGATAAAAAGAAGCGAATATTTTAACGCTTAAGAAAAGGAGGTAAGAAAAATGATTAATTACTTCCCGGAAAAAAATTGGATTCGAACTCGAATCTTTCTTTTCTAACAAAAGTTCTTAGTCAAATTTTACTAATAACATGGCGTACATACCTTTTCTTTAAAAGAAAATATTCCTATTATAAAAATATAAAGACACTAGAACAGACAGGAAGTCGATGATATTGATCATTTTCATCACTATAATTTTTTTTTGCACATTTTAACATTTTTATGTACAAAGGATATTATTTGTATATTCGGGAACATGAAAACATTTTCTCTTCACATTTTTGGATCATTGTCACTTTCACCCTCATTTTCACTTTTATAGTTTCGCAGTAGAACTCAGTTCGAAACAGCATTATTTACTCTGTTTTTTAAACAAAAAGATTCCAAAATTTTGTGCATACCACAAATGGAGGAAAATTCGCTGTCAGTAAATTCCTACGTAAAAAAGGGTATCGGGTAACACTTATTGTTTCAGAGTCTTACATACCGGAGTCAGCTCCTATCCGTATCAGAGCACTGTTAGGTAAATAAAAATTGCTCGGATCTTCGGTATAGCACAGATTGATAGCAGTTTGTTAACTTGAAGTTCCTGTGTAACGTAGAATTAAATATTAGTAATAGTTTCGGCGTTTCGCATACCGGAGTCAGCTCCAGCCCAAGTTACTGCCAGTGCTCGCAGCAAATACCCGGACCAATAGTGCGAACCCGTGAAGAGTAGTATCTCATGGTTATCGGGAAGAGAGGAATCAATTATTCTCTTGCATCTCGTTCCTTGCCAAATCACACTGCTTTATTTGACGCCAGCGCATTAGTGCACCGGAAAATTTTTTAGAGCACTGATTATTACTGGATATCGAAAAAAGTACCAAGGTTTAGGCATAGAACACTTCGAGTGAATTTACCTGGCTTTAAATTCCCGCGTGAACCAAAATTTTCTATCACTGATATTATTCGAGTTTTGCATATCGGAATCAGATAAAGACCGAATTACTACTAGCATATCCGGAGATAACAGTGCATGAGTTTAAAATTCCAGAATATTGTGCCTTATTGCCAAAATTATATTATTACAATAATAGAGTTAAAATATAACGGTCGAATAGCTTGCCGAAGAAAAGAAGCGAATATTTTGAAAGCGGAAGTAAACAAGGAGAAAAAATGACTTTACTTCCTTCCCGGATAAAATAATATTTGTTCAAAACTCCAATCTTCTTTTTCTAACTAAACTTATCAGTGAAAGCCACTAAACAACATGGCGTATATGTATTATACATTTTTTTCTTCAATAAAAAAATACTCTGCCTGTTTTCAAAATACGTAGACAGTAGAATTGGTAGAGAGATGAAGATATTCAGTGAATTAAAGTAAAAAGTTTTTTAAAATATAAATATACACTATAATTTTCGTCATTATAATTTTTCTCGCATGTTTTAACATTTTTATGTATAAAGAATATTGATTGTTTCGCATGCGGATGTCAGCTCAAGCCAGCATTATCACACGGTTGGGTAAACAAAAGAATTTCAGGATCTTGTATATAACAAAAATGGATCGCACTTAACTGGTAGTAAATTCCTACGTAAAGGGGAATCATACATGAATCATTGTTTCAGAGTCTCACATACCGGAGTAAGCTCCAGCCCGCGCTGGAGTTGTTCTGTTTTTAAACGGATTAAAATGGAATATTTAGAACTGAAACCATAACTAAGCCCATGTGACGAGCGGGTCACGTGACCTGTTCCCTACCTCACCGACAACACTCATGACATGGCCTCAATGGACGTTTACAATTTTAAATAGTTTTTTTTTTAATTTCAAAGTTAACAACCTAATACATAATAATTTGCAATCTACGGGTTACGATTATTTCAGATATCTAACTTTTTTAAATGTTTAAAATTGGAATTAATATAACGAATCTCGTAAATGGAATGACATACGGTAGAACAGATCATTTCTTGTATATATGTTATAATTACAAAATATGTATAATGAGAATAATTTACCAATTAAAAGAAATTGTTAATAATTTGAATATATCGTTAAAAAGAGAGTCGGGTTGGAAACGTCCGACTACTGTAAATAACACTGATCGCCCGGTACGTGACGGATACAATATAACCATTATGTTAGATTATGGTAGAGTGGACATAAATTACATAGGGTTTCATGTGTGCAGTAAAGTGAAAAATTCAAACAGCTAACCTTAAAAGTCGCGGTACTCACACTAAATTATTAAGTCCACGGTGAATTCTGAAGAAAATTCACTTATTTGATTCCATTGAATACAACTAGAAACACAACCAATATGGTAAAATCTGTACACGCATTAAAACAACATACGAGATTTTTGACAGTTGTTCTGTCGACAGCTTTTGACAAATCTTTGCTCTGGCGCAGAGCTGCCAGATCGAGCTAGGAATTTACCCCCACTACATTTACCGTATGGGAGCCGAAAAACAGTTGTTGTTTTTTCTGGACTAGATATTCTGATAGGAACACAATTTCAATCGATTAAAATTATTTATTTAACAATTATTTTATTATTATTCCTGTTAAGAGTTCGTTAACAAGTTCTAGCTAGAACCTCGGTAAAACGGCGTTACAGAAATAGTCAGGCCCTATCCATTTTTCGCGAAGAGCAACTGATTGGAAATAGGGAAATCTATCCAGGGCCCTACTAAAACCCCGATCGGACTTTTTACATGAGATAATGTTATTGATTTAGGATCAAATTCATATATTTTAGTGAAAATTCGTTTGTTTACGGTAAAAAATGCATCTTATTAGTTCATATTCATATTGAAAATTGGACTATTTTCTTAATAAATGTTCTTCATTTTTAAATTGAAACCTTCGAGCCGCAAGCTCCAATATTCAATTTGGGTTAGAAAATCATAATTTACAGTAAAAAATCGAACTATTTGGTTAAGAATTCATGTACGTTTCGACATTTCATGTTTTTTTTGTGGAGAAGCACAATTGATGGTAAAAATATCATCTATTTTTTATGTTTGAAAATTAATGGTTTTGACAACTACAATTGTCTGTCATAGGATACTTGTAGTTTTCAATTTTTCACGGTTTTATCTAACATGTGGTAATAAAAATAATGTTATGTATTTAAAAAAAGATTCCTCCTTTTTTCCTTCCTCCATTTTTATAATACACCGGCCAATGGATATAGCATATTTCTGATTTAAAATAAATGTATTGTTAATGATTTAAAATGAAATTCGTCTCATTACCCAGGTTACTTTGAACATTTCGCAGTAAGTGCATGCAAAAGGCTAAGTGCCACCTTTGATTTAGGGAATTAGACGAAAGAAAGGACGATGCTGCTGGGCATTAGGCTACATGCCGTATTCGGCTAAATGCCTACCTACGAATCGATTATGCACAGCGAAAAATTAACCCTTTCTCTCTATGCTTACTTTCCTCTCTCCAGGTGGCATAATTTCTATGACATCTTTTTCTTTCGGGAGGAAGGGGTTATATAATTTCTAGGTTGATCTAGAACTATCGTATTATTTATTTAAATAATAAGATAGTTCCGCAACCCTGCTCGGATCCAAATCTTCATGTGAGGTTCCTCACTTGGGTCCATTGGTATCCAGGGTCCTTTGTTTCAGGCGACATTGACTCTACTGACCCTCTTTTTATTAACTATTTTCCGCCATATTTTTCTGTCCTCGCATACTACTCTAGCTTCTTTAACGTCCATGAATTTTTTCATGCAGGCTCTCGTGCCTCTAAGGCTTCTTATGTCTCTTCTAACTAGGGTCTCATTCACACATTCGAACCATTCCTTCCGCGGTCTGCCTCTGGGCACGCTGCCATTTACTTTACCTTGATAAACTCGTTTCGTTAGTGGATCGTCTTTCATTCTCTCAACATGCCCGAACCATACTTTCTATTCGAAAATTAATTTTCGTAGTTGAAAATTCATTCTTTTAGACTAAAAATGCAACAGTTTGTAACTTTTTGATAGAATATTAATTTTGTTGCTAAAAATCCTGTTTTCAGGTGTTTGTAGGTAAAACGTTAACCGTTTTGCTGGATAATTCATCTTTTTAGTTGAAAATATAATTATTTGGTTCAAAATTAATCTTTTTTAATCTTCCGGGCTAAAAAATCATCATTTGCGTTGAAATCTTCAGTTAAAACTTACCTTTTTAAACATTAATCATTTTAGTTGAAAATTCATATATTTTATGTTGAAAATGTAACTATTTTCTTGAAAATTCTTTGTTTTTTTTTACTGATAATTTATGCTTTCGTCTACAAAAGTATATATTTTTCATTTTTTGTTAAAAGTTAATATTTTAATTCAAAATTGATCGTTTCTAGTATCAAATTCATTTAACTTTTTAAAAATTCGTCTTGTTAGTCAAAAATTAATTTTCCTAGATGATTTTTTATCCTTTCTTGTTAAACATGCAAATATTTAGGTATAAATTAATCTGGTTTTGTTGAGTATTCAAAACAAATTGGTAGAAAATTAAAGGAATGAGTTGAACATGACCTTTTTTGTTAAAAATTCCTATATTTTTTGTTTAAATTTAACTGTGTTATGAAAAATTTAACTATTTAAAAAAAATTAACTTTATGGTGAACATTTTTTTACGATTCATCATTTTAGTTGAAAATTCATCTCTTTTTTTTAAATTCTCTTCGTTTTTGGCTGAGAATAAATTTTTTAACTTACGATGTAACTATTAAAATTTTGGTTTAAAATTTATATTGTTATTGAAAATTCATCTTTTCTAAATGAAAATTCGTGATGTATTAAAAATTCGATTTTTTTTTGCAAAAAATTAATCTTTGTGGTATACTATTATATTTTTGGTTTAAAATTAATTTTTCTTCAGTTTAAAAATGCAGCTATTTCGTTAACAATTTATGTAATTTATTTTAAATTCTTAATTTTCAGTAGAAAATTAATATTCTTGGTCCAAGATTCAATTATTTGGTTAAAATTCAACCTGTTTCTTAGAAATTTATTTCTTTTGTTGACAATTTGACTATTTGTTTAAAAGTTCGCTGTTTTAATTTAAAAATTTAACTACATGGTTAAAAGTTGTACAAGTATGTCAACAATTTATATTTTTTTAAGATTCCCCACTTTAATTTCAAATTGAACTTTTTTGTGGAAAATTCAGTTTCTTTCCGTTAAAAATTAATTTTTTAATCTGAAATTTGTACTATTCTATTTTTGATTAAAAACTTATCTTTTATAATTTGAAAATATAAATATTTGGTAAAAAAATTCGTTTTCTTTTTATTAATTTTTTGCAATAAAAATTTAATTATTGTATTTTTGTTAAAAACCGAAGTCTTTGGTTTAAAAATTCAAATATTTTGTTTAAAATTTTTGTAATATATTGATAATTCTTTTTTTTCATAGAAAATTATTCTTCATGGTTAATACTTCAACTACTTGGTTCAAAGTTCAATTATGGAAAATTCTCTTCTTTTTTATTAAGAACTAATTTTTTTAACTAACAATGTAACTATTCCATTTAGTAAAAAATTGAACTTTGTGTTAGAAAATTGATATTTTCCGGGTAAAAATTAAACTGCTTTGCAGAAAGCTCATCTTGTTGGTTGGATATTTCGACAATTTAGTATAAAATTCGTTTTTTCAGTTTAAAATTAATTTTTTGTATTAAAAATGTTACAATTCCACTTTTTGTTAAAAACTAAACTGCTTTAGTTTAAAAAAATCATCTATTTCGTTCAAAATTCGTGTTTTTTGGTAGAAAATTAATCCTTTTTCTAGATAAATTTTTTTTTCTGAAATTGAAGTATTTAGTAGAAAATTCATGTAATTTGTTCAAATTTTGTCTTTTTTGTTCAAAATTTAATCTTGTCTTTACATTCATTTTATTTGAAAGAATTTATTCCTCCATTATTACCATTTTTTCGTGAAAAATAATTCTCTTTTCTATTTTTTGATGGAATTTTCGTAACACAATGCAACCCCCTTTTGTTTAATTTTATTATTGAAACTGAATTATATAAAAACATGCTGTTGAATCATTGACAGCTGTCATTTAAATTTTGAATTTTTGAAAACATATACAAATAAAGATTGAAGATATAACCTATAAACTCAAAGATAATCCTTTTAAAAAACCAGGAAAATATAAATAAATGGAAAGCAAAAGAGAGATCAGGATTATTTTTAAGGAAACATATGATAAGAACGTAATTTTATTCCGAAATTTATCAAATATTTGGATTTTTTAAATTTTTTACCGTTTTTGAAATACAGATTCGTCCATGGAGAAAAGGCAGGAACTTCAGATGATGCTGATCCATCGCGATGCTTGTTTACGTGCATCTAGGCGTCCAGGGTGAACACGCGGATTTTTTAAAGGTCAAAAGACAATTAAATGTGAATTGCGAATTGCAATTCGCATGTACTTTCACGTACCACTTTTAATCACATCGGGACACTGTCAAACACCTGGAGAGCGACAAAGAGAGCGTGCGAAGGCGAATTATCTTGAAAAAATAAATCCACACAACCGGTGCAACCGGAATACTAACAAATACTAACAAAACCGCTCTCAACGAGCGAACTGAGCAGAGCAAGTCAGCGATTCAAAGGGGCTTCCCCTTCCCTTCGTTCGCAAACATACCTAACCTGCCTAACCTCACAATCCCCCACCATTGTGATTTCACACACAATTTGGTCCGTAAGTTCCTTTTTGGTTCACGGTTCATTTCAGAAAAAAGTCTGTCTCTTTAACAATATTAGATTTTTTTATTTAAATTTGGGCCCTTATTCGTGGCCGTAACACCTAAATTTGTTCTTCATTTTTTTGTACTTATATAACATTAATTTTGGTGAAATTAAAAATAACGTCAAAATTTATTATGTTTTATAAATGTAGTTTAAACAATAAAATGTATTTTCTACCAGAAAAGATGGGATTTTAACAGAATACTTGAATTTTTAACAAAATAATTAAATTTTTAACATCATAGTTAACTTTACAACTTAAAAATGATAAAATTCCAACCAAAAAGTGTCAATGTTTACATTTCAATAAGAACGAATTTTTAAAAAATAAAGATTTTTCACTCAAGAAAAACATAAAAGTTTATCTAAATTCTTGAACCATCAAGCCAAAAAGAAAAATTTTCTCTACAAAATTTGAATTTGCAAACAAAAAATATGATTTTCAGCCAAAAAATAATTTTCCACGAAACTGATGCATTTATACGCTACAAAAAGGAAATTTCAAACTAAGAAAAATTTTATTTACCAAAAAAAGGAGAATTTTTATGTCAAGAAGATCAATCATATAAAAAGAAAAAGTTACATTTTCAGTTAAAAAATTAATTTTAAACAAACATAAATCAAACAAACATAAATCGGTGAATTCTCAAGCAAAGAAGAATACTTTTTATTAAAAAATATCAATTAAAAAAAAACAAGTTAAATTTTCTGTTAAAGAAATTTAAGTTGACTTTTGAAGATCAAAATATGTATTTTTAAACGGGAAATTAGTTTCTATGAAAAAATTTAATTTTTAATTCAAAAAGACGAATTTTTAACCAAGAAGGACGAGTTTTTAACAAAATAGTTGAATTCTCTACCAAATACTTGCGTTTTTATCCAACAAAGATGAAATTTTTACTAAAATAACAGATGAATTTTTAATAAAAAATGATAACTTTTTGTTTTGAGTTGAAGTTTTATCCAGAAAAGATTTCAGTTCATTTTTCAATACCAAAATATAAATTTTAAGTATAATTTTCAGCCAAAACGTATGATTTTTAACGAAAAAAGTTGTTTAACTTTGAACCAAACGAAGAAATTAAATAAATAATTTAAATACGTTATAATTTAAATTTATTTATTTTTGATTAAATTAAAGAAATTAATAAGAATAAGTAATTATAAGATTCGTCATTCTGTTTTTAAAATTATTTTTTTTCTAACAAAGATGAAATTTCTCTTAAAACAGATGATTTATTTATTAAAATAAATAAAAAAATAGTTGAATTTTCATCAAGAAAAGATTTGAGATCTCTTTTCAACACCAAAATATGAAATTTAAACAGAAAGTAAATTTCCTACAAAATAGTTAAATTTTCATAAAAATAGCAGAATTTTTTACCAAAAAATATGACATTTCAACCAAATTGTTGAATTTTAAACCATCAGTTGCATTTTTATCTAAGAAAGGTGTACTTTCTGCTAAGGCAGGTGAATGTTAAAATCCATAAGACAAACTTTCAAACAAAATTTCTATTCTGCTAAATTCTATTCTGTTAATTTTCTGCTAAATAGTCCAATTTTTAAACAAAAAGTACGAATTTTAAACAAATAATACATTTTTTTAGGAAATATTTGAATTTTCAAGAAAACAGTTGCATTTTTATCCAAGAAAGATGCAATATTTCTACCAAACAAGATTAATTTTTTAATTAAACGGACAAATTTTTAGAAAAAAATAGTTTTCCTTCAAAAAAGATTTCAGTTGGCTTATCAGCAACAAAATATTAATTTTAAACAAAAGGTTCATATTCGAAGATGAGTGGAATTTTTAACCGAAACATAAATTATTTAATAAAACAGTTAAATTTTGAACCAAAAAGGACGTCTTTTTAATTTTTTTATAATTTTCATCCTATTAATAAAATTGATAACTCAAAAGATAATCCTTCACAAGAGTTTAATATTTACTTATTTCACATTTTAAAAAGAAATCGAGACAGTTGTGACGTTTTTTGAGAAATTCAATAATGGTACTTGACTTTACCCTAATAGTACGGAACTTTCCCTGAGCGTGTAATATCTCCGCCGCTTGGGAACGTTCCACTGGGACCTGAGGGCAACCTTCCATTATTGTTATTTTTAGCAACAATTATCTCGTAAACCGGCAGATAGGTAGAAATATATGTCATTTTTTAGTTTTATAATATGATATCCATAGCACAAACTGACTGGTTTATTTTTTGAACGGTCCATTTCACACACTCAGGGAACTCAGGGCAATACTTGTTTTTAAATAAAATTATTATAGTTACCATGCTGAATTCAATATGAAAGGAATTTTTAATTAAATATATTATTTTTTCAAACCAAGATATGCATTTTTAACAACAAAATGAATTAATATTTAACTTATAAAGAAAAAATGTTGAACCAAGCATGGAATAGTTCAATTTTCAGTTTAAAAAAATTAATGCTTAACAAAAACAACAAAATAGTTGAATTCTCACCCAAAACTGATTCATTTTCAACAAACTATTTTCATTTTCAAACAAAAAAAAAGACGAATTTGCTACCACAGGTGATGATTTTTTAAAGAAATAAATCAGTTTTCAACTTCTACGTTAAGAAGTCGAACGCTTTAGAAAACATTTCAATTTTAAACCGAAAAGATAAATTTTCAACCAAGAGATATTTTTTAATGAAATAATTACTTAAAAATAACATTTACGACCAAAACGTTTCATTTAGAACGAAATAGTTAAATTTTCAAACAAAAAAGACGAATGCTTAAAAAAATAGTTACATTTTCAAACAAATAGTTAGATTTTGAAGCCAAAAGGACGCTAATTTTAGAAAACTTAAGTTTTAATCAAAAAAGTTAATATTTAACCATGAAATGTGGACTTTCAACAGCAAAAAACAACTTTTTTTACCAAAAAAAGATTAATTTTTTATGAAAAGAACGAATTTTCTATCCAAAAAGACGAATGTGCACAAACAAAACAGTTGAATATTCAACTGAAAATGATTAGATCAATTTCGAACCAAAAATATAATAGTAGATTTTGCAACTAAAAGAGATTAAACCTTAACAAAAAGCGGTTGCATTTTCAACCAGATGGTTATATTTGAAGAAGAAAGACAGAAGAATTTTCAACCCGAAATGTTGAATTGTCATCATAAAGATGAATTCTCAAAGAAAAAGTCAATGGTTGATATTTTAATTTTAAAAAATTCATCAACCAAAAATGGAAATGTTATATTTTCAGTACAAAAAAAATAATTTTCAACCAAATAAACAATTCTTCAACCGGAGATAATTTTTAAACTAAAATTATGAATGTTAAAAAAAATGTAATAAATTAGTTGAATTTTCAACCAAAACTGATTGATTTTCAACAAAATAGTTTATTTTTCAACAAAAAAAAGATGAATTTTGTACCACAAGAGATGTTTTTTTTTAACAAAAGAGTTAAGTTTCCAACTTTCAAGTCGAACGCTTTCGAAAAAGTTTGACTCTTTAACTGAAAATATGAATTATCAACAAAAAAGTTAATTTTCAACCAAGAGACATAAATTTTGAACGGAAGAGTTGATTATTTTCAAAATTATTTTCAACCAAACCGTTGCATTTACAACCAAATAATTAAACTTTTAAATGAAAAAGAAGAATGTGTAACAAAATAGTTTATTTTTTAACGAAATATTTGATTTTTCAGCCTGAAAAGATAAATTTTCAACCAAATGGTCGAATTTCTTATTAAAAATACGAGAGCATAACAAAACAGTTGAATTTTCCACAAAAAAGTTAATTATCAATGAAGAAAGATGAGTTTTAAAAAACAATTCATTTTCAAGCAAATGACCGAATTTTCAAACAAACAATGATAAAACTTTAACCAAAAACTGTTGCAGTTTGAACCGAACAGGAGAATTTGTAATTCAAAAGGACGAATTTTCTATCCAAAAACACGAATGTACAACAAAACAATTGAATTTTTAACCAAGAGATCAATTTTGAATTGAATAGTTGATTATCCAAACATGTATTTCAACCAAAGCTCTACCTTTATAATAAAATAGTTAAACTTTAAAATAAAAAAATAAAAATTTTTAACAAAACATTACAATTTTTTTTATTCTTTAAGAAATTTACGAATTTAAAAAAAATTAAATTCTAAGACTTCTGTCTCGAATTTTTGGATTAAAATTGAACAAAACAGTTGAATTTTTAATTAAAAGTTTTATTTTGTAGCTTGGAAAGATAAATTTCCAACCAACTATTCGAGTTTTCCATTAAAAATGCGAGTGCATAACAAAACAGTTGAATTTTCAAACCAAGAAAGATGAATTTATACTAAAATAGTTGAATTTTTCAACAAAAATTTAACCTTTAATGAAAAGGGATGAATTAGCAAAAAACATGAACTTATAACAAAAAAGGTGATTTTTTCATCAAAAAAACGAAGACTTTTTGATAAAATAGTTGAATTATTAATAAAAAAGTTCATTTTCAACAAAGAGAAAAATTTTTAAAAGTCATGTTCAACCAAATAATCGTATTTTCAAATAAAAATGATCAAACTTTAAGTAGTGTCTTACGTGCGCGTACGTTCAGACTCGACAGTGTTTTAATTTCTCACCAAAAAATAAGATTTTTTAAACAAAATAGTTGAATTTTCAACAAAAGAATTAAGTTTTCAACGAAATAGTTTAATTTTTAACCATAGAGATCAATTCTGAACCAAAAATAGAATAGTAATTCAACTAAAAACATTTAAGTTTTAACCAAATATAGTTTAATTTTCTTATTGGGTTCTATTAATTCAGTTTTTACTCAAAGAAAAAAATGAGGAAGAACATTAAGAACAGGAGGAATTCTTTAAAAAGGGGGGAAATAGGGAAAATATTGTGAGGCCCGCGGTACGCAATAGCCAAAACTGCAAACTGTTAAAAAATAAAACAAATTTTGTAATAATCCAATATTATGCATTCCACTTTCTGTAATATCAATATGTTACATATGATTTCGTACTTGACACGTGTTGCTTTCTAACTGGCACATTTCATGAATGCTACAGGTTGCTCGTTCTGCAACCTCAAATTATTGTCAATGATTGCAAATTTTTATTTTTAAACAAATTTGCTTACGAAGGCATGAAATCATAATAAAAAATACACTAAATGCCTCTTGGACCCAAATTTTTCCTTATTAAAAAAAACATATATAAAAAATACCGAATATAATCTTTTTACAAAAAATATATTTCTAGAATATTATAAGATCTTAACACACGGAATAAATATGATCATTTATTCTAAAAGAATTCCAGCATAGACTAATTTTTAAATAATAAATCAAACATAAAATTTATAATTCAAAAACGAAACATTCATACCTAGAAACTGGAAATTTTACCGATCAGAAAAGCAAGAAAAAGCAAAAGAAAAAATCAATTTTAATTTATTAATTTATTCATAAATTGCCACCTGTCTCCATATGGAATTAAAATAAGAGAAACTCGCTTCATTTTTGGAACAGGTGTAGAGTATACT
>JAWWLR010000054.1:71263971-71282360 GCA_035041075.1 Acraspis erinacei | reverse complement strand
CGCACACCACACATGACCAAACAATGAGGTTGTTTTAATTTTTTTTGCCTTCATCCATCGAAGAAGATTTTTTTAATAAAAGATTAAAAGTAAAAAAATCGATTCCTACCTTACCGACATTCTTTAGAATCACACAAATTCCACACGAAATGAGATATCGAGCTGAAAGTTTGGGTAAATAAAGAAAAGGGGAGTGCTGCTGATTTACTTTAATATAAAGTCAGTATGGTCTTACACAAATTATTCGCCACACCATATCCCTTAGAGGGAAATACAATCGCAACTTTGATTACTAAAGTCTTTTTCCCAAAAAGGCAATAAACTTGAGAGACTCCAAATTTTATTCCAATTTATGAAATAGGAACATGTTAAACATGACGTATCACAGTGTAATGAGTGTCCAAAACCAATACACTGATACAAACAGTCTTGTCTGTTATATACAATATTGCGTAAACATTCATCAATTTCTCTATCAAATGACTTTTTTCTTAGTTTCTATACTGTATAGTCTAAAATGTTTCTATTTAGTATTGGCACCTTTTTCAGGTTTGACGCTAGATTCACAAGTAGATACGCCAGCGTGTTTCCGGACCAAGATTTCTATCTTACCGACTTAGAGAAATGGTTCATGTTTTTGCTAAGCTTCTAGAATATTCTAGAATATTCCAGAATATTCTAGAGAGTTTTTTTAAATTGCACAATTGCAATGTGCAAGGATAAGTCTCGAACTCGGCAAGGTAGTATCTTGGTCTAGAAATGCTCTTTCCAATCTACTTTCACACAAAATATTTATGTCAAATTCGTTAAGAATCCTTGAAATGAGTCAGATAATTTTGTTAACATGCGGGTCAGTGTTTCGGCATAAATAGATACTTGGCCCTCTCTATATAATACATTAAATATCGAGATTTATTTTATTTATTGGATTTAACATTTATCTATAGAGGAAATTTGATCGATTATTTTGGAATGTTCATCGAATTTAAGCTTTCCCTATAACAGTCTATATTTAATGTCTTTTACTAAGAATATATAATTTACTTGACTTTGTTTTGCTATTTTGAAATGATAAGTATGATAAAAAGAGCGGGGATTTGAAATCTAGCATATAGTACATTTTGAAACTTAGTTATTCAGAACGAAAATAACTAAATAAATAAATTGCTTACAAGGTGAGACCGGCAATTTTCAATTTTAGTTTAGGTTCAATAATATTTTTAAATTATGCTATTAATAAATTTTAGAATGCCTTCTTTCACGGAAAAACTGAATTTTTGTAACCTCATCATATTTTATGCAAACACTTTTTTCTCTATAAATATTATTAAGACGGTATTCATATTTCGTACCTTCCGAAGCAAACATTTTTTGATGCAAGCGTTATGAAAAAAAATGAACAATATTTACAGAAAATAAATTTGTTTGCGGAAAACAAAATAAAGTTAAAACAAGTTCCATTGATTTGTGAAATAAGGCATTAAAAAAATTCTAACTATCATAATTTTAAAAGATTATTCAAGAAAATTATATTTATAAACATTTTATTGAATAAAAACAAATAAAAAAAGTGTCTCCCTTTTTTAGACACAGGATGTCTACCCGATGGATAATTTGTTGATTTTTCCCGGTCCATTTAAAGAGTTCCAAAGATCTGGCGTATTTTAAACGATTTTTAAAGGTTCCAAAAAATTTCTGGATATTTTAAAAGATTTCTGATTTAGAACAGGAAATTTTGAAAATAAAATTATAATTCTGATTTGGAACATCAGATTATTTTTGGTTCTAAGAATTACAATTCTCATTTGGAACAGAGAATGTTGTAAAAAAATTATAATTCTAAATTTGAAAAGGAAAAAGGTTGCATGTTAAGAAATAATTTTTTTCGGCAATTGAAAATTTTAATTCTTTACGGAAATGTCCTGTTCCAAGCTACAATATTATAGATTTATTTCCAAAAATTTCTTATTAAAAGACAGAATTAAAATTATTTTAAAAATGTTATATTAAGAATCAAAAATATAGGAGCTCCTTTTTTCCGGAAGAAGAAACTTACGAATTCGGGCAAATTTTTATCTGATTTCGTAGGATTTTTTGTTACAAAATCTCTTTTTGTAAATCAGAATTAAAATTGTTTTCTGTGTCAAAAAACTATTAATCTTTTCCAAATTTGGAAAAGAAAAGTTTTAAATAAAAAAATTTTTATTTGTGAAAAAAAAAAGAATTTCTAAATTCAACCAAGTTGTGATTTTGGACAAGAAAATTTCAAACTTAATAATTCTTACTTTGAACAGGGTTTTTTTTAAATCCCTTTTTATAAATCATAATTCAATTATTGTCCTAAATTTCCCATTCCAAGTGAAAAATCATCTGCTCCAAGACGAATATCTAATTCTTTACGAAATTTCCAGTTCTAAAATCCAAATTCTAATTCTTTATTATACTTGTTTTACGATTAATTATATTTTCAAGATATTTCAGAAGATTAAGAAAATTTTAAAGATTTACAAGATACAGACAAATTTCAAAATACTTCGCAAAGATTTTAAAGATTTCAATACAAGGTTTTCACCAAGATTTCAAAGAATTTGCAAAGATTTAAAAGATTTCAGACAAATTTTAAATATTTAAACCAATATTAAAATACTTCGTAAAGATTCTGGAGATTTTACAAAGATTTTAAAAATACCAAAAGATTTTAATGAATTTAAAAATATATCCGAAGATTTAAAAGATTTCGCAACTATTTAAAAGTTTTCAGAAAATTATCAAAGACTTAAACACATTTCAAAATATTTAGCAAATATTTCGAAGATTTCAGAAAGGTTGCAAGAATTAAAAAAAAATTCACAACATTTTTAAAATACCCAAAAGATTTACAAGATTAAGCAAAGATTTTAAAAATTTATAAAGATTTAAAAGATTTAGATAACTTTAAAAATACTTCGCAAAGATTTTAAAGATCTCAAAAGATTTAATTACATTTATAAAGGTTTCAAAGAATTAAAACGATTTCAAATATTTCAATATTTAAAAGATTTCATACAAATTTTAATGATTTAGATCAATTTTAAAATACTTCGTAAGGATTCTGAAGATTTCAGAAACTTGTAAAAGATTTCAATAGATTTCGAAAAGATTTCAAATATTTTAAAATATATCCAAAGATGTAGAAAAGATTTAAAAGTTTTCAGAAAAATTTCAGACTTAAAATAAATCACAAAATACTTCGAAAAGGTTTCAAAAGATTTCAAAATATGTCAGGAGATATAAAAAATTTTAAAAAGTTCAGAAAAATTGCAAAGATTTCAAAATATTCTACAAAAATTCTAAAGATCCCAGATTATTTCAAATATTTCACAATATTTCAGAAGATTTCAAAGATTTCAATACATTTCACAAAGGTTTCAAAGAATTAAAATGATTTCAAATAATTCAATATATTTCAAGGAGTTCGCCAAGATTTAAAAGATTTCAGACCAATTTTAAAGATTTAGATCAATTTAAAAATACTTCGTAAAGATTTTGAAGTTTTCAGAAAGGTTTAAAAGATTTCGAAAAGATTTTTAAAATTCCAAAAGATCTTAAATATTTCAAAATATATCCAAAGATTTCAAAAAGATTTCGGAAAAATTTCAGACTTGAACAAATTACAAAATACTTTGCAAAGATTTTGAAGATTTCAGAAAGGTTGCAAAAATTTCAAGATATTTCAAAAAGATTTTAAAACATTCCAAAAGCTTTCAAAATATTTCAGCAGATTTCAATGATCTCGCAAAGATTTAAAAAATTTACAAAGATTTCGACAAGTTTCAAAATACTTCGCAAAGAATTAAAAGATTTCAGAAAAAATTCAGTCTTCAATCAATTTAAAAATACTTCTCAAAGGTTTTGAATATTTCAGAAAGGTTGCAAAGAATTAAAACGATTAAAATTTAAAAAATTCTTTTCCAAAATTCCCATTCCTTGTCAAAAATTCTCTGTTCTAAGTAAAATAATAATTCTTTACGAGAATTCCAACTTCGAATTAGTGTAATAAAACTATTTTCCGGTTAGATAGACACTCTGAGACACTTAAAATGTTCAACTTGATAAATAAAATCTGAACCATCTCATCGAAATGAGATTTTAAATTCCAATTCATATGGAACATCAGGACATAATTAATCGCAGTGATTACTAAGTCAGTTTTGATGCAGATAAGGCATTAGTAAGGCAGCTTAACGAATAGCTTAACAAATATCAATATTTTACAAATATAATGAATGTGAAATCTTTTAAATTGCATCTATATGGAACATTTCAGCACCTTCTTTAGAAATAACAGTTTTTAGTTTGCACAATTTGTTCATTCTAATCTTATTCTAACATCAAATAACATACTTCTAGAGACTTGATGCTACCACTAAAATTTTAGAGCATGCAATATTGTACATCGAACAGGGAATCAAAAAAAAAATCCCACGTCGAAAGTTCTATAAAATGTAAAATACTCGAGAGACTATTTAAAAAATAATATCTATCGAGATTGAAAAACACAGCACAATACCCAAACATTTGAGACTTTCTCTTTCATTTGAAAAACTACCCTTAGAAAATTCGTGTCCCGTTTTACTGACACTTTTATCTGGTTTTTCGAAAAAACTGGTATTTTTAAATCATATTTAATACGGAGATTCACAGATAATTTTTTCAAGTTTCCTTACAAACCTTTTCTTCTATTTTCTACTTGACGCATACAAAATTGCAAGGAGGATTTGACTATTCCTGAGATGATGCGTTAGTATATAAAATACTAATAACACCTTATTAGTAATTTATAAAACCTAAATTTGGTATATTCACGTCGAAACAATAATACAACTATGCGGAGATTATTTGCTAATTTTCATGTACATAAGTAGGTTCGAAATATTTAGTAGGGTGCCGATTTGAAAACTAAATTTTTGTTCTAAAAGTCTTACCTCTGAAACTTATATCTACATTTTAAGGATTCATTGAAATAAAAAAAAACTCTGGAATTTTAACAATCAAGTTAAAAATTTTTTAATTCAGGACGAAAAAAAATCCGTGTACTAAAATCGAGATTGTAATTATTTTGTGAATTAAAAATGGCAAAATTCTGGAAATTCGGGTTTTAAAATTACTGTCATTATTACGCAATTTTCGTAATTTGAAATTTCTGTAATTTACTAAATTCGAGAATTGAAAACTTATTTTTAACTAAGTTCGCGAATTGACATTTATGTAATTTTCAAATTTGGAAAATTTGACGTTTCTGTAATTTACTAATTTAAGAAATTAAAATTTTCGGGCTTTTGAAAATTCGTGTTTTAAAATTTCGACAATAATAGGATTTTCGTAAATTAATAATATTGGGATTTTTAATTTTATATTATTTTCTAATTACGGGAATCAAAAATTTCTGGATTTTGTAAAATGAAATTAAAACACTTCGGTAATTGTACGATTTCAGTAAGTTCATAATTACGGCAATTTGAAAATTCTGTAAATCACTAATTTCAGGAATTAAACATTTTGGAATACTGAAAACTTTGGGAAATTTGATATAATTTCTGCAATTTACTAATTTCAAGAATTAAAAATTTCGCACTTTTGAAAATTTAGGTATAAAATTTCGGCAATGATAGGATTTTCGTAATTAAATAATTTTGGTAATTGAAATTATTTGTAATTTAGTCAATTATATGGTTTTGGAGTTTTTGTAATTAACTAATCTCGGGAATTTTAAATTTCTGCAATTTACTAATTTCAGGAATGAAAAATTACGGTAATCATTATTTATGAAATTATACCAATTTGGTAGTTTAAATTTCTGTGATTTACTCATTTAGAAAATTAAAAAATTCTGATTTTAGTATTTCGGTAATTTAGAATTCAGGAATTTACTATTTCAGTAATTTTTAATTCGGTCATTTACTAATTTCGGAAACTTTAAATTTCTCGTTTTTTTTTAATTTCTGTAATCTTGTAATTTACTTATTTCGTGATTTTTCTTTTTCGGCAAAATGATGTCATCCAAACTACTTTCTTAAGATATAAATTTCTTTAAGGGGAAATTTTAGAAAAAAATCTAGTTTTTAAATGGACACTCCATTATTAAGTGTTTCACTCGAACAATATTATTTCATTCGAAACCGCAAAAGTGGTCGCAGATTTTCGATATCTCGAAATATCTCTCTTATTCAATTCTTTCTTTTTTCATTTCCTCATACAATTTTTTTGCTGAACCAGCCAGCCTTTAAAAAATTTAAATAATAGGTGTCAATACTGTTGTGCTTATACTATTTCCGAATCTTCACTTCTCTTTGAAGATACCTCACTTTTACATCTTTCACATTTACTAAAATTAAATACTGATTAAATCAGTGATCTTTCATCCAAATATAATTGCAATAAAAAACTTATCACGACTCACGTATGCATCACAGTTGTATTTAATTAACTCTTCTTCATTGACTAGATTCATGCGATACGTTTTCTTCGAGCTTCCCGAGACGGTTTGCTTTTCATTGAGTAAAAACAAAATTCAAAAAACTTTTCAAAATTGTGCTGACATCGAACACGTATCGTGCATTTTTTGTATTTACACATTAGGGTGGTCCAAACTAAGAAATTATTCTTTTTTCTTAAATTGCACCCCTAGAAAGCGTTCCTTTCGGTGTGAAAATAATCCCTGATTTTCGGCAGGAATTAAAAAAAAAACAATATTTACGAGTCCCCCAGGTCGATTTTTGAAAATAAAATGCTTGTTTTATTTAAATAATCGCTCGTCATTACGATACCAAAAGAAACAATTTTTAGGGGTGTCATTTCATTAAAAAAAAATAAAGCCTTTTTTTGCACCACCCTATTACATTCAGGGCTGGAAATTATAATATTTTGTAGAAATATTTTTGTTCACATAAACCTTAGAGAGCTCTGGAAAAATTATCGAATTGAGGCCTAATATTTTAGCGCCTGTTTTCATATCTTAGAGCTTTAATATGTCTTATCACCAGTGATTTTTTCAATCCAACCCTTTCTTCACGCTTGGTTCACACATTTTTCTTACAAATTCCTAAACCTAAACATAAAACCGAGTGTCTGAAAGGCTTTTTGCAAAAAGCTGTGTGCCTGTTGAAGTAAATTAGTACTAAGAACTATTATTATTATTATTCTCAAAAAATTAAATTATTACCTCTCAGTAAAAATTAGTGCACAGCGAGGATTAAGTTTGCAAAAATTGCGATTAAAAAAAAATGTTCAGAAATCGATAGTGGAAGTAAGGTACAAACTAGACAAAAAAAAGGCCTTAGGCTATTTTACATTCGCGAGCTCTATGATTTCAGCCATCAAATAGTGCTCTTTTCTCTTTGGATTGCACGAGTTTTTCTGCAAAGTGTCGAAGTATTTGCAGAATATTGCACTCTCGTCGATTAGCAGAGGAAGAATGATAAATAAAATAATGTAGAAAATATACTTGACAAGTCCAGGAATGTCATGAGAGTATATCACTGGATGGAGCAGACTTTTGAAGTCCCTCGAGGATCATCCCAAGCGGCTGCTCTTCTTCGAATACCTTCCAAATAAATTTCACGGTTGAAGAGTCCGGCTGCCAAGGGAATTCTAAAAAAAGAGTAAAAGAAAAAAACAATTGAAAATTAAGTAGCAAATACGAATTGGAATAAAGAACCTGGTGGGGAAATAATTATCGAAAGAGAAATTTCCTATCCAAATCCCGTTCCATTCCATCCAACTCGAATTTTCCAATTTTCGAAAATAATAAATAGCAGAATTTTAAAATTTCCAATAAAGTCAATTTCCAAGCTTTTATATTCCTGAAAATAGTTAATTGCCGAAATTCCAAATTCTCCAATAGAGTAAATTTTCCAATTTTTAAATTTCAGTAATTTAATAATTCTAGGAACTTAACATTTTTGTGATTTACGAATTTCTGTAATTTACTAATTTCACAAATTTTAAATTTCTGTAATTTACTAATTTTTGGAAGATACAATTTCAGAATTTTTACCATTCGTATATTAACATGTAGATATTTTACAAATTTAGGGAATTTATTTCGTTTACTAATTTCAGAAATTTTAAATTTTGCAATTTACTAATTTCAGGAATTTAATAATTTAGGGAATTTGTAATTCCTGTAACTTAATAATTTTAGAATTTTAAGAATTCTTTTTGTACTAATTCAGTGATTATACAATTTCTGTAATTTACTACTTTCGGGAATTTAAAAATTCGAGTTTTACTACTTCGATAATAATACAATTTCGGTAATATAAAATTTCAATAATTTACCGCTTTTGAGGATTAAATTTTTTTGAATCTTTTCCCAGCCCTTCCATCTCCCATTTAACTCTCGAATGTTTAAATTTCCGAAAATAATAAATTGCCGAATGTCATATTCCTGAATAATGTAAATTTCCGAATTTTTAAGTTTCAGTAATTTAATAATTTCTGTACTATACTAATTTCGGGAATTGAAAATTTCAGAATTTTTATATTTTTTATTTTTGACAATTTCGATCATTTACAAATTTCTGTAAATTAACTGATTTCAGAAATTTGGAATTTCTGCAGTTTACTAATCTCAGGAATGTAATAACTTCGGGAATTTAAAAAATTCAAGTTTTTTTATTTTAATATACTAAATTCGTGAATTTAAAATTTCTGTAATTTACTAATTTCGGAAATTAAAAATGTCAGGATTTTGACCATTCGTGTTTTAAAATGTTGGTAATTTATAAAATTAGGCCATTTCAGTAGTTGACTTATTTCAGAAATTTGATTTCTGCAATTTACAAATTTCAGGAGCTTAAAATTTCGTGATTTTGAAACTTGGGATTTTATGAATTGGGTAATTTTCCGATTTCAGTTATTTAATCATTTACGGAATTTTTGTAATTTACCCATGCAGGAAATGCTTAATTCCTGTAATTTATTACATTCGGGATTTTATAATTTTGTTTTATATTAATTAAGTGATTATACAATTTCGGTAATTTAAAAGTTTTGTAATTTACTCATGTCGGAAATTTTTAACTTCTGTAATTTACTAATTTTTGGAATTTAAAATTTCAGGTTTTTGACCATTCGTATCTTAACATATACATAATTTAAAAATGTAGGGAATTTCTTTAGTTTACTAATTTCAGAAATTTGAAATTTTGCAATTTACTAATTTCAGGAATTTGAAATTTAGTTATTTTGAAAATTCGGGTTTTAAGGTTTCGATAATTTTACGATTTCACTAATTTAATAATTTCAGAAGTTTTTAATTTCTGCAATGTACTCGTGCCCGAAATTTCTAATTTCTGTAATTTACTATTTTTTGAAATTTAGAATTTCAGATTCTTGACCATTCGTATCTTAACATGTAGACAATTGACTTTAGGGAACTTCTTTAGTTTACTAATTTCAGAAAATTGAAATTTTGCAATTTACCAATTTCAGAAATTAAAGATTTATTGATTTTGAGAATTCGGGTTTCAAACTTTCGATAATTCTACGATTTCAATAATTTAATAATTTCAGGAGTTTTAAAGTTCTGCAATGTACTTGTTCCGGAAATTTCTAATTTCTGTAATTTGCTAATTTTTGAAATTTATAATTTCAGATTTTTGACCATTCGTATATTAACATGTAGATATTTCACAAATTTAGGGAATTTCTTTAGTTTACTAATTTCAGAAAGTTGAAATTTCTGCAATTTACTAATTTCAGGAATTTTAAATTTAGTTATTTTGAAAATTCGGGTTTTAAGGTTTCGGTAATTTAAAGATTTCAGTAATTTAATAATTCAGGAAATTTGTGATTCCTGTAACTTAATAATTTTAGAATTTTAAGAATTCGTTTTGTATTAATTCAGTAATTATACAATTTCTGTAATTTACTGCTTTCGGGAATTTAAAAATTCGAGTTTTGCTACTTCGATAATAATACAATTTCGGTAATTAAAAATTTCAATAATTTACCGCTTTTGAGGATTACATTTTTTTTAAATCTTTTCCCAGCCCTTCCATTTCCCATTTAATTCTCGAATATTTACATTTCCGAAAATAATAAATTGCCGAATTTCATATTCCTGAATAATATAAATTTCCGAAATTTCAAATTCCCGAAAATAGTTGATTGCCGAAGTTTCAAATTCCCGAATACAATAAATTTCTGGATTTTTAAGTTTCAGTAATTTAATAATTTCTGAAATATACTAATTTCGGAAATTTAAAATTTCAGGATTTTTACATTTCTTATTCGACAATTTCGATCATTTACAAATTTTTGTAAATTAACTGATTTCAGTTTTTTGGATTTTCTGCAATTTACTAATCTCAGAAATTTAATAACTTCGGGAATTTAAAAAATTTAAGTTTTACTATTTTAATATACTAATTTCGTAAATTTAAAATTTCTGTAATTTATTAATTTCGGACATTAAAAATTTCAGGATTTTGACCATTCGGGTTTCAAAATGTCGGTAATTTTTGTAATTTACTAATTTCCAAAATTTGAAATTTCTGTTTACTAATTTCATGACTTAAAAATTGTAAGCCTTTGAAAATTCCATGTTTAAAATTTCGGAAATTATACGAATTCAGTAATTTTAAATTTCTCTAATTTACTAATGCCGGAATTTTAAAATCTATTTAATTTACTAATTTAGAGAATTAAACATTTCGGGATTTTAAAATTTGATAATTATACAATTTTGGTAAATTAAAATTTCAATAAGTTACCAAATATAGTAAATAAAAATCAGGGAATGTCAGGGAAAATCTGACAGTCCGGGAATTTTCTATAAACTGAAGTTGAAGTTAATTTTCTTTTTTGTTTTTCAATATTCAAAAATTTTCTTCAAAAGTTATTCTCTTTAAATGAAAATTCAACTGTTTTGTTGAAAAATAATTTTTTATGGTTGAGAATTCAACTATTTTGCTTTTGGATTAAAATAAAAATATTTTTTGGTTCAAATATCAACTATTATATTTTTCGCTGAGATTTTTCCATGTTTGGTTAAAAATTATTCTTCTTCAGTTGAAAGTTCAACTATTTGGTTGTCCATTTAAGTATTTTCTTGAAAATTTGTTTATTTTTGTAGAAAATTGATCTCTATTAGTTGAAAATTCATACAATTTATTAAAAATTTATAATTTTGGTAAAAAATGCATTATGCATTGATTCTCAAAATTTATCTAATTTGTTGGAAATCCGTTTGTTTAGTTAAAAATTGATTTATTTTTGTTGAAAACTCGTCTTTCTTGGGTTCAATGTTAAATTATTTCAGTAAAAAATTATACTTTTGTGTTGAAAATTCATATTTTCGGGTTGAAAACTCCACTGTTATGCAGGAAATTCGCCTGCCTGACTTGAGAATTTAATTATTTTACTAAAAATCCTCTGTTTAACTTGACGATTCAACTAGTTCGTTCTAAAATACTTATTTTTCAATAGTAATAATCACTATTATACTTTGTATTGAGAATTCATTTTTTTGCCGAAAATTCGTCAATTTTGTTGAAAAATGAACTATTTTTTTGAAAATTCAACTTAAAGTGTTTAAAATATAATATTTAGAAATAAAAAATATTATTGATCTAGGTGTCAGAAAAATTGTAAAAAATGGTCCAAGAAAAGTCAGGGAAGTGAAAAATTGGGATTTTTTTAGCAACCCTGAAATACTGGCCTAAAAGGTGGCAGCGGTGGGGTTTCACAATCGACCAGAATTCATCAATCACTTTTATATCCCCGGAATCAATTTGCCTGCATCCTTTTCCGGTTTCCCGGTCAGATAGGCACCCTGAAAATGTAATGAATCGCAATTCGGGGTAAAATTTGAAATTCAATACTTACGTATCAATTCCAGGACGAACTGTAGTCTTGAAGACGCCCCAAACGGGTTTGTGGTCCGACGTGCAGATGCTCGGCACCGAATCGTAAATTAAGCACTCAATGGCTCCGTCTTTTTGCGTCCCGGTACTTTCGTGGCTCAGTCTTCTGATATATCCTCTCGTGTGCGCTTTTCCCTTGAAAAGAATTCGATCCGTGTAGGCGGGTGTCCTCTGCTTATTGCTCGAGTCGAAATTCTGCGTGCCCGGGTCGTATTTGTACGTTGGCGGAAAAGTAATTGGTGCTTCTTGAAATCCCCGAAAAACCGACCCGTCATTCAGAATTGTCCGCAACTGATCTTTCTGCAAATTAACGGGACTTTGTCGCGGAAATCTTGTATCTGTGATCCACTGAATCACTTCTTCGCGCGGCTGCGAAAGTCGGAAGTTCAAATCGCCACACCAAAAGACGCAGTCGAAATTCTGCGTCACGTCTGAAATTTATTCAATTTATGCCAAATTCTACTTAATCCTGAAACGGCACACTTTAAGATAAAACTGAAAATTGGTTCGGTGCGAATTCGCACCAGTGTGGAAAGTTAATTTTTTGAGCAATTAGTTACAGTTACAAGATCAGGGACTGTTCTTGAATTACCTAACAGCTCAAGGGGGAGGAAGGGTTTGAGCTGTTGAGTGAAAAAGAAACTTAACCAACAACAATAAAAAAAAAGTCAGGGAATTTCTACAATTTTCAATAACTGTCAAACGGAATAAATTTGTAATATTTCAAGTTTGATTTGAAATTATTTTATTCCGTTTAGAGAAGATTCTAGGTTTAAAATAACACAAGTTTAGGATTCTGATTTAAAGTCTTTTCTGGAAGTATCTTCTCAGAAAATTTACTTCTTATTTAAAACTCATAATTTTATATTAAAAAGTCATATCAAAATCTTGCTAGCATAAAAATTCAACTATCTTTTTTTTAATTTGTATCTAAAACACAAATTTAAAACACAATTAGATAAAAATACAACTGTTTGGTTAAAAATTCAACAATTTTGTTTAAAAAATCATCGCCTTTGGTTGGAAATTCAATTGTTTAGTTAAAAAATCAACTTTTTTGTACAAAATTCAGGTGTTTAAAATTCATATTTTAGTTTTGAAAAGTCACTTGTAAGCTTCTTTCGTTATAAACTCTACTTTTTTTTTGAAAATTTATCTTTCAGGTTTAAAAGATCGTCTGTTTTAGTAGCAATTTCATCTTTTTGGGATAAAAATGCAACAGTTTTGTTGAAAACTCAACAATGTTGTTTAAAAGTCATCCTTTCAGTTGAAAAACTCAAATCTTTTGTTGAAAATTCAACTATTTCATAGAAAACTTTATTGCTTAAAATTCACATTTTGGTTTTGAAAAATCAACTCAAAATTTTTTACAGATCAAAATTCAACTGTTTTTTAACATGTCTTTTGGATTTGAAAATTAATCTGTTTTAGTAAAAATGTTATCTTTCTTGGATAAAAACGCAACTCCTTGTTTGAAGATTCATCAATTTTTTGAGGTTTTAAAATTTTCGCAACTAAGTTACTTTTTTTTTTGAAACGCATATTTTAATGTTAAAAAGTCAAACCAAATATTTTTGTATGGAAATTCAAATATATTTTTTAAAAATTTGTAATTTAAGTTTCAAACTTTATCTGTTTTAGTAGACATTTCATCTTTCCTGTATGAAAATGCAATGCTTGGTTGAAAATTAATTTTCTTTGCTTGACGATTTAACTATTTTGTTTAAACCAATATGTTGAGAAATCATTTTTTGTCGAAGATTTCTATTTTTAGTAGAAAATTTATCTCTTTGGTTGATTGTTTAACTATTTTCTTGAACACTGATCCTTTTTACTTGAAATTTTTTATTGCGTGGAAAAATTTTAATATTTTGTTCAAAATTAAATTTTTTATTGCTAAAAATAAAATTGTTGTAATTGTTGTAAAATTCGTCTTTTAGCTTGAAAATTCAACAATTTAACTAAAAAAAATTTTTCTTTCATGACTGAAAAATCATTATTTACTGAAACTTCGTTCTTCTGATTGTAAAATTAATTTTTTTTCAATGAGACTTCATCTTTTTTGGTTGTTAAAAAGTACCTTTATGGAAGAGAATTATATTTTTTTGTTTAAAACAAATAAGTTAAATTGAAAATTTGTATTTTTTATCTGAAATACTGTTTGATTCCTTTTATAAAAGATCCTATGCTAAAAATATTAAATGATTAAAATGCTGGAAATTTTTCCAAGAAAAATCGGAGAATTGTTGAAAATTAAATAAAGTATAATAACTTAGATGATAATTAAAAAAACTTAATTTAAAACAAAATAAAGAGCGATAGGAGAAATTTTTTAATTTCATAAAATTATATCTGGTGTTGGATAAAATCATTGTAAAAAATTTAAAAAAAAATAACTAAAATTATTCGAATACATAGAATTGTAGAGTCAAAACCATTAATATCCAAACATAACAAAGAAATTTTAACCAAATAAATGAATTTTTAATCGTCAAGATTCATTTTCAAACAAAAAGATTAATTTTCTATTAAAAATCTCGAAAGGTCGACATAATATATATTAATTCTCAAACAAATAGTTGAATTTTTAACTTTCCACCAAGTAGTTGAATTTTTAACGAAAAAAGATGAATCCCGAGGAAAAATGTCAGAGTTAATATTTCCTACAAATCGAAACAATTTCATTTTTTACCAAATATGATAAAATTTCTACCAAGATATATTTGTTTAATAAAATAGAGTAATTTTCAACCAATTAGTTGAATTTTTAACCAAAAAGATGAATTTTCTACCGAAAGAAAACGCATTTTCAATAAAAGACGTGAACTTAATTTAAAATAAATAACTTTGCATTTACTTAAAATCCAAGAAATGCTATATATTTTTAAAATACATTAAATTATTTGTATTGTCTCATAATAATGAACTTTTATTTTAAATTAACACTTACATTAATTAATTTTAATTTTAAATTTATAATTTCCAAAGAATAATATAATCGGAATTTCGCTTGAGATTATGAATCTTCAAATGGGCAAAATTTTATTGATGGCTTAATAAACTAGAAACAATTCTAAAATATTAATTTAAATTGCACATTGAAAATAACAGATTATCGAAATGCACTTATAAAGCATTATTTTAAATTATACTTCGAAGAATATTTAAAAATAAAATAGAATTGAAAAAATGTACTTCTTTGACGTAGATTCATCTATTTTTTAGAAAAAATTGCTTTCTTGGGACCAAATTAATCCTGTAAATTAAAAATTTATATTTTGTCATTTAAAGATCTATTTTATTGAATCATCGGAAATTCATCGTTTTTTTATTAAAAATTCCACAACTTGGTGAAAGATTTAAGTATTTTGTTAAAAAATGATTTATATGGTAGAATATTCACCATTTTAATTAAAAATCAATCTTTTTGTTTTAAAACTAACCTATTTTGTTCAAAATTCTTTTTTTTTTAGAAATTAATAGTTTAAAAGAAAAATTTAACTATATTCCATTCTGAAATTCAGGTAACAATTTTAAGAATCCTGGGACCAAAATTTTTCGAATTTAGGACAAAACACCTTTTGTATGATTCAAGTAAAAATATTGAATTTTCAACAAAATAGTTGTACTTTTTGTAATTTATACCAATAAAGATTACAATTTTTTACCAGAAGAAATTAATTTTTAAACCAAAACGAACAATTTTAAACAAACGAGTTGAATTTTTAAGTCTAAAGGATTCAACAAACAGAATTTTTTCCAATAAAAAAGTGAATTTTCAACCAAATAGTTTTTTTTCTACATAAATATTTAAATTTTCTGCCCCCCGCCCCCTAAAAAAATAATTTGAAACAAAATAGTTAAATTTTGAACAGAAGAGTTAAATTTCCAGCCAAGAAAGATTTTTCCGTCAGATTTTAATAACTAATAGTTGTATTTGTAACTAATTTTTAAACCAAAAAGATGAATTTTAAACAAATAATATCGAAAATATTATTTTGCACAAAAGAGTTGAATTTTTTAATTGATATTATTTTATTTTTGATATTATTATTTAATTAATATTGATGTTATTTTATTGAAAATTCGGCTTTTTCATACAAAATCAATCTGCATGGTAAACATTTATTTTTTATTGAAAATTCAATAATTTGGTTAATAATTCATGTATTTTGTTAAAAATTCATTATTCTTTTTAACAAATTATCTTCCTGGTTCAAAATTAATGTTTTAACTGAAAATTTAACTATTTCGTCAAGAATTCATGTATTTCGCTGAACATTCATTTTGTTTGATAGAAAATTAACTTTATCAACTAAAAATTCGATTACTTGATTGAATATTGATCTATTTTGTAGGAATTTTGTTTTTGTTGTTGAAAAATAATTTTTTTACTGATAATTTAATTATTTGGTTCCAAATTAATATATTTTGATGAAAGTTCGTTTTTTTGTGTGTATAAAATCAGTCTTCATGGCAGAAAATTAATTTTTTATTGAAAATTCAATTATATACTTAAAATATTAGGAATTAAAAGCGATTTAAAATTAATTTAACACAGTATACCCATTAATTTAAAAAAAAATTTATTCCCCGATTTAGTTGAAAACTTTCTCTAATTATGGGGTAGAAAATTGATTTTCTAAAATGAAAATTTACCTTTTGAATTGAAAATGTTTAAATTTTGTTAACCCAATTTTTTTGGTTGAAAATTATTATTTTTATTACTAAAATTCAAATCTTTGGTTCAAAATTGAAGTATTTTGTGTGAAAATTCGTATTTTTTTGGCATAGAACTCATCTTGTTTCAAATTTTAGCTTTTGAGCTGACAATTCAACTATTTAATTGAAAATTGTTGTTTTTTTTGGTTGAAAAATAATTTTTTTACGGAAAGTTCAACTATTTCGTTGAAGATTGATGTGTTTTGTTGAAAACTCGTCTTTTTCTGGAGAATTAACTTTATTGACTGAAAATTCAATGATTTGCTTAATAATTCATCTATTTTGTTAAAAATTCCTTTTCTTTGGTAGAAAATTAACTTTAATAACTTAAAATTCAAATACTTGGTTGAAAATTAATTTTTTTAGTTGAAAATTGAACTATTTCATGCTAGAACATTTATTTTGGATTAAAAATTCAACTATTTGATTAAAAATTAAATTATTTTGTAGCAAATGGTTTTTTTGCCTTTAAAAATTATTTTTTTTACTGAAAATTTCAAGTATTGGGTTTAAAGTGTACGTATATTGTTAAAAGAAATAGTCCCTTTTATAAAAAAATAACTTTATTAACTTAAAATTGAGCTATTTTGTTAAAAAATTCAAATATTTGGTTAAAAGCTCACGTATTTTGTTGAAATATTGGCTTTTTTGCAGAAAATTCATCTTGTTGGTTGAAAATTCATTTTTTAGTTGAAAATTGAACTATTTCAGGTTAGAACATTTATTTTTTATTAAAAATTCAACTATTTGATTAAAAATTCAATTATTTTGTAGCAAATGGGTTTTTTTTGTCTTTAAAATTTTTTTTTACTGAAAATTAAAATATTGGGTTTAAAGTGTATGTATATTGTTAAAAAAAATAGTCGCTTTTTATAAAAACAAATATCTTTATTAACTGCAAATTGAGGTATTTTGTTGAAAATTCATATATTTTATTAAACATCCATTTTGTGTGTGTATAAAATCATTCTTCATGGTGGAAAATTAATTGTTTATGGAAAAATCAACTATTTTATTGAAAATTGACCCATTTGTTGTAAATTCAATATTTTTAAATGAAATATGATGAATTGAAGGCGATTAAAATTTAATGAATTAAATTAATGTAATGTTTTCAGATCTTCCTCTAACTAGGGGATAGGAATCTACCAAAAAAAATTGTGTCTAGTCCAAAATTAGATACATTTTAGGCCCCGATTTCAATCCAACCTCGGACCAACTCAATAAAAATATATTATATAAAAAAATGATAGAATACCTTTACTCTTGTGCCTCGTAGGAAGATCCTTGGGCAGATCAAGATTTCGAACGATCCTCTTGATATCGTGAATCCTCTCCTTGACTTTATCCTGATGGGCGGTTAAATGAGACGTAACAAAAAGGAAACTAGTCCCAAAAATAATCAAGGCCAGAGCAACGGCTCCCTTGGTTCGAAAGGCGCTCCCGGTCCTTGTTGAAAAGCTATCCTCCTCCGGAATCGAGCAAAACCAAATCAAGTCTCTTCGGAGGAAAAGTGCCAGATGCAGTGTGCCAAGACCTGCACTTGTTAATAAAACGTGTGATGGTCCCAAAGTCTCCTGCAAAGCAGCCTCCCATTCGCTTTTTTCTGAACAAGATTCCTGAGTTCCAATGACAAGCATATCAGGAACCGTTTCAATATCCGGCGGCAACATGAAATCGTTCAATTCCTTCGGCGGGGTCTGGCCATTCATGTTCCAGGTGCCTATAAAAATTGTATCTAAGTCAACCTTTTAATTC
>JAWWLR010000054.1:71247784-71258680 GCA_035041075.1 Acraspis erinacei | reverse complement strand
TCCATCATTTTGAGTGAGACGACGAGCCTTAGATCCTGCTAAAGCGTCGTGTGAAGTAGACCTCGGCTTATGTTGAAGCGGAGCACTTTTAATTGATTCTGGACTAGAATGTCTCATCGAATTAGTCGGAGATTTCACAACCAAATTGTCCACCGATCTACGGTGTAGAATTTTTTTTCTTAGATTAGCTGGGATGTTTGGAGAAGTTGACCCAGATGATGAGTGATCTGGAATCACAAAAAAGATAAGATTGTTTTATTTAATTTTAATTATTATTAACAAAAAAAGAAAAAAAATTAAATAAAATTGGCTGTGAAAGAAGAGGAACGCCTTGCGACTCCGCCGGGATTTGAGCCCAGGACAAAGATTTCAAAAATTGTCTAGATTTCAGAAAGATTTCAAAGAAATATTAATATTAATATTAATATTATTATATTAGTCGAATTTCCGACCCAGAAGATTAGTTTATTTGACCTAAAATAGAGGAATTATAAAGAATTTTTCAACCAGATAGATAGTTAAATTTAGAAAAAAGATATATAATATCAACCAGAAATGGAATATTTAGATTTTTAGTTAAAAAAAATAATTTCAAAACATTTTTTAATCAAAGAGATTAATTTTAAATTAAAATGATGAGTTTCTAATCTTCAATGTTGCATTTTTAACTAAATAGATGAATTATTAACCAAATAGTTGAATTTTCAAGCAGGAAAATTCATTTTTTCCCTCACAAAAGATAAATTTTCAACGAGATGCTTACATTTTCTAACACAAAAGAAGAAATTTCAACTAGATAGTTAAATTTTCAACCAAAAGAAATTAATTTTCAACAAAAAATTGAATGTTTACATTTTCAGCTAAAAACAGTAATGCTAAACAAAGAAAACACCTTTTTTAACCAAATATATGAATTTTCAACTAAAATAATGAATCTTCAATATTGAATTTTCAAACAAAATTATTGAATTTTTAACCAAATAGTTGAACGTACAACAAAGAAGATTAATTTTCCACTACAAGAGGAATTTTCAACCAGTTAGTTAAATTTTCAACTAAAAAATATTAATTTTCAATCAAAAATTACATGTTTATATTTTCAGTCAAAAAAATAATTATAACGAAAAAAAAACAACAAAAACAACAGCATTTTCTACAAAATATATCAATTTTTAACCAAATAGTTGAATCTCCAAACAATAAGATTAATGTTTTACCGCAAAAGATAAATTTTCAACCAGGAAATTAAATTTTAAACTGAAAAAAAATCATTTTCAAATAAAAAATAAAAAGTTTACGTTTTCAACTAACAAAATTAATATAAAACCAAAGAAATAAAACGCATTTTCAAAAAAATATATAAATTTTCAACCACAGGGATTAATTTTCAACTAAAATGATGAGTTTTCTATGTTCAATATTGAATTTTTTAACAAAACAGATGAATTTTTAACCAAGAAGATTAAGTTTTTTCGCAAAAAATGAATTTTCAACCAGATAATTAATAGTTTTAACAGTTTTCATCTTAACTATTATTATCAGGAAAAAAAGAGGAAGAAATTAAATAAAATTTGCTATAAAAAAAGGAACGCCTCTCAACTCCGGTGGGTTTTGAGCCCAGGGCCCAGGGCCCAGGAGGGTGGATTTCTCAGGATTATATCGAATTCCCCTCTATTACCTCTAAATACAGAATTAATCTGGGTTATTTAAGATTGCTCACGCGAATTATCGATAAAAAAGGATTACTTTTTAACAAAATTCTTCAAATTTTCAAAAATATATCTGAACTTTTAATCGTACAGTCCTATTTTCAGATAAAAAACGACGTCTTAACAACTTTTTTCGAGCAAAAGAGATTAATTCTACAAAAAAATATAATAGTTGACACTTCAATTGAAAAAAATTTTAATCTAAAGTAAAAAAACAATTTAATTCAACCGAAAAAGGCGAATTTTCAACCAAAAAGGATAATTTAGAACAAAATAATTTAGTTTTCAAAAATATAAATCAACTTTTAATCATACAGTTCAATTTTCAACAAAAACATGAATTATCAACGAAGAAAAATAAAATTTCGAATGAAAAATACGATTTTTCAACCAAATAGATGAGTTTTCAATTAAAGTAATGAATCTTCAACTGGAATAGTTCAGTTTTCAATTAAAAAATAAATTTTCAACCAAGAAGCAACGATATTTTAACAAAGCAGTTAAACTTCCAACAAAAGCGAATAATTTTCAACTAAAATTATGTATATCAAGCCAAAAACGACTTTTTAGCAACTATTTTTAACCAAAAGAGATGAATTCTAAATTTAAAAAGGCGAATTTTCAACAAAATATTTGAATCCTCTACCGAAAAGACGAATTTCTAACCAAAAAGTATACTTTATAACAAAATCATTTAATTTTCAAAAATATAAATGAACTTTTAATCATACAGTTCAATTTTCAATAAAAACATGAATTATCAACGAAGAAAAAAAACGACTTTTAACAAAATATTTTCAACAAAAGGAGATTTTAATTAAAAATAAAAAACAATCGAATTCAACCAAATAAGGTGAAATTCAATAAAATATTTGAATCCTCAACCGAAAAGACGAATTTCCAACAAAAATCGATTATTTTTAATAGAATTCTTTAATTTTTAACAAAGTAGATTAAGTTTCAACCAGATAGTTAAATATTCAACCAAAAAATAGATTATCATCTCAGACGATTGATCTTTTACTCAAAATCACCAATTTTTAAGCAAAAAGGTGAATGAATTTACAATGAAAAATGGACTAGTGAAATTCCCAGTTACAAAATTCGTTTTATATTGAAAAAAATGCGAAATTTCAACATTTTCATCAAATATTTTGGAAAATTCACAGTTTCAATTTAGAATTCTAATTCTTCTCTAAAATTTCGTCTTCCAAATCAAACAAGTTTTCTCAAAAATTCAAAAACTGATTAATTTTCAAACAAAACAGTTGCATTTTTAAACGAAGAAGATGCTACTAAAATAGATGTATTTTTAACGAAACCGTTGAATATTTAAGCTAAAAAGATTAATTTTCTACAAAACAGTTGAATTTTCAATCCTATTAATTTTCAGCAACAAAAATTAATTATCAAACAATTTACAATTAAAAATTGTAATTATTTCGGAAAAGTTACCATTCCAAATCAGAATTACAATTACAGGATGGCAGAACAGAATAAGATAACCATTAAAATCGGAAATTTTCAGGAGAGCAAAAAAAACATTCTTTAAAATCTAAATCACTATTTAAAGATAAAACAAAACAAAATTAAATTTCGAATGAAAAAGACGATTTTTCAACCAAATAGATGAGTTTTCAATTAAAGTAATGAATATTTAAGTGAAATAGTTCAGTTTTCAATTAAAAAATAAATTTTCAACCAAGAAGCAACGATTTTTTAACAAAGCAGTTAAATTTTCAAAAAAAGCGATAAATTTTCAACTAAAATTATGTATATTAAGAAAAAATTACCTTTTAACAAATATTTTCATCCAAAAAAGATTTTAATTTAAAATAAAAAAGAATTGAATTTAACCAAAAAAAGGCGAATTTTCATCAAAATGTTTGAATCCTCAATCGAAAAGAAGATTTTTCAACCAAAAAGGATTAGCTTTTAACAATATAATTTAATTTAAAAATATATAAATGAACTTTTAACCATATAGTCCAATTTCCAACCAAAAAACATGAATGATCAATTAAGAAAATTAATTTTCTGTAGAAAAATACGATTTCTCAAGAAAATAAATGAGTTTTCAACTAAAATAATGAATCTTCAACTGGAGTAGTTTAATTTTCAATTTTAACATAGATTTTCAGCCAAAAAAGATTTTAATTAAAAATAAAAACAATTGAATTCAACCAAACAAGGCAAATTGCAATCAAATATTTGAATCCTCTACCGAAAAGACGAATTTTCAACAAAAATCGATCTAGTGAAATTCCCCTATTAAATCAGAATTACAATTACAGGATGGCAGAACAGAATGAGATAACCATTAAAATCGGAAATTTTCAGGAGAGCAAAAAAAAGCCTTCTTTAAAATCTAAATCACTATTTAAAGATAAAACAAAAGTCTACTCTCGAGCTGAAGTGACGTTGAATTGAGGACAACAAGTTTGATTAGAAAAAAGTTATCTAGTTTCAAGGAAATATTTGTAGAATTTTCCAATATAAAAGTAACACTGGCCACAAATTGGAACAGACTCGGTTGCTGATAGCGATAAAAAATATTATCTTCGGTTTAAATAAAAAATAATAACTAACTTCCCAGATAATGGTTTTCTGAATGCGGGTGAACAGGGTTTCAAGTAAACAATTTAGAAAATTCCGAGTAAATAGTTCAAGAATTTTCTGGTTGTAATTCCACAGGTTTTGAAAATTTGCTTCAGGCAAAGATTAAAAATTGAAGGTTCATTTTTTTACAAAAATAAAAACTGGCAAAAAGTAGAAATTTATTTCTTCTTAAAAAAATAGTAAACAGTGATAATAAAAAAAATATCGATGTTGCAGAAAAAAATTACTAATATGAAAAAATTTTAAACTATTTTCGAAAAATATTAGTTATTTAGTTTTGTACTGCAATCTATCAATTTTTCTTGAAAAATTCATCTTTAAAATCAGAATTATAATTCTATTGGAAAACTCCTTGTTCCAGATCTGAATTATATTTTTTTCGTAAACTCTCAGATCCAATTCAGAATTACATATAATTGCTTTAGAAAATTTCCTGTTCCAACTTAAAATTATCAATCTTTTCAAAATTCTCCGTTTTAACTCAGAATCATAATTTTACCAAATCTAAATTAATTTTTTCTTTTATTATTTTTTTTAAATTAACAAAAAAGCCGAATTATTAAATAAATAGTTATATTTTCAATCAAAACAATTAATTAACAAAATTTCAATAAAATATTTGAATTTTCAACTAAGAAGATTAATTTTGAAACAAAAAAAGGCGAATTATTAATCAAATATGTATTTAAATTTTCAGTAAAAAATTAATAAAAAAAAAGAATTTCCAACAAAATATTTAAATTTCCAACCAAAGAAATTAATTTTCAACTAAAATGACAAATCTTCAGTCTTCAATATTGCATTTGCAACCAAGAATATTAATTTTCTTCTACAAAAGACTTGTTCCCACCGGTGATAATATTTTTTTCCTAAGTTCTCAGATTCAATTCAGAATTACATATAATTGTTTCGCAAAATTTCCAGTTCCACCTTAAAATTATCTTCCTTTTCAAGAATTCCCTGTTCCAACTTAGAGGCATACTTCTTAAAACAAATTCTCAGTTCCAAGTCAAAATTGTGATTCTTTTGGAAAATTTCCTATTCTAAACCAGAATCATAATTCATCTCAAAATTGGTCTCTTGCAAGTTTGAATAATAATTTTTTTTTAAAGAATATTAATCTTTTTTCCACAAAAGATAAATTTTCAACCAGATACTTAATTTTTCTAACACAAAAGAAGAATTTTCAACCAGGTAGTTAAATTTCCAACTAGGCAGTTACATTTTTAACTACAAAATATTAATTTTTAATCAAAAATTAAATGTTTAGGTTTTCAGTCACAGAACATAATTTCAAACGAAAAAAACGCATTTTTAAAAAAATATATGAATTTTCAATCAAAGAAATTAATTTTCTGCTACAAAAGACCAATTTTCAACCAGTAAGTTACATTTTCAATTAAAAAATATTAATTCTCAAACAAAAGTTAAATGTTTACATTATCAGCTAAAAAAAATAATTTTAACGAAAAAAATGCATTTTTAACAAAATAATTAATTTTCAACCACAGAGATTATTTTTCAACTAAAATGATGAATTTTCCATAATCAGTATTTCATTTTCAACGAAATAGATGAATTTCAACAAGATATTTGAATTTTCAACAAAAAATATTAATTTTCACAAGACTTGTTCCCGACTTGAATTATATTTTTTTTCGTCAATTCTCAGATCCAATTCAGAATTAAATATAATTATCGTCCTTTTCAAGAATTCCGCTCCAACTCCAAGGAAAGTATGAATAAAGAATTTTTTTTTAAAGAAGATTAATCTTTTTTTCCACGAAAGATAAATTTTCAACCAAATACTTAAATTTTCTAACACAAAAGAACAATTTTCAACTAGGCAGTTAAATTTTTAACTAAAAAATATTAATTATCAATAAAAAATTAAATGTTTAGATTTTCAGTCACAGAAAATCATTTTAAACAAAAAAAAACTCATTTTCAATGATGAATCATCAATTTCCAATTTTGAATTTTCAACAAAATAGATGAATTTTCAACCAAAAATATTAATTTTCTTCGACAAAAGACTTTTGGAAAATTTCCTGTTCTGAATCAGAATTATAATTCTTCTCGCGATTTTCCTCCTCCAAGTCTGAATAATAATTTTTTTTTTTTGCTAAAAAATTCCTTATTTCCGATCTGAATTATATTTTGCTTTCGTCAATTTTCTGGAACCAATTTTAAATTACATATAATTGCCTCGGAATATTTTAGTTTCCCAACTCAAAATTACAATTTTTCTCGAAAATTCTTTTTAAAAATTCCCTTTCAAAATTAAAAAAATTTATTTTAAGTTTTGTGATTGAACAAACTGATTGTAATAAAATATCAAAACACTTTAAATATTCGTTTTAGTATAATCTAATGAAAAATTCTGGTCACTGAATCAAATTCCCGGTTATTTTCTTGTAAAAAAAATTTGGTTCTCAAAATTTAGTGTGGCAACAGTTTTAAATGATTAATTTGTTATTTAGATTATTAATTTGAAATTAACAGACAAATCAAGAATATTTTATACCACGAAAGTACTTTTTGTACTTACTGAAAATAATGATTGGTTACACAATCGTTTCCAATCTTAATCAAGAATCTTAATTCATGAATCTCTTGTCTCTAAAATTATATGACACTGAAATAAATTGTTCTTTTCAATATAGCAACTTCAAGTGAGTAAGTCTTGAATTTACATTTTCATAAATTCAAGGCCAATTAGTCTGACAATAAATTATGATTATATTCACATTTAACAAGAGAATCAAGAAATGCAGTCGTTAAAGATGAAGAATTTTACATTCTCGTTTTTGCACTAGACTGAAAATTCTGTATTTTTCTAATGCGGAATTTAATTTTTTCCATTAGCAATAATAATAATCACAAATATTAAAAATCTTAAATATTCCCAGAAATCAGAATTATATTTGATTACACTTCTTTTTTACAACCAGGTATTCATAAATATTTATAATTCTTTTGGGAAATTCCTTGAACCTATTCAAAAGTGTTATTCTATTTAAAAAATATTAAATTTCTACCAAAAAAATTAATTTTTAAACCAAAAAGACAAAGTTTCAATCCAAAAGTTTCATTTTCAATAAAAAAGATTTTTTAATCAAGAAAAAAACCTTGTCAACCAAATTGTTGAATTTTATAGCCGAAAAGACGAATTTTTTACAAAAGAGTTACGTTTTTAACCAGAAAATATGAATTTTCAACAAAAAAGTTGATTTTCAACAAAGCACCAAATAGAAATTGTAATTCTTTTGGATAATTTTTTCCCCCAAATCTAAATTTTTATTTTTTTTCTCAAAAATTATCACGCAAATATTCATTTTTACCAACGAATTTTCAGTTAAAAAAAAATTTTTTTCAACAAAGTAGTTACATTTTGAAACAAAAATATGTAAAACCAAAACTGCGAATTTTCTATAAAACAGTTGAATTTTCAAGACGAAAATATTAATTTTGAACAAAAAAGTTCATTTTCAAACAAGTTCCGCGTCAGAATAGTAATTATCCGAGAGAATCCACAGTTCAAGATGAAAATTAAAATTTGTCTGCAAAATGTCGTCTTTCACGTCAGAATTATAATTCTTTTGTAAATATTTAAGGAAGATTTCACAAATATTTGAAAGATTTCAATAATTTCACAAAAATTTTCTAGATTTCAGAAAGATGTCAAAGAAATATTAAAAGATATCACCATTTTAGAAAATTAGATGAATTTTTTATTAAATAGTTGAATTTCCGACCAAGAAGATTAGTTTTCTACCTAAAACAGACAAATTATAAAAAAGTTTTCAACCAGATAAATATTTAAATTTAAAAGAATGATACATTTTTAACCAGAAATGGAATATTTAGATTTTCAGTTTAACAAATTATTTTCAAAACATTTTTCAACCAAAGAGATTAATTTTCAACTGTAATGATGAGTCTTCAATCTTCAATGTTGCGTTTGCAGAAAAATAAACGAATTTTTAACCAAATATTTGAATTTTCAAACAGGAAAATTAATTTTTTCCCTACAAAATATAAATTTGCAAACCAGATTCTTAAATTTTCTAACACAAAAGAAGAAAGTTCAACCAGGTAGTTAAATTTTCAAATAAAAATATTAATTTTTAATCAAAAATTACATGATTACACTTTTAGAAAAAATGCATAATTTTAAACGAAAAAACAACAACAAAATTTCAACAAAAAATATGATTTTTCAACTACGGAGATTAATTTTCAAATAAAATGTTGAATTTTCAATATTGTATTTTTAACTAAATATATGAATTTTTATCCCAATAGTTGATTTTCCAACCAATAAGATTAATTTTCTATCACAAAAGATGAATTATTAACCAGGTAATTGAATTTTAAACTAAAAAAGAATAATTTTAAATTTAAAAAATTGAAGGTTTACGTTTTCAACTTAAAATAAATAAAATAGACGAATTTTTAAGAAAATAGTAGAATTTTCAACCAAGAAGAATAATTTTTTCCAAGAAAAATCAATTTTTAATCAGATAGTTAAATTTGCTGACACAAAAGAAGAATCTACAACCAAATAGTTGAAATTTTAACTAAAAAAGATAAATTTTCCATCAATCATTGAGTGTTTAGGTTTTCAGTTTAAAAAATTAATTCCAAAACAATCTTCAACCAAACATGCTCATTTTTAACTAAATTGATAAATTTTCAAACTTCAAAATTGTATTTTCAACGAAATAGATGAATTTTTAGCCAAACAGTATTGTTTTCAAGCAAGAATATTAATTTTCTACCACAACAGACGAATTTTCAACCAAATCTTTAAATTTTAAACTAAAAAATATTGATTTTCAATCAAAAATTACAAGTTTACACTTTCAGATAATAAATTAAATAATATTAATCGCAAAAAACAAAAAATTTGGAACAATAAATATATAAATTTTCAACCAAAGAGATTAATTTTCAAATAAAATTATGAATTTTCAATATTGCATTTTTTACAAAATATATGATTATTTGACCAACTAGTTGAATTTCCAAACAATAAGATTAATTTTCTACCACAAAAGACGAATTTTCAACCAGACAATTAAATTTTAAACAGAAAAAGAATAATTTTCACTTAAAAAATAAAAGGTTTACGTTTTAATTAAAAAAATTAATGTAAAACCAAAAAAATAAAACGAACTTTCGACAAAATATATAAATTTTAAACCAAATAGTTAAATTTTCTGACACAAAAGAAGAATCGACAACCAAATAGATGAAATTTTAACTAAAAAATATAAATTTTAAATAAATCATGGAATGTTTAGGTTTTCAGTTAAAAAAATTAATTTCAAAACAATTTTTAACCAAACAGGCTGATTTTCAACTAAATTGATAAATTTTCAATCTTCAAAATTGTATTTTCACAGAAATAGATGAATTTTCAACCAGATCGTTAAATTTTAAACTAACAAATATTGATTTTCAATAAAAAATTACATGTTTACACTTTCAGATAATAAATTAAATAATATTAAACGAAAAAAAGAATAAATTTTGAACAAAAAATATATAAATTTTCAACCACAGAGATTAATTTTCAAATCAAATTATGAATTTTCAATATTGCATTTTCTAGAAAATATATGATTATTTAACCAATTAGTTGAATTTCCAAACAATAAGAATAATTTTCTACCATAATAGACGAATTTTTAACCCGGTAATTAAATTTTAAACAGAAAAAGAATAATTTTCACTTAAAAAAAATAATAAAAGGTTTACGTTTTCATTAAAAAAAATTAATGTAAAACGAAAAAAAACGAATTTTCAACAAAATATATAAA
Organism: Acraspis erinacei; assembly: GCA_035041075.1. NCBI lineage: Eukaryota > Metazoa > Arthropoda > Insecta > Hymenoptera > Cynipidae > Acraspis > Acraspis erinacei. The sequence goes on along the minus strand of JAWWLR010000054.1, from coordinate 71,248,524 downwards.
TTTTTAACCACAGGGATTAAATTTCAACTGCAATGATGTGTTTTCTATATTAAATATTACATTTTTTAACAAAATAGATTAATTTTCAACAAGATAGATGATTTTTAAGCAAATAGTTGAATTTTTAACCAAGAAGATTAATTTTTTTCCACAAAAAAATGAATTTTCAACCAGATAGGTAAATTTTCTAACACAAAAGAAGAATCTACAACCAAATAGTTGATTTTTCAACCAAAAAAGATCAATGTTCAACCTAAAATAATAAATTTTAAATCTGCAAAATTATATTTTAACCAAATAGTTGTGTTTTTAAGCAAGAATATAAATTTTCTACCCCAAAAGATCAATTTTCAACCAGATAGTTAAAATTTCAACTTAAAACGATTAATTTTCAACAAAAAATTTCAGAAAAATTTCCAAAGTTTTCACAAAACCTTCAAAGATTCGACAAAGACGAAGAATTTTTCATTTTTGCACTAGACCCGAAATTTGGTACCTTTTTTATCCGGAGTTCTAGGATTCTCAGAGTCATAATACTGAATAAGAGCATAAACCTCGTTAGGATTATAATTCATTTTTTCCATTTGCAAAAAGAAATACGACAAATATTTCCCTTTCGTGAAATAATCTTCCTTCAAATTATATTCTCCTTTTTCAACATCCATCAAACGCTCACATTCGTCACTCAAATCAGCCGAATCGGTTATAGAATAATCACTATCATCGCTACTATCATCGAC
>JAWWLR010000054.1:71223497-71245586 GCA_035041075.1 Acraspis erinacei | reverse complement strand
ATTTTTAACTTAACAGTTTAGATCGATTTTGAACTGAAAATGATTAATTTTCAATCAACAATTAAATGCTGACATTTTCAGCTAAAAAATGTTCGTTTCAAAGAAATTTTAAACCAAAAAGATTCATTCTTTAAAAAAATGATGAATCTGCAATTTTGAATATTGCACTTACAACAAAGAGATGAACTTTTAACCAAATTGTTGAATTTTTCGACCAGATAGTTCAAATTTTCAATTAAAAATATAAATTTTCACAAAAAATAGAATATTTACATTTTCAGCTAAAAAAACATTCATTTTAACACATTTTTCAACCAAAGTCATAAATTTTCAACTAAAATTATGTATCTTCAATCTTCAATATTACATCTTGAAAAAAAGATTAATTTTTAAGTGATTTTAACTCAATAGTTGAACTTTTAATCAAGACGATTAGTTTTCTACCAAAAAAGACGAATTATTAACCAAATTGATGAATTTTTAACCAAGAAGATTAATTTTCTAAACCAAGAGACGAATTTTCAACCATGCAGTTGAATTTTTAATTGAACAAGATAAATTATCACTCAAAAATAAAATATTTACACTTTCAACGAAAGGGATCAATTTTTAACTAAAATGATGAGTCTTCAATCTTCGATATTGCACTTTCAAGAAATAGATTTTTTTCAAATAGTTAAATAATAATATTAATTTTTTATGAAAAAAAGACGAATTTATCAACAAAATACTTCAATTTTCAATAAAAAATTTAATACATAAATGCTCAGAGGAAAAATAATAATTTTTAAACAGAGATAAATTTTCTACTAAAATTATGTCATAGCAGTTGAATTTTTAGCCAAGACGATTATTATTCCGCCAACAAGGATGAATTTTCAAACAAATAAATTAATTTTCAACCACATGATTAAATTTTCAACGAAAAAGGATTAATCTTCAACCAAAAATTAAATGCTCACATTTTCAGCTAAAAAATGTTTCAAACAAATTAAAAACGAGTGCTCGAGCAAATATTCGGATTTTAAACGAAAAAGATTAATTCTTTAAACAAAATGGTGAATCTTGAATTTTAAATATTGCACTTACAACAAAACAGATGAACTTTTAACCAAATTGTTGAATTTTTCAACCAGATAGTTCAAATTTTCAACTAAAAATATAAATTTTCACAAAAAATAGAATATTTACATTTTCAGCTTAAAAAACATTCATTTTAACACATTTTTCAACCCAATTGATAAATTTTCAACTAAAATTATGTATCTTCAATCTTCAATATTACATCTTAAAAGAAAGATTCATTTTTAAGTGATTTTAACCCAATAGTGGAATTTGTATTCAAGAAGATTAATTTTCTACCAAAATAGATGAATTATTAACCAAATAGATGAATTTTTAACCAAGAAGATTAATTTTCTAAACCAAAAGACGAATTTTCAACCAGGCATTTGAATTTTTAATTCAATAAGATAAATTATCACTCAAAAATAAAATATTTACACTTTCAACGAAAGAGATCAATTAATTAATTTTCAACCACATGATTAAATTTTCAACTAAAAAGGATTAATCTTCAACCAAAAATTAAATGCTCATATTTTCAGATAAAAAATGTTTGTTTCAAACAAATTAAAAACGAGTGTTCAAGCAAATATTTGGATTTTTAATTGAACAAAGTAAATTATCACTCAAAAATAAAATATTTACACTTTCAACGAAAGAGATCAATGTTTAACTAAAATGATGAGTCTTCAATCTTCGATATTGCACTTTCAAGAAATAGATTTTTTTTCAAATAGTGAAATAATAATATTAATTTTCTACGAAAAGAGGCGAATTTATCAACAAAATACTTCAATTTATAATAAAAAATGTAATACATAAATGCTCAGAGAAAAAATAATAATTTTTAAACAGAGATAAATTTTCTACTAAAATTATGCCATATTCAACTAAGCAGTTGAATTTTCAGCCAAGAAGACTATTATTCTGCCAAAAAGGATGAATTTTCAAACAAATAAATTAATTTTCAACCATATGGTTAAATTTTCATCTAAAAGGATTAATCTTCAACCAAAAATTAAATGCTTACATTTTTAGCAAAAAAATTAACTAAAAAAAATCAACAAAATATTATAATTTACAAACCAAAAACGAAAAATTTTCCACAAAGAATGGAACATTTACATTTTCATTTGAGAAAAATTACTGTCAAACCTAAAAAAATAGATTTTTCTGAAGAATAGTTAAATTTTCAACCAAAGAAATGAATTTTCATCTAAAATTACGACTTTTTAACAAAGAAGTTCCATTTTCAACGAAACAGATTAATTTGATAAAAAAGTAGTTTTTCTGTCGGCAAAAAAAGAGATCAACCAAATTGTTAAACTTTCAATCCAAAAAGACAAAGTTTCAAATAAAATGATGGAGATAAATTTTCAACCAAAAATATGAATCTTTAACCAAAAAATAAATTGTTAACTAATTAATTCATCTTCAAACTAAGTAATTAAATTTAAAAAACAAAAAATAATTAATTTTCAATCAAACTGTTGCATTTTCGACTGAAAAAGATCACTTTTTGACCAAAAATAAAATATTAAAATTTTTTATTAAAAAAAAAAACAGTAATATTAAGAAGAATTTTTTTTCGCAATACGGTGAAAGTTAAGTAAGTTTCCATAGTATTTTTGAAATTTTCTAAGAAATTAAACAAATGTCTTCCTTAGATTTGGCCGTAAGGACAAACTTGATGCAAAAAAGTCATCAAATTTCAAAAATGTGTAAATATGTATTTAAAACCTTGAAAAAAATATTATTTATCATATTTTAATAAATTTTAACAATATTTAGCAAAATATTATTGCTTTCAATTTTTTAAACCATGTGGTAGAGTCTAGAGGAAAAATTCTGAAACTACCGTAATATAATTCAGCAATGACATTTTTTTTTAATCGAAATTTATAGTTTTTTGCAATATCTTTTTATTATATTGTCGAACTTTCAATTAAACAGTTGAAACATCAACCAAAAAAGATAAATTTTCAACCAAAAAATTAAATTTTTAAGCAAAAATATATCATTTCTGTCAAAATAGATTATTTTTTATCAAATGAGTTGAATTTTCAAACAAGGTAGATTTTTCAGTTAAGAATGAACAAAAAATTCAAACCAAAGTTCAAGCACAGTTACATTTTTAGTCAAAAAAATATTTTCAACCAAGAAACGAATTTTAAAAAAATAATTAAATTTTCAACCCGAAAATATGAACTTTTAAGCCAAAAGGACGAATTTTCAAGAAAAAACAGCTGAATTTCCAACCAAAAAGGATGACTTTTTAACAACCCGCTTGAACATTCAAATATATAATTATCTTTTAACTAAAAATATATGCATATTTTTATTATCGAGTTGTAATTTGGAGAAGCGTCCCATAAAATTTTAATTTAAAAGCACAAGGAGGGAATTAATTTTTAAGAAAATATATGATTTTTCAACAACAGAGATGAATTTCCAACTAAAATAATTAATCTTCAATCATCAGTATTGAATTTTAAACCAAAAATGAGATTTTACATTTTCAGGACAAAAAAAAACTTTTTAAACAAAATTTTTAACCAAATAGTTTAATTTAAAAAAAAAAGAAGATTAATTTGGCACGAGGAAAGACGAATTTTCAACCAGATAGTTAGATTTTTAGCTGAAAAATATTCATTTTCAACCAATTCAACAAAACAGATGAATTTTTAAACAAATAATTGAGTTTTCAACCAAGAAGTTTAATTTTTACAATAAAATACGACCAGGTAGTCAAATTTTTAAATAAAAAAGATAAATTTTCAACCAAAAAGAGAATTTTCAGCTAAAAAATAATTTTATATCAAAAAAGGAAACGAATTTTCAACAAAATATATGAATTTTCAACAACAGGAATTAATTTTCAACTAAAATGATGAATCTTCAATATTATATTTTCATCAAAATCAGTAAAAAATCATTTTCTACGGACGAGATTAATTTTCCACTAATATTCTGAAATATTCAACTGGATTAGTCACCTTTTTAATTAAAGTAATTAATTTTTTTAATCTTTAAAAAAACCTGTAAAATAGTTCACTTTTAAATCATAAAGATAAATTGTCAACGAAAATGATGAATTTTCAACCAAAAATTCAATAGTTAAGTTTTCAGAGAAATAAAAATTATTTTCAATCAAAGAGATGAATTTTCAACTAAAATTATGGAATATTCAACTGCTATTCAACCTTTAAAAAATTCGTAATTCAACCAAATTTTGCAAAAATTTCTGATATTAATTTTTTTATAATACGCCTGATTTTTAGAAATCTTGGAAAATTTCAATATATTTAATTTTTATAGGACAGAACTGCATTTTTATAAACCTCAAATAGCCTACAAAAAATAAAATAATTTTAAAAGTTTTGCAAAATACGTATTTTTGGTTTGAAAATTGAACAATTGCTTGCAATCTTTTTTCTTTTTTGACTAAAAAAACTTTTGGTGGCTGTAAACACATCACTTTTTCTAGAAATTAACAATTTTTGGTTCACAAAACAACTATCTGTTTGAACTGGCTCTGAATTCGATCTCGAATGTTTCCGCTCTGTTTATATTTATAATTATATAGTGCTCATTTCATGAGCACTTTTCTTCCCGTTATAGAGCATTAGTGATTTTTTTAAATAATAGAAAAACTAAAGTTTTCATTCTGAACAATTTAAAAGCGCAAATTTACAAAAAATACAAAATTAGAAAATAATAAAATTGTTTTTAAAATATAATGACAAATCAAATTATATATTTGAAATGGAAATTTTTCGAGCTTTACGATTTTTTTTATAGAAATTGTCAGAATTATTTTATTTGAAAATTTATGATCAAAAAGTCTTTTCAATTCTCGCATCAACTTTAAATTATGAGAATGAGAACATTTTTAATATAAAAATCGATTTCTAATATAATATAATTGTCCATAACTTTCTTACTCTGTAAGAAAATTTATTAATCTTATAGGTCAATCGATTTGCCTCGTGGAAAATTCAACTGCGTTGTACAAAATTCGTCTTTTGGCTTGAAAATTAAAAATTTTTGTAGAAAATGCAACGATTTGATACAAAATTAAAATATTTTGTAGAAATTTCTTCTTTTTCAACTCGAAACATTTTTCTTCTGTTTCAAAATTCGTCTTTTTCTGAAAAATTAATGTTCTTGGTAAAATTCGTCTTTGCTAGCAGAAAAATAATTTTCTTGATTGACAATTCAACAACTTTGGTTAAAAATTTATGTATTTTGTTGAAAATTCGTCTTTTTGTTTAAAAATATTCTTCTTGGTTGAAAATTCAACAATTATGGTTAAAAATTTATTTATTTTGTTGAAAATTCGTCTTTGTGTCAGAAAATTAATCTTTTTGATAGAAAATTCAACGACCTATTTGTTTGTAAACGAAGTATCTTTTAGGCTTAATTGGTTTTTTTTTTTGTTAAAAAAATAATCTTTTTAATTTAAAGATATAACTATTTTGTTAGAAAATTTTACAAAAGAAAAAAATATAAATTAAAAATTAATCAAATTAAATCTGGACTAACATCACAAACATTATTTAAACTATTTAGCAGAAAATGTATAAAATTTGTTGAAAATTCGTCTTTTTGGGAAGAAAATTAATCTTTTTGTTTAAAAATGCAATCTTTCTATTTTTTTAATTTAATATTATATTTCTAATTTGTAGAAAATTCGTTCTTTTTTTGTTGTTGAAAATTAATTTACTTTAATGAAAATTAAACTACTCAAGTTTTAATTAGAAAGCGATATTGATTTGTTTAAACTTCTAACTGAATATTTAGTTATAAAATTCTAGAAACCAAAGAAATATAAACTAAAAATTAATAAAATAAAATTGGGATTAACATAAAATACATTGTTTAAACTATTTCGTTGAAAATTCATATTTTCAGGTGAAAAATTAAACTGTTTTGTAGAAAAATCGTTTTTTTTTAACTGAAAAATTCCATTTTGGATGAATTTAACAATTTCTGATTGAAAGTAAAAATCTGTTTTGGTCGAAAATAAAATTTATTGTTGAAAATTGATGTATTATCTTAAAAATTCGTCTTGTTTGGCTAAAACTCTTATTATTTGGTTCGAAATTGAATTCATTTGTTGAGAATTCAGCAATTTTGTTAAAGACATACTTCTTGGTTAAATATTCAAATGATTTGTTGAAAATTCATCTTTAAAAAATGATATTTTTTAGTTAAAAACTCTAAAAAATATTCAGATACAACATTTTAGAAACGAAAAAAAATATAAAATAAAAATTAATAAAATAAAATTTGGTCTAACATCACATTCATTGTAAAAACTATTTCTTTCAAAATCCGGCTTTTTTATAGAAAATTAATCTTCTTGTTTGAAAATATAACTATGCTGTTAAAAATATTTGTAAATTGTTGAAAATTTATATTTTCGGATGAAAAATTCAACTCTTTTGTCAACAAATTCGTTATTTTTGTATTGAAATTTATTTATCTTTAACGAAAAAGTAACTATTCCATATTTGGTTAAAAGCTGATATTTTTTAGTTTAAAAATATAACTATTAAGTTAGAAAATTGCAGAAACAAGAAAAATATAAATTATAAATTATTGAAATAAAATTTGGACTAAAATCATATTCATTTTCCAAACTATTTACTTAAAAATGTACCTAATTTGTTGAAAAATTCATCTTTATTGGTAGAAAATTAATCTTTTTGTTTGAAAAGTCAAGAATTTTGTTATAAAAACTATGTATTTTGTTGAAAATTCATATTCTCGGGTTTAAAATTCAACTAATTTGTTAAAAATTCGTATTTTTTAGAATAAAATGACCCTCTTTGGTTGAAAATTCACGTTTTTGTTAAAAATTAATATTCTCGATTTGAAAATTCAACTTAAAATGGGAACTAAAAATTAATAAAATAAAAAATTGGTCTAAAATCATATCCATGTCAAAAAAATTTTCATTAAAAATTCGGCTTTTTATAGAAAAGTAATCTTCTTGTTGAAACTTTATATTCTCGAAGTGAAAATTCAAAAGTTTTTTTGAAAATTAATTCTATTTAATGAAAATTTAGCCACTTCATATTTGGTTAAAAACTGATATTTTTCAGTGTAAAAATATAAATATTAAGTTAGAAAATTGTAGAAACAAGAAAAATATAAATTATAAATTATTAAAATAAAATTTGGACTAACATCACATCCATTTTTCAAACTATTTACTAAAAAATGTACCTAATTTGTTGAAAAATTCTTTTTTTTTTTAGAAAATTAATCTTTTGTTTGGACATTAAACAATTATGTTAAGAAGTTTTATATTTTGTTGGAAATTCGTCTTTTTTGGAACAAAATTAATCTTCTTATTTGCAAATTCAAATGATTGGTTGAAAATGAACTTTTTTGTCAAAACTTCATATTCACGGTTGGAAAATTCATCTCAAATGCAGAAAATTCATTTTTTTTTTTAAAGAATTAATTCCTTCCAATACATTACTTAAGTTTTGGTTAAAAAATAAATTTTTGAAGTTTAAAAATATATCTACATATTTAGTTATAAAATTTCAGAAACAAAAAACTGTAAACTAAAAATTAATAAAATAAAATTTGGACTAAAATCATATCCATGATAAAAAAAATAAAAATTCCGCTTTTTATAGAAATTTTCTTGTTGAAAATTTATATTCTCGGAGTAAAAATTCAAAAGATCTGTTGAAAATTAATTCTCTCAAATGAAAAAGTAACTATTCCATATTTTCTAAAAAAAAACTTATCCTTTTTAGTTTAAAAATCTAACTATTTTCTTTAAAAATGTTATATACGAACAAAATATAAAGAATAAATTATTAAAATAAAATGTGGACTAACTTCATATTCATTTTCCAAACTATTTAATTAAAAATGTACTTAATTTGTTGAAAGACTCATTTTTTTTTAGAAAATTAATCTTCTTGTTTAGAAATTAAACAATTTTTTTTAAATTACGTATTTTGTTAAAAAGTTTTGTATTTTGTTGAAAATTCGTCTTTTTTGGAACAAAATTAATCTTATTTCTTTTTTAAGTTTAAAAATCTAATATCTAATAATCTAATAATAATTTTAAATCTACATATTTAGTTATTAAATTTCAGAAACAAAAAAATGTAACCTAAAAATTAATAAAATAGGGACTAATATTTTATCTATTTAAAAAAAAATCATTAAAAATTCGGCTTCTTTATAGAAAAGTAATCTTCTTGTTGAAAATGTATATTCTCGAAGTGAAAAATCAAAAGTTTTGTTGAAAATTAATTCCCTTAAATGAAAAACTAATTACTCCATATTTTATCAAAAAGACTTATCCTTTTTAGTTTAAAAATCTAACTATTTAACTAGAAAATGTTATAAACGAACAAAAAATAAAGTATAAATTATTGAAATAAAATTTGGACCAACATCATATTCATTTTCCAAACTATTTACTTAAAAATGTATCTAATTTGTTGAAAAATTCGTATTTTTTTATAAAAAAAATAAATTTTCTTGACCACAAAAAAGTCTAATAAATAAACCATCTCACCTTCAGCGCAAATACTTTGTCGATCTTTTCCCAGAGTTTTGTTTCTTCTCGCGCAACACTCGATATTATTAATCGGGAGACACATCGCTCGTGAATTAGAAGCTTCATTTTCTAGCAAAGTTTCGTGATAATTTTCTTCGTGTAATACAACTTCCGATTTCATAGAAGTCCGACTCAAAGTTGGAGATAAACGACTGACTGTTAAACTCTGCGGAGGAGTTCTGCTCCTCTCGGTCATCGCGCAACAGAGCGACAATTTTGTACTCGTATTTGAGCTATGTGAATTTTCCGTTTTTGAATTTCTGTGATGTTCCCCATCTCTCTGAGAAGCCTCAAAACATCCCACTTTCGTCTTCTTATTCATGAGCATCTGGCAAAGCGATTTTTTCTTCTGCTTCGATTTCGGCGAAATTTCTGCCTTCGTGATGCTTTCGTTACAGCTATCCATTGTGGAAAATTTGGTCAGAAAATTTTTATAAACTTAGGTCTGATTTCATTAACTTTCTAATCAAGCCTTTCAGCAATTATTCTTCGAAAATGAAACTTTTCATTCAGAATGTAACTAGATTTTACACACAAATCGAAATATCTAGAAATTTGAGATCTAGTAATCGATTTCATTTTTGGCTTAAGTACTCTTAGTAACACTTTTATTTTAATATTGACTAAACTTTTTGTAAAAAGTCTTTGACTAGAACTGTTGGAATTAAAAATACTTTGACTCCGATTTTATTCTTTTCTATTTCTGTTTTATTAGGCAGAAAAGAATGAAGAAAAAGGGCGAGAGTGATAAATGTTTCAGTGTTCGAACTATAGAAAAAAAAGTAACTCGGTCATCCGAATAGAAAATTGATGTTCCTAAATTTATATAAGGTATTGCGAAATTCACTGCAGCTTTAATTTTTGGCAATGTTGATAATTGTTCTTTGCGTCACGAGCGAAAATCGTGAGAAATTTTAGATTCGTGACGACTCCAAAAGCCCGGGACGACACTCTCACCTCTGCTTCCATGCTCCGAAAATGCACTTTTTTGAGCCCTGAAATTGATAACAGTGTTCCACGAAGTCAATAATGTGCACTTTTATACATGAGTCACTATTTGTTGTCTACATAACGGGAAACGAATTGATTATTCAGCCATTTCTACTTTTTACATCGAGCGACTGTTATCACCTTGCGCACCTGTCAAACTAGCAGACGACACTGAAGTGGTGGGCTTTCCAGTCACCAGAGTGCGCGATCTTATCGGGTCCGAGTTCTAGGAAAATTCAAATTTATTATATGAAAATGAGCTTTTTTATACAAATTATTAATAAAAGTGTATAGCTCAGTCGTAAAATAGAGTTAAATGGTCAGTTATTCAGTTTCAACAGCAAAAATTTCATATTTCAAGTACGTTCACCACAGTTTCACTTTCACAGACAGTTTCGTAGTACCCATTTTCAAAAGTTTTCTTTTTTTTATAGCGAAAACTAAAAAAAAACATATTTTCAAATTACAAAACCAACTGTTTTGGAGAAAAATCGTCTCTTTTTTTGGTTGAATGTCATTTATTTTGATTAAATTCATTTGTTTAATTTAACTGTATTTTGATAAAAACAGTTTTTTTCGTTAAAAATAGATTAATTGAACATTTATTTTGTCCATTTTTTGTTTAAAATTTGCCTCTTTTAGTTTAAAAATGAAACATGAAGATGAAAATACATGCATTTTATTGAAAATTCGACCCTTTCGGTTTAATATTAATCTTGATGCTTAACAATGAATTTTTTGTTGAAAAATCTATTTTCGGTTAAAAATGTAACTAAATTATTAAAAAATTCCTTCTTCTGTTACTGAAAATTGATTTTTTTAGTTTAAAATTGTATTTTCTTAGAAAATTAAAAAAAAGTGCAAAATTGAACTATTATTAAAAAATATTTTCTTTTTAGTTGAAAATTCTTTAGTTTTGATTGAATATTTAAATACACATTTTGTTTACGTCTCCTTTTTTTGGCTTTAAACTATTTTTTAACTGAAAAATTGAACTATTATCTTTTTGGTTAAATTTTTGTTTGGTTTGTAAATTCATTTCTTTTGATGAAAATTTAACCATTTTATTTAAATTCAACTATTTTTTATATAATATTAGCATTTTTTTAATATCAACTATTTAATTTCTTGTTGAAAATTCATCTTTTTGGTTCAAAGTTGTACTGCTTTAATAAAAAGTAATTTTTTGTTTGAAGATTCATTACTTTAATTGAAAATTTATCTCTTTAACTGAAATTGCAACTATTTTATCGAAAAATTTCCTTTCTTTCGCTTTAAAATTAAATATTCGATTTTTGATAGAAAATGTTTTTCTTTTTTATTTGAAAATTAAGTTAAGAGACAATTGAAAATTATTCTAAAATTTGGGAAATTATTTCGAAACTTTTGAAGTATTTTAAAGGATCTAGAGAGGATAAACAAATTTTCTTAAGATTCCTAGGAGAAAATTTTTTTTATTTTAAAACGCAATTTTTTTGTATTTTGCGTGATTTCAAACAAATTTCTGAAAAAAATACGAAACAGTATCCCCCCTTCCCAAACAAAGAATTTAAAAAAAGTGTTGAAATATTTACGAAAAAAATAAATTTTGAACTTAAATAATTTATCGCCAGATAAGAAAAATAAATTTTAACAAAATAGTCGAATTTTCTACAAAAACATGAATTTTCAAACAAAAATTTTAATTTGCTACGAAAAAAGAAAAATTTGGAAAAATACTTGAATTTTCAGCTGAAAGAAAGAAATTTTTCACCAAAAAAGGAATAGTTAAAAAAAATTAATTTAAAAAAGTGTTAAATTTTCTACCAAAGAAATAAGTTTTCAACTAAAATAATTAATCATCAGGCAAGAAAGAGCTTATAACCAAATAGTTGAATTTTAAACAAAAAAGATGAATTTCCAAACCAAAAAATTAATTTTCTGCCAAAAAAGACGAATTAAAAAAAATACACAGATTTTCAGCTGAAGTAAATAAATTTTCAAACAAAATATAAATTTTCAACGAAATAGCGGAATTTGGTAAAATAGATGAAATTTCAATCAAAAAGTTGTATTTTTAATTAAAGGGGATAAGTTTCAAATGAAAATGGAATATTTAATTTTTCAGTTGATTAATTTTCATCAAAAAAAGACGAATTTTCAACCAACAATTTTTAAGTTTTCAACAAAAAATGGAATAGTTATATCCTTAATTAAAAGATATATTTAAAAAATGAACTTTTAAAAAATGTACAGTTTTTTACGATATATTTTCAACCAAGAATGTAAATGTTAAATTTATAACTTACAAAATAATTTTCAAGAAGAAAAACGAAAAAAGCGGTTAAGAATTTAACCAAGGTGTGGATTCTTAATCATAAAGCTGCATTTCTAACTAAAAAGATAAATTTTCAATACAAAAATGAATTTTTCACGAAAATGTAACAGCTAGTTCAGGTGATATTTCAAATAAAAACATTTTAATTTTTAAAGAAAAATAGTTGCATTAAAAAAAGACCTTTTAACAAAATGGATGAATTTTCGACCAAAAAATATGAATTCCTAACGTGTGGTGATAGTTTTCTGTATAAAAATATAAAACTGTTGAGAAAAAAAAAGCAAAAGAACTGTCCAGTAGTTGAAATATTTGATTTTTTTTTATTTAATCTGAATTTTCGCGGAAATTTTACTACAATTGCTAACGGTACCTACGGTTGGTAAGCTCCTTTGTTTTCAATGTTCAAGAAATATCCAGTAGAGGCGCTGAAAACTCATGATGAGGAATTCAAATTCAAAACTTTTTTCAAATTTTGTATACTTTATAAATTATACGTATTTTGCAATTGACAACATTTCAGCAATTTATACGGATATTTTTATAGTCCACAAATGATATGACCCGATCGTTCCTACTTTTTTACCGCTAGAGATAAAATACAAAATACAGATTCGCCGGCTTATCCGTTAGCGATTCGTCGGTAGTCGGCAGTTGGTGTCAAACATGAGTTTCATAATAGTGCTTAGTTCATTTTTATGCGTATTTCTGATTTTCCTCGCGTTAATATGGCTAAGAAATCGAGAAAAGGACAGCATTTGTATTCTAGTGTTGGGAGACATCGGGAGAAGTCCTCGAATGCAATATCACGCCATTTCTTTTGCAAAAGAAGGATTTTCTGTCCAACTTATAGGTTATCCTGGTTCGGCACCTTTGAAACGATTTCACGAATTTCCCAATGTTAAGATCGACTATATCAAGCCGCCTCCGGATTTAACAAACAGTAATGGATATTCTTAATGTACAAATAGCTTATTAAAATTGAAATTACCTCAGTTTGATAATGTTGAAGGCGTTGAACATTTATGCGACATAACCTCAAAAATGCATAATATTCTTGATTTTTAGGCTTGAATCGGACGATTTCCTACGTAATAAAAGTGGTATGGCAATCTGTAACTCTTTTTTGCGTGCTGCTTGCTAAATGTCGTTCCGGAAACTTGATGCTGCAAAATCCACCTGCGATACCGACGATTCCGATTTGCTGGTTTTACTGCCGCATTTCAAAGACGAAATTCGCGATTGATTGGCATAATTACGCGTATACGTTGATGGCCTTGAACCTGGGACAAAAACATCTTTTGGTGAAATTGGCCAAATTTTTCGAAGCACAGTTCGGCCGAAAGGCTGATTATAACTTTTGTGTTACGAGAGCCATGAAAGTTGATTTGGAGAACAGATGGGGCATTGTGTAAGTTATTTATTATTATTATTAGTATTATTATGTGTGTGATACAGAATCTGGAAAAAAGTTATTGAATTTTGAAAAAAGTTCTGGAAAAAGTGGATCTTTTGTATTTAAAGGTATAATCCTCTTTGAAAATTCATCTTTTGCATCGGAATTTCAACTATCATAATTTTAACTATACATATATATTTTTTTTTGGTGGACCTTTTATTTTTTATTCTTCTACGTTAGAAATTGTTCTTTTTGATTGCAAATGTTTATACTTTTTGAAAATTTGTTGTATTTTGGTTGAAAATTTAACTATTTTATTTGTGCTTCAAAGTGGATGATTTTTACTATTAATTTCAACTTTTGGTTAAAAATTTACAGATATACATTTTTTTCCCTTCAAATTCATTGTTTTTCGATAGATTTTTTTCTTTCTTTCCATCCTTCTAGGTTAAAAATTCAGGTAGTCAATTAAAAATTTTAATATTTTATTTTTGCTTCAAAATTTATATTGTTTAGTAATAAATTCAAATCTTTGGTTATCAATTTATTTTTTTTGTTGAAAATTTATATATATTTCCAATTCGTTGTTTTTTGATAGAGATTTGTTTTTTATTTTTCCAGGTTAAAAATTCACATTGTTGATTGAAAATTTAATTTTTTTTTTAAATTGCTGGTTTTTGTTGTTAAAAATTGAAATATTTTAATTTTTAATTCAATATTAATTGTTTTTACTAATAAATTCAAGAATTTGTTTGAAAATGTAACTATTTGGTTAAACATTGATCTCCTTTGGTTAAAAATCGGAACATCTTTGTTCAAATGCGTTGTTTTTTGGTAGAAAATCAATTTTATAGGTTGAAAATCGATGTTTTTGATTGAAAATTTAACCATTTTTTTTAATTCGTCGTTCTTTGGATGAAAATTGAACAAGTTTATTTTTGCTTCAAAATTGACTAGAAATTCAACGATTTGGTTAAAAATTCAACTATTTGGTTAAAAATTTCTTGTTTGTTAAAAAATTAAAAATATTTTTTTCAAATTCGTTGTTTTTTGGTTGAAAATTCAACTGTTTTTTTTTGCTTCAAAATTGATCTCTTTTAGTTACAAATTCAATTATTTGGCTACAAATTTAACTATTTGTTTAAAAATTTAACTATTTTTTGGTTGAAAATTGAAATATATTGTTTCAAATTCGTTAGTTTTGGTAGAAAATTAATTTCTGGGTTAAAAATAATCCTTTTGATTGAAAATTTAATTATTTCATTAAAAATTAGTTGTTTTTTTGGTTGAAAGCTTAATTTTTTTAATTCGTTGATTTTTGGTGTAACATAAATCTTCTTATTTGAAAATTCATCTTTTGTATCGAAAAAAAACTAATTGGTTGAAAATTCACTTTTTTTGTAGAAAATTTAACTATGTGTTTTTAAATACGTTGTTTTTTGTTAGAAAAGTTGTTTTTAATTCTTTTAAGTTAAAAATTCATCCTTTTAATTGTAAATTTAACTATTTTCTGAACATTTTTTATCTTTTAGTTAAAAATTAAACTACTTTTATTTTTGCTTAAAAATTGATCTTTTTGAAAATTTAATTTAATTTAATTAATTTAGTTAAATTTCTATGTTAAAAGTTCACATTGTTATTGAAAATTAGACTATTTGTTGAAATTTTCTTTTGTTGTCAAAAGTAATTTTTTAAACGGAAAATTTAACTTATTCCAATTGAGTATTCTATATTTTTTTATTATTATTTTATTATAAATTTTTTTAATCTATATTAATTATTTCTATAGTTTTTTTTAAACTTAAATTTTAATTACTTAACTTTTTGTTAACAATTTATTTTTTTAGTCGAAATTTTTTGTTGTTGAAAATTCAACTGTTTCAGTTGAATATTCATTGTTTTAGGTGAAAAATCATCTTTTTGGCTTAAAATTCAACTATTCCTATTCTTTTTAATTGAAAAAAACTAATTGGTTGAAAATTCATTTTTTAGAAAACTTACTATGTATTTTCATATACGTTGTTTTTGTGTGTGTAGAAAAGTATTTATTTTTTATTCTTTTACGTTAAAAATTCATCATTTTGATTAAAAATTTAACTTTTTTCTGAATATTTTTTGTTTTCTGGTTAAAAATTAACTATTTTATTTTTTCTTAAAAATTTATCTTTTTTAGTCACAAATTCAACTATTTGGTTGAAAATTTAACTATTTGGTTACAAATTTTAATCTTTTTTCCTCCTTCAAATTCGTTTCTTTTATAAAAAATTTAATTTGTATGTTCAAAATTCATATTTTTTATTGAAAATTAGCATTTTCTGGGGTTGAAAGTTTAATATATTTTTGTTTAAGTCTTTATTTACTTTTTTTAATTCTTTCTTTTTCGTAGAAACTTATTTTTCTAGGTTAAAAATTGATAGTTGATGTTTGAAAATGTAAGTATTTTTTTGAAAATTAATTTTGGTTGCTAAAAGTTAGTTTTTTTGTTGAAAGTAATTTTGTAACTGAAAATTTACCTTATTCTAATGGAATATTCCATAGTTTTAGTGGAAAGTTCATCTGTTTTATTTAATATTAATTTTTTTTAAAACTTAAAACTTAATTATTTAAGTTTTGGTTAGCAATTTATATTTTTTAGTAAAAATGAATTATATGTTGAATATTCATTGTTTTAGTTGAAAACTCATGTTTTTGGTTTATAATTTCTTTCTTTTAGGTTAAAAATTCATCCTTTTGATTGAAAATTTAACTGTTTTCTGAACATTTTTATTTTTTTTGTTCAAAATTTAACTATTTTATTTTTGCTTAATAATAGATCGTTTTTAGTCAGAAATTCAATTGTTTGATTAAAAATTTAACAATTTTGTTCAAACTTTTAATCTATTTTTTATAGGAAATTAAATTTCTAGGCAAAAAATTAATCTTTTTGATTGAAAATTGATATTTTTTAGTCACAAATTCAACTATTTGGTTGAAAATTTAAGTATTTGTTTACAGTTTTTAATCTGTTTTTTTCCAAATCGCTTTTTATAGAAAATTAAATTTCTAGGTTTAAAATACATATTTTTGATTGAACATTAGTTTTTTTCTGGTGTAGAAAGTTTGACATATTTTTTTCAAGTCTTTGTTTTTTTTAGGAAATAAGTTTTATTCTTTGAAAATTAATCTTTCGTATAGAAAATTCATCTGCTTCGTTAAAAATTAATTTTTATAGTTAAAAAGTTAACTATTTTTTTAGTTCGTTGTTTTTTGGTAGAAACTTATTTTTCTAGGTTAAAAATTGATTTTTGATGTTTGAAAATGTAACTTATTTTTGCAAGTTAATTTTTGTTGTTAAAAATTAATTTTTTTTGTTTAAAATAATTTTTTAACCGAAAATTTACCTTATTCTAATTGAATATTCCATAGTTTTAGTGGAAATTTTATCTGTTTGGTTTAACATAAAGTTTTTTTTAACTTAGAACTTAATTATTTAAGTTTTGGTTAACAATTTATATTTTTAAGTAAAAATGAATTATTTGTTGAAAATTCAACTATTTTAGTTGAAAACTAATCTGTTTGGTTTAAAATTAAACTATTTCTATTCTTTTGAATCGAACAAAAGAACTAATTGGTTGAAAATTAATTTTTTTTAAAAAACTTAACTATTTTCTGAGCATTATTCTTTTTTTTGTGGTTGAAAA
Organism: Acraspis erinacei; assembly: GCA_035041075.1. NCBI lineage: Eukaryota > Metazoa > Arthropoda > Insecta > Hymenoptera > Cynipidae > Acraspis > Acraspis erinacei. The sequence goes on along the minus strand of JAWWLR010000054.1, from coordinate 71,228,541 downwards.
TTTAAGTATTTTATTTTTGCTTAAAAATTGATCTTTTTTAGTCACAAATTCAACTGTTTGATTGAAAATTTAACAATTTTGTTAAAACTTCTCTTCTGTTTTTTTATAGTAAATTAAATTTCTAGGTGAAAAAATTCGCTTTTTAAATTAAAAATTTAACTATTTTATTGAAAGTTATTTTTGTTGAGATGAAAGTTAAACATATATTTTTTTAATTCGTTTTTTGGTAGAAACTTATGTTTCTAGCTTAAAAATTGATTGTTGAAAATGTAACTATTTTTTTGGAAATATAGTTTTTTGTTGAAAGTAATATTTTAACTGAAAATTTAATTATTTAAGTTTTGTTTAACAATTTATCTTTTTTAGTAAAAATTAATAATTTGTTTTGTTGAAAATTCAACTATTTTCTTGAAAATCCATTACTCTTGATTGAAAATTAATTTTCCCAACTAAAAGTTCAAATATTCTATTATTTTGATAAAAATTGATATTTTTTATTGCAAAATTTAGATATTTTTTTCAAAATTCATTTTTTTCCAATTTGTTGCTCTGTTGTGTCACAAATTAAACTATTTTGTTGAAAATTTAACTATTTTCTGATAATTTTTCTTTTTTTTTGTTGTTGAAAATTTAAGTATTTTATTTTTTCTTAAAAATTGATCATTTTTAGTCACAAATTCGACTGTTGTATTGAAAATTTAACAATTTGGTTAAAATTTTTATTCTATTTTATTTAGAAAATTAAATTTTTAGGTTAAAAATTCATCTTTTTGATTGAAAATTAGTTTTTTCTTATTTAGAATGAATTATTTTAACTGAAAATTTAAATGATCCATTTCTGGTCGAAAATTTATCTTTTTTGATAGAAATTTATACTTTTTGGTTAAAAAATTATACTATTTCGTTGAAAACTTACTTTAAGTTTATTTAAAATTATGCTTTTTACTGAAAATTTAATTTTTCCTATTTTTAGTTGAAAACTTATATCTTTAGGTGAAAATTCAACTATTTGTTGGAAATCCATATTTTTTTATAAAGATTTGTTTTAATATGTGAAAATTTATCTTTTTAGTTGATTCATAATTTTCGATTAAAATTTATTTGAACTATCCCACTTTGTGTAGAAAATTTACCTTTTTTGATCGAAATGTAATCTTTTTGGTTAAAAAATGTCCTGTTTTGTAGATAATTTAATTGTTACATTTTTGTATTAAGAATTCATTTCTTTGGTTGACAAAAATGTACTAGTTAAAAAGTCGTTTTTTTTATAGAAATTTCATCTTTTGGGTTGAAAATTGCACTATTTCGTCAAAAATTCATTATTTTGGTTGAAGATTCATCACTGTGATTAAAAATTAATTTAACAAAAATTTTTAATATTAAAAACAAAAAATTACTTGAAAATTTATATGTTTTATTGAAACTGTATCTTTTTTGTTAGAAAATTTATCTTTCGGGATTAAAATTAAATTATTTTGTTGGGAATTAATTTTTTTGGTTGAAAGTTTTTTTAACTAAAAATTTAATATTTCTATTTTTGGTTAAACAATCATTTTTCTTTATAAAAAAATTATTTTGTTGAAAATTCGCTTTTTTTTGGTTGAAATTTTATTTTTCTAACATTTTAACTATTCGAATTTCGGTTTGAAAATTGATATTTTTTATGTGAAAGTGCATGTACTTTGTGGAAAGTGAGGCTTTTTTGGTAGAAAAATAATCCTTTGGATTTAAAATTCAACTAACTATTTGGTTAAAAATTAATAAATTTTGTTAATGATTCATCATTTTAATTACAAATTCATTTCTTAGGTTCGAAATTTATCTGTTTGATTTGAAAACTCAACTAAAAACTGTTTAAAACGTACTTCAAAACGAAGTTTTTTGTATTAATATTATTAATTTTCCAGGTTTATGGTTGGTTTTATACCTATAGATTTCTGTCTCGAATTCCTTTGAAATATTTTTGGGTATTTTTAAATATTCCAAAAAATGTTAATGGATTTCAATAATTGAAAGGAATTTTTTTAAGATTTTATGTTATTTAAAAAAATTCTAAGACATTTTCAAGAGCTTTGAATTAAAAATATTTCAATAAATTTATAAATATTCCAAGGAATTATTAATTATTTTCATTAATTTGAAGGGATTTCAAAGCGTTTGGAATATTTTAGGCTAAAGAATTTTCTAGAATTTTGGAAGATATTGAACGGTTTTACTGGACCTAAAAGGTTTACATTTTTTTAAAGATTCCACATTATTTTATAAGATTTCAGTGCATGCTGAATTCTTATTAATTTATTCTAATTTATTTATATTGTTTTGAATTTCATGAATTCTCTATAATTTTATTAATTCACTTGATTTTTTTAAATTAATATAAATTCTTCTGTATTTACTTAATTAAATTAATTTGTAAAAGTTTGTATTTAATTGATTCGGAGGTTTAATTGTTTGTATTGTTAAAAAAATTTTTATTGCTTTGTAGACATCAGTAACTTTTTTATTATAAACTTTTTTGGTTGAATTCCCTTTAATTTTTCTAAGCTTATTTCAAAGTTACGGAATTCAAATAAGTTTTTTCATATTCTTAAATTGGTTTCAATTCATTTGAATCTTTTTTTTTAAATCCACTTTGAATTTTTATGTATTTAATGGAATTTTGATACTTTACCTTAAATTCCTTTAAATTTATTCTAATTTTTCGGAAATCAATAGTATTTTTTGTATTAAAAAATTTTATACAATGCATTTGAATTCTTTTGAACTTGCCTACAATAATACTCATTGTTATTTCATCTTATTGTTCATCACAGAAATATATTAAATGACTTTATTTTTACTTATAAGTTTTATTTTTAAAATACTCTCAAAATATTTCAATCATTTTTGAGGATTTCTGTAAATATCGTCATAGAATTTCACGGGATTTAAAAATATTTTTGTAGTTTTCAAATTATTTGGAATTATTTTTTGGAATTCATCTTGCATTCTTAATAATTTAGCCTAGATTCTATTAAATGATGTGGAATTCTTTTGATTTTTTTGCAATTCACTTGCATTCTTCTTAATTTAATTTTACTTAATTCAATGAATTTTTTTCTAAATTTAATTCTACTTAATTCAATTGATTTTTGAACTTACAATTTTTTTTTATTAAATTGATCCTCAGAATTCATTGATAAAACTATCTAAGGATTTGAAATATTTTAAGGTATTTTTCCAAGTACTTTGGCATTTTCAAGTGCTTTACAAAATTTAAAAGTATTTCAAAACATATTAAAGGATCTGTATTATTTGATGTTTTTTGCAGACCCTCTCTTTTTCAGAAAATATTCCAAGAAATAACACAGAAAAAAATATAAATAAATATAAATAATAATAATTATTATAATTTTCCTGATTTCTTCATAATTTTTCTTAAAAAAGAATTGACAGTAAAATAATAAAAGAATTATTTTAAGTTTACAGTAGTATTTATTGTAAACTCTGAGCAACTTCTGCCAATGGTATTGCATACATTGTTAAATCTTCAGTTAAAAAAAATGTTTAACAAAAAAAAGGATTTTTTAACCAGTTGAATTAAAACAAAAAATATAATTTTTTAACGAAAAATCGAGTAGTTGAACTTTTACTCAGGAGAATTAATTGTCAGTAAAAAATACGGATTTTGCATAAAAAAGAATAATTTTATACACAATAGTTCAGTTTTCAAGACAAAAGGACAATTTTTATTGTAGACAGTTGAATTTTAACTTTAACTCATGAATTTCAAACTAAAAAAAGTTATTTTTCAACGAAGAAAGCTGACTTTTCTATCATAAAATATGAAATTTCAATAATTAAAGATGAATTTCAAAGCCACACTTTCAATTTTCAACTAAAAAAAATTGTTTAAACGAAAATGTAATGGTTAAATTTTCAATTAAAAAAATTACGTTTACTTCCTTTATTTCCTTAGTTCCAAATTAATTTTTTTACCTGAAAATTTAACTATTCCATTTCTGCTTGAAATTTTATATTTTTTAATAGAAAATTAAACTATTTAGTTAAAAATGAAAGTTGGTTTTTTAGTTCTAAATTTTTTTAAACTGATATTTAACATTTTCCAATTTTGCTTGAGAATGTATATTTTTTAGTTGAACATTCATTTATTTCATGTCTGTTTTAGTTGTGGATTCATCTAATTGATTAAAAATATGTTTTTTTATTCCAATGTTTTTGATTGAGAATTAAAATATTTTTTGTCGCAAATATTAACTACCACACTTTTTTAAAAATTTTTGTTGAACGTTTTTAACTAATACTTTAGTTCTTCCATTTTTTGTTCAAAAGTTATCCCTTTAAGTTATTATATTTTTTTCGTTGAAAATTAAGGTTTTTACTTAAACTGAGAATTTAACTATTTCATGCTTGGTTAAAAAGTTATCTTCTTCAGTTGAAAAAATATTTTTTTGGTTGAAGATTCTTTTAAAAGGTAAAATATATTGTTTGAAAATTCATGTTTTTGCTTGAGAATTAATTTTTTGCTGAAATTTGTAATTTTTAGTTAAAAATGTTTTTTTATTAGCTTAAAATATATCTTGTTCAATTGAAAATTCAACTATTCAGCTAAAAATTATTTTTTTGTTCTTAAAGGTTTATCATTTAAGTTTATAATTCGTATTTTTGTTTTAATTCAACGGATTTTGATTGACAATCAAAATATTTCTTTTAAATATCAACTCTCTACTTTTCATTGAGATTTTTTTTTTTAAATTGAATAATTATTAATTTGGATGAAAAATTAACTATTTTGTTGAAAATTCTTTTCTGCTTAGTTCAAAATAAACTATTTGAACGAAGTTTTCTACGAACTTTTTATTTTTTTCTACTCGAAATTGTTTTTTATAGAAAGCGATAATAAATGTCTAATAATAATATAATTATTTTGCTTATTTTTTAATCAAAAAGCTAGAATTAGATTTTCCTATTATTTCCTAGAAAACCGTAATTTAATCATAATTATGTGTAGAGATTTGTAATTTTCTAAGAAAAACTCCAAATA
>JAWWLR010000054.1:71207001-71217191 GCA_035041075.1 Acraspis erinacei | reverse complement strand
GTTTAAAATTCAACTATTTCAGTGGAAGATTCATCATTTTATTTTAAAATCCATCTTTTTGGTTTCAAATTCAATTTGACAGTTGAATATACGGAATATTATTTGGAAATTCATCAGTTTATTTGAAAATTTAACTTGATTCTTGAATATTAGTTTTTTTTGTTTTTTAATTTGGAAAGTATTTTTTTTTTAACTGAAATTGTAATTTATACAATTGAATAATCGATTAAATATTCCATCATTGTATTTCAGTGGAAGATTTATAATTTTAGTTGAAAATGAATCTTTTTGGTTTAAAATTCAATTTTACAGTAGAATATTCGGCATATTATTTGAAAATTCATCAGTTTATTTGAAAATTTAACTTTTTTCTTGAACATTAGTTGTTTTTTTTTGTTTGAAAAGTATTTTTTTAAACTGTAATTGTAATTTATCCAAGTGAATAGCCAGTTAAATATTCCATAATTTTAGTTCAAACTTCATCTCTGGTTGAACATTATTTTTGTAAACTAAAAATTAAACTATTTAATTTTTGGTTGTAAAAGTCTGAAAATTCGTCTTTTTGGTTTAAAATTCAACTATTTCAGTGGAAGATTCATCATTTTATTTTAAAATCCATCTTTTTGGTTTCAAATTCAATTTTTCAGTTGAATATTCGTCATATTAATCCAAAATTCATCAGTTTCTTTGAAAATTTAACTATTTTCTTAAAAATTAGTTGTATTTTTTTTATTTTGGAAATTATTATTTTTTTTAACTGAAAATTTAATTTATCCAATTGATATTCGGTTAAATATTCCATAATTGTAATTAAAAATGCGTCTCTGGTTGAACATTAATTTTTGAAACTAAAAATTAAACTATTTAATTTTTGGTTGAAATAGTCTGAAAATTCGTCTTTTTGGTTTAAAATTTTAATATTTTTCTTAAAGATTCATAATTTTTTTCTTGAACATTAGTTGTTTTTTTTTTGGTTGAAAAGTATTTTTCTAATTGAAATTGTAATTTAAATATCCAATTGAATATTCGGTTGAATATTCCAGCATTTAAGTTCAAAATTCATCTCTGGTTGAACATTAATTTTTTAAACTAAAAATTAAACTATTTAATGTTTGGTTGTAAAAGTCTGAAAATTCGTCTTTTTGATTGAAAATTTTAATATTTTTATTAAAGATTCATAATTTTACTTGAAAATTCATCTTTTTGGTTTCAAATTCAATTTTACAGTTGAATATTCGTTGTATTGTTTGAAAATTCATCAGTTTATTTGAAAACTTAACTTTTTTCTTGAACATTAGTTGTCTTTTTTTAATTTGGAAAATATTTTTTTTTAACTGAAAATGTAATTTATCCAATTGAATAGTCAGTTAAATATTCCATCGTTTTATTTAAAATTCATCTCTGCTTAAAAATTATTGTTTTAAACTAAAAATTAAACTATTTAATTTTTGGTTAAAAAGTCTGAAAATTCGTCTTTTTGGTTTAAAATTCAATTTTGCAGTTGAATATTTGGCATATTATTTGAAAATTCATCGTTTTACTTGAAAATTTAACTATTTTCTTGAACATTAGTTTTTTTTTTTTGTTGAAAAGTATTTTTTTTTTTAACTGAAAATGTATTTTATCCAATTGAATAGTCAGTTAAATATTAAATCGTTTTAGTTAAAATTCATCTCTGCTTAAAAATGATTTTTTAAAACTAAAAATTAAACTATTTAATTTTTGGTTGAAATAGTCTGAAAATTTGTCTTTTTGGTTTAAAATTTTAATATTTTTGTTAAAGATTCATAATTTAACTCATATTTTTTGTCTTGAGCATTAGTTTTTTTTTGTTGAAAAGTATTTCTTTAATTAAAATTGTAATTTAAGTATCCAATTGAATAGTCGGTTGAATATTCCAGCATTTTAGTTCAAAATTCATCTCTGGTTGAACATTAATTTTTTTAACTAAAAATTAAACTATTTAATTTAAGGTTGAAAAAGTCTGAAAATTCGTCTTTTTGATTGAAAATTTTAATATTTTAATTAAAGATTCATAATTTTACTTGAAAATTCATCTTTTTGTTTTCAAATCCAATTTTACAGTTGAATATTCGTTGTATTGTTTGAAAATTCATCAGCTTATTTGAAAACTTAACTTTTTTTTGAACATTAGTTGTCTTTTTTTAATTTGGAAAGTATTTTTTTAAACTGGAAATGTAATTTATCCAATTGAATACTCGGTTAAATATTCTATTATTTTAATTAAAAATGCGTCTCTGGTTGAAAATTAATTTTTTAAACTAAAAATTAAACTATTTAATTTTTGGTAGAGAAGTCTGAAAATTCGTCTTTTTGGTTTAAAATTCAATTTTACATTTGAATATTTGGCATATTATGTGAAAATTCATCGGTTTACTTGAAAATTTAACTATTTTCTTGAACATTAGTTGTTTTTTTTTTGTTGAAAAGTATTTTTTTTTTTAAACTGAAAATGTATTTTATCCAATTGAATAGTCAGTTAAATATTCCATCGTTTTAGTTAAAATTCATCTCTGCTTAAAAATTATTTTTTTTAAACTAAAAATTAAACTATTTAATTTTTGGTTGAAATAGTCTGAAAATTCGTCTTTTGGGTTGAAAATTCGAATATTTTTGTTAAAGATTCATAATTTTACTTGAAAATTCATCTTTTTGGTTTTAAATTCAATTTTACAGTTTTATATTCGTTGTACTGTTTGAAAATTCATCTTTTTGGTATTATTCAATTTTACAGTTGAATATTTGGCATATTTTTTGGAAACTCATCAGTTTATTTGAAAATTTAACTTTTTTCTTGAACATTAGTGGTCTTTTTTTTGTTGGAAAGTATTTTTTTTTAACTGAAAATGTAATTTATCCAATTGAATAGCCAGTTAATTATTCCATCATTGTAGTTAAAAATGCGTCTCTGGTTGAACATTAATTTTTTAAACTAAAAATTATACTATTTAATTTTTGGTTGAAATAGTCTGAAAATTCGTCTTTTTGGTTTAAAATTTTAATATTTGTCTTAAAGATTCATAATTTTACTCATAATTTTTGTATTGAACATTAGTTGTTTTTTTTTAAGTATTTTTTTAATTGAAATTGTAATTTAAGTATCCAATTGAATATTCGGTTGAATATTCCAGCATTTTAGTTCAAAATTCATCTCTGGTTGAACATTAATTTTTTTAACTAAAACTTAAACTATTTAATTTTTGGTTGGAATAGTCTGAAAATTCGTCTTTTTGGTTGAAAATTCGAATATTTTTGTTGAAGATTCATAATTTTGCTGGAAAATTAATATTTTTGGTTTAAAATTCAACTATTTCAAGTGGAACATTAATTATTTTATTTTAAAATGCATCTTTTTTGTTTCAAATGCAATTTGACAGTTGAATATTCGGTATATTATTTGAAAATTCATCAGTTTATTTGAAAATTTAACTTTTTTCGTGAACATTAGTTTTTTTTTGTTGGAAAGAATTTTTTTTAAACTGACAATGTAATTTATCCAATTGAATAACCCGGTTAAATATTCCATAATTTTAGTTCAAAATTCATCTCTGGTTGAACATTATTTTTTTAAATTAAAAATTAAACTATTTAATTTTTGGTTGAAAAAGTCTGAAAATTCGTCTTTTTGGTTTAAAATTCAACTATTGCAGTGGAAGACTCATCATTTTAGTTGAAAATTCATCTCTGGTTTAACTTTATTTTTTTTTAAGTAAAAATTTAACTATTTAATTTTTTGTTTAGAAATTCTATTTTTTAGTTTAAAATTCGTCTTTTTCTGGTAGAAGTTAATCTTCTAGGTTGAAAATTCATCTTTTTGTTAGAAATTAATATTTTCGGTTGTAAATTCATCATTTTATTTTATTTTTATTTTTCTCTTTGGTTGGACTTTAATCTTTTTAACTAAAAATGTAACCACTTCATTTTTGGTAGAAAAAGTATCTTTTTTAGCTGAAAATTCGTCTTTTTCTGGTATAAGTTAATCTTCTTTGAGAAAGAGTCATGATTCTACTTATAAATTCATCATTTTTGCAATTATAACTATTTTTTTTAAAGTAGTTTTTTTTAAAATTAATTCTTCAAGCTGCAAATGTAACTATTGCAGTTAAATATTCCATCACTTTAGTGAAAAATTCATATCTTAGATTGTACATTAATTCTTTGAATTAAAAAGTTAACTTGAATTTTTCTATAACAAATTTTGTTGTTGAAAATTCGTCTTTTTGGTAGAAATTAACATTTTTGTTTGAAAATTCATATTTTTGGTTGAAAATTCAATTATTCTGTTGAAAGATTCAACATTTTACTTAAGAATTCATCTTTTTGGTTTTAAATTCAACTGTTCAGTTCAAGATTCATCATATTTGAAAATTTAGCAGTTTATTTGAAAATGTAACTATTTTTCTTGAATATTAGTTTTTTTGTTTGAAAATTATTTTCTACTTAACTGAAAATCTAATTTATCCAATTAAAAAGTTCATCATTTTATTTTATTTCATCTTTTTGGTTGGACGTTAATTTTTCTAACTGAAAATTTAACTATTCAATTTTTCATCGAAAAAGTATATTTTTTAACTGAAAATTCGTATTTTTTTTTGGTAGAACCTAATCTTTTTGATTGAAAATTCATCTTTTTAGTTTAAAATTCAACTATTCCAGCGGAAGATTCATTTTAGTTGAAAATTGTTGACTTTCTTGCAAATCTAACTATTTTTCTGAAAATTATTATATTTTTTTGAACATTACTTTTTTCAACTGGAAATGTAACTATGCCAGTTAAATATTTCATCACTTTAGTTAAAAATTCATCTCTTTGGTTGAACATTAATTTTTTTAACTAAAAATTAAAATTACATTTTTCTTTTAAATCTTCTGTTGTTAAAAAGTTAACTTGAATTTTTCTGTAACCAATTTTGTTGTTGAAAATTCTTCTTTTTGGTATAAATTAATTTTTTTGGTTTAAAATTCAACTGTTTCAGTTGAAGATTCATCATATTTAAAAATTCATGATTTTATTTAAAAATATAACTATTTTCTTGTATATTTTTTTAAAATTAATATTTTTTAACTTAAAATGTAATTTATCCAATTGACTAGTCCATAATTTTATTTTATTTTGTATTTATATCTTTAGTTGAACGTTCATCTTTTTAACTCAAATTTTTCTTTTAACAAATTTTGTTGTACAAAATTCGTCTTTTTCATAGAAACTTTGCCTTTTTGGTTAAAAATTAAAGTATTATAGTTAAAGATTTTTAATTTTACTTGAAAACTTGTCTTTTTGGTTTCAAGTTCAACTATTCCAGTTGAAGATTCATCATATTATTTGAAATTTCATATCTTTGAGTATTATTTTATTTTTTTCAACTGGAAATTTAAGTGTTCAATTTTCTATTGAAAATTGCTCTTTTATAGGTGAAAATTCGACTATTTGCTTGAAAATTACTCTTTTTTTTAGTTGAAAATTTAAGTATTCATCCTAATGATTCTTCATTTGGAAAAATGGCTATATTACCTTATTGAAGTATTTTGATAATTTTTTGTCAATTACTCTTTTAACTGAAATTTTAACTTCTTCTTTTTCGTTGAAAATTGATCCTTTTTAGTTCAAAACTCAATTATCTAATGGAATATTAATTTATTTTGTTGAAAATTCGTTCTTTTTGGTAAAAAATTAATTTTCTGGGTTGAAAATTCATCTTTATGGTTGCAAATTTAAAAGTTTGCTTAGCATTTTTCACTTTTAAGAGAGAAAATTTTCTACTAGTAGTTGAAAATTCAACTCCCTTTGAAACGTTCTCTTTTTGGGACAAATTTAACTGTTTTCGATTCAAAAATAAAATTTTTTTTTGGTTGAAATAACAAATACGACATTTTTTGTTCAAAATCCATCTTTTTGGCATGCAGATTTACTTAATTGGTTGAAAGTTAAATTCTTTTACTAAAAATTATTTTCCATTGTAGAAGATTAATCATTTGAATGTTAATTCATCCCAGGTTTAAGAGGAATCTATTTTTTTAATTATATATTTTTTTTACTGAAAATTGAACTTAAGTTAATTTTTAATTTTTTTAAATTTTAAATTTAATTAATTTTAATTTTAATTAATTAATTTATTTAATTTAAAAAAAATTAATTTAACTTAATTTAATTAATTTTAATTTAACTTTTAATTTAATTTTTTTAATTTTTAATTTTTTTAAAATTTACTTTAACTTAAGTTAATTTACAACTAACTAAAAATGTAACTATTCCAGTTGAATATTCCATTATTTTAGTTAAAAATTAAACTCTTTGGTGGAGAAGTACATTTTTTAATTAAACATTTCACTACTCAATTTTTGTTTAAATAATTATATTTTTTCGTTCAAAATATGTATTTTACGGCGAAAATTAATGAATTAAAAAAATAATTAAAATTAATCTTCTTGGTTCAAAATTCATCCTTATAACAGGATAAGTGCAACAAAAATTCTGAAAAAACTAAAGCTTAGGTTTTTTGTATATACTTTTTAAAATTTTTTAAAATAAAACATGTAATAGTTAATATTGTAGCTAAGTAAATATTTTTATTTTAAATAAAAAATAGTTGAATTGAACAAAAATAGGACGAATTTTCAACCAAAAAAAAGTTGAATCTTTAACTACAATAGATTCATTTTTAAGTAAACATTTGCATTTTTAACCAAAAAGATGAGATTTCAACACGGGAAATTGATTTTTTACAAAAAAAAAAATGAAATCTCAACATAACTCATACTTTTTTAACCAAAAAGTTGAATTTTCTACCTGGAAGATTTATTTCCTACCAGAAAAGACGAGTTTTTTTACGAATTAATTGAACTTTCAAACAAAGCTACAAATTTTCAGCAAAAAAAAATATATATTTTTCAACACGGAAAATTAATTTTCTACCAAAAATGTGAAAATTCTATAGAAAGAGATACATTTCTTAACAAAAAAGATAAATTTTCAATAAAATAGTTGAATTTTCAACCCAAAAAGTTGTTCAGATTCATTATTTTTATTTGCAAATTTATTTATTTTACCATTTTTTGCTCTGTGCTGTTAAAGGATGTTTGCAATAAACGTCATGAATTAAAATAAATGTTTGCGTTTAGCGTCAAATATGAATATTTTATTTTTATTCGACAGGGGAAACTGAAAAACTTGACCGAGAAAAATCGGGAAATGAACTCGCCACCCTGATTTGAAACATTCTTTTCCTAGTTTTCGAAAAATGGACAATGTTAGAAAATAAATCAGTGAATTTCTGTTTAAAAAAATCATTTTCTAAATTCAGAATTATAATTCATTCACAAAATTCTCTGTTCCAAATCAGGTCTTTAAAAATGTTTAGAAGTCTTTAAAAATTGTTTGAAATCATACACATCTTCTAAATTGGCCGGGAAAAATGAATAATTAACCGGGAATTGAAAATGATCGATCGGGTAGACTCCCTGGTTTTGGTTTCTCTAAATTTAAATTAAAAAAATCCTTTTATAGGCTCACAATTATAATTTATTCAAAAGTTTCCTGTTTCAAATCAGAAATCTTTTAAAAGTTTTAGAAATCTTTAAAACTCTTAATCTAAAACATTAACAGGATTTTTACATTTAAATTTACGGAAATAAAAACCAGGGTGTCTATCCGATTGATAATTTTAAATTCACAGTTAATTATCAATTTTTTTCGGCCAATTTAGAAGATTTGAATAATTTCAAAAGATTGCTAAACATTCTTAAAGATTTCTGATTTGGAACAGGGAATTTCCGAATCATTATTCGGAAATATGGTAATCTCCTTTTCGAATTATTTTTACAGATTTCTAAGCATTTTTAAAGATTTTGATTTGAAATAGTCAATTTTGGGAATGAATTATAATTCTGAATCTGTAACAGAATTTTTTAAATTTAAATTTACCGAAACCAAATCCAGGGAGTCTGCCCGATTAATGAATTTAAATTCCTAGTTAATTATTCATTTTATTCGATCAATTTAAAAGATTTCAACATTTTTTAAAGATTTCTAAACATTTCTCAAGATTTTTGATTTAGAACTGCGAATTTTGGGAATGAATTATCATTCTGAATTTGGAAAAGGATTTTTAACCGAAATCCCCTGATTTATTTCCTAAAATTTCCTGTTCCAAGTCAGAATTAAATTTCTAAGCATTTATAAGGATTTTTGATTTGGAACACGGAATTTGGGGAATGAATTATAATTCTCAACCTGTAAAAGAATTTTTGAAATTTGAATTAAGAGAAATCGACTTCCAAACATTTTTGAAGATTTCAGATTTGAAACAGAGAATTTTGTGAATTAATTATAATTCTGAATATGGAAAATCATTTATTTAATCGAAATTCTCTGATGTATTTCATAAAATTTCCTGTTCCAAATCAGAATTAAATTTATTTACAATATTTGCGATTATTATTCAGAAATATGATAATGTCCTTTTTCGAATAATTTTTAAAGATTTTTGATTTGGAACGGAATTTTGGGAATGAATTATAATTCTGAGCCTGTAAAAGGATTTTTTAAATTTAAATTGAGAGAAACCAAAACCAGGGCGTCTACCCGATTGATGCTTTAAAATTTCCAGTTAATTATTCATTTTATTCGGCTAATTTAAAAGATTTCAAAGTTTTTTTAGTGTTCTAAACATTTTTCAAGATTTTTTATTCAGGGAATTTTTGGAATAAATTATAATTCTCAATCTGTAAATGGATTTTTGAAATTTAAATTAAGATAAATCGAAAGCAAATAATTATTCACTTCACCGGGACAATTTAAAAGATTTAATAGCTTTTAAACGATTTTCAAAGATTTCTAAACATTTTTCAAGATTTCTGACTTGAAGCACGGAATTTTGTGAATTAATTATAATTCAGAATCTGTAAAAGGGTTTTTAATATTTAAATTAAGAGAAATCGAAACCAATCAATTATTCATTTTCCTCGGCCAAATTAGAAGATTTCAATTATTTAAAAAAATTCTCAAAGATTTGTAAACATTTTTGACGGTTTCTGATTTAGAACAGGGAATTTTTGGAATAAATTATAATTCTGAATTCGGAAAAGGATCATAATTCAAAAGTATGGTAATCTCCTTTTTCGAATTATTTTTAAAGATTTTTGATTTCGAACAGGGAATTTTGTGAATGAATTATAATTTTGAATTTGGAAAAGGATTTTTTAACCGAAATCCCCTGATTTTATTTCCTAAAATTTGCTGTTCCAAGTCAGAATTATATTTATTTAAAATATTTTCGATCATAACTCAAAAGTATGGTAATCTCCTTTTTCGAATTATTTTTAAAGATTTCAGATTTAAAACAGGGAATTTTGGCAATAAATTATAATTCTGAATTTGGAAAAGGATTTTTAAACCGAAATACCCTGATTTTTTCCCTAAAATTGCCTGTACCAAGTCAGAATTATATTTATTTACAATATTTTCTATCATTATTCAGAAATATGGTAATCTCCTTTTTCGAATTATTTTTACAGATTTCTAAGCATTTTTAAAGATTTTTGACTTGGAACAGGGAATTTTGTGAATGAATTATAATTCTGAATTTGGAAAAGGATTTTTTAAATTTAAATTTACAGAAACCAAAACCAGGCGTCTACCCGGTTAATGATTTTAAATTCCCAGTTAATTATTCATTTTATTCGGCCAAATTAACAGATTTAAATTATTTCAAAAGATTTTCAAAAATTTCTAAACATTTTTAAAGATTTCAGATTTGAAACAGGGAATTATGTGAATGAATGATAATTCTGAATCTGTAAAAGGATTTTTAACCGAAATCCCCTGATTTTTTTATTAAAATTGCCTGTTCCCAGTCAGAATTATATTTATTTATAATTTTGTATATTATTATTCAGAAATATGGTAATCTCCTTTTTCAAATTATTTTTACAGATTTCTAAGCATTTTTAAAGACTTTTGATTTGGAACAGGGAATTTTGGCAATGAATTATAATTCTGAATCTGTAACAGGATTTTTTTAAATTTAAATTTACAGAAACCAAATCCCGGGCGTCTAACTGATTGATGATGATAAATTCCCGGTTAATTATTCATTTTATTCGAACAATTTAGAAGATTTGAACGATTTCAATATATTTTCAAAGATTTCTAAATCTTTTTGAAGATTTCT
>JAWWLR010000054.1:71172340-71183739 GCA_035041075.1 Acraspis erinacei | reverse complement strand
AAAAACCTCGAGGGATAAGCTTTGTTTGAAATTGAAGAGGAATCTTTTAAAACTGTAGAACAATTTCAACGAAAATCAAAGACAAAAAATGACCTTGAAAATCTATGTTGAAGTTGATATTTTTGGTAAAAAAATTGTTTATTAAAAAAGATCGACGAACAATGGGCAAATTTAGTTAGAACGGCGTTAAAAATATGTAACTGTGTCAAATTCCAATTAAAAAGAATTGCTGCTGTAATTTTGACATTCAAATTACGGCGGCAGTATAAGCATAACCAAAGTTGGGTAGTTTTGTTTCGAAAAAAAACAACAGAAAATTGTGGATGCACAGCTTTATGTGAATTAAATTTTTGACTGTGAAAAATATTTTATTTTATGCTTATGATAGTACTGATTACGAATAAGAAGTCAGTTTAAAAAAATTCAAAATGGCCGATCCAATATAGCTGCTTATATGATAAAAAGTTATAAATGCTGGTAAAAATGAGTGACGCTTAAGTAAATTTATATAAAAAAGAGACTAAGAAATTTAAATAAAAATAATTTTTCAGTACGCTTATTAAGAATTTAATGTCCTTTAAATCTAAAAAAAGACTTGTATGTGTATGCAAAGTTTAAATGTATTTAAATTTCTTCAGCATTCAGTGAAAAACTGGTTTTGAGATTATTATATTAATTTTATAATTATTAAATAATTTATCATTATTTGATTATTATTCTATTGATATTTATTTAACCTTAATAATGTAATGATTTTCTAATGTTAGTTGCATAGTATCATTAAAAAAAATTAAAAATAAAGTGTTACTTTATTAAAAATTGAGTTATATCTGACGTCAATTTATTATCTAATCAATTATTTATAGTGATCATAAGATATTTTATAAATTTTAATCTTAACAATAAATAGCACTGCAGAAATATAAGCCGATAAGTTGATTTTCTACAATTTGATAATAACATAGATATTATAACATTATCCCAATATTTTTTAGATTAAAGGGAAATAATTCAGGATTACTATCTAAATTTGAATCAGTAAAGTATAATATAAATGATTGTCAGCTAAATTCTACTAATTCCTGTTGCTAGAATACAGTAACTGCTGATTGGTAAAAGTACACTAATTCAATTAGTAATTATTGTTATTGCTATACTCACGAATTTAATACAAGAAATGTTTATTTATTTATATTCTTTATGAAAATGAAAATTTATAATTACATATTTAAATAATGATAATCTGGGAAAAGTAAAAAGTGTGCAGTAGAAAATTAACTTTATTTTCTGAGCGAAATTTTCAGATTTCTGACCTAATATTATAAAAGTATTAAAAAGTAACTTAAATTTTCATTTAAACTATTATTCTTTTGGTGTAAAATCATTACAAATCTTATTGATCGTAGGCTACACAGTTTCCCCCTATTTCCCTCTTTACCCCTTTCCCACGTTTTCCCACTTAAATTCAAAGTGAATTAATAGGTTGAAAATTTGTCTGTTTGGAGTTAAATTCTTCTAATTAGTTAAAAAACGATGTTTTTAATTCAATATTCCTATTTTCGTATTAAAAATTGGATTGTTTTGTAGAAAATATTCCTTTTCGACTTAAAAATTTAAAAATGTTGTTAATTTTCTGAAATGTCTTATTTTTTCTTTAATATTTAAAATTAACTTTTTAAACTGAAAATGTATCTATATTTTATTTTTGGTTGAATATTGATATTATTTAGTTGAAAATTCATATATTTTCAAGAAGATGCATCTTTTTGGCTTGAAAATTTAAAAACTTTATATAAAGTCATCCCTTTTTATTTAAAATTCAACTATTTGGTTGAATATGAACTTTTTTTATTGAACATTTATATTTTCTGTTTATTTTGAAAATTTAGTTCATTTGGTTGAAAATTAAAATATTTTGTTTTTTTAAAATAAATTTTGTTTAAATTCAGGAATCATAATTCTATTTGAAAATTCATCATTTTAGTTGAAACTTAATTATTTTTGTTAAAAATTTATAATTTCAGTTTATAATTCATGTATTCTGTTAAAAAACCAACTATTTCGTACTAATTTAATTAGTTGGATTTTTATTAATTTAGATCTAGAGTGTACAGAAATGAATTCATACAGAAAAAAAATTTTTGATAGCTTGATATTCATTTTTTAAGCTAGTTAGAAATTTAAAAAATATCGGATATGGTTTAGAGAACTGAGTCACTGATTAAAATCAGTAAAAATTTTAACTAATTCAAATTTAGAGATTATAGAACTATCTCCGTTTATATTACTATAATTCACCAATAATGATAATGAAAACATTTTAACTTATTCTTATAGGCAATAATAATTTTTTCCCACTTGTTTCACATTCTTCTATAATGATAACTAACATCTTTTAATTTATTTATTGATTTTTTGTAAATGGGACGTTTATCAAAATCTTATAAAAAATATGAAACAAGTAAAAGAAAATTATTTTTTTTTTATTAAACATGGGTTTACGTTTCTTAATATTATTATTCACCAGCAAGGTAAGGTAAAATGAGTTAATTCTATCTAGATAAACATGTAATACATGCATTTTCAAGATAATGAGAAAAAACAAAAATAAAAAATATAAAATGTAAATATTATATACCTCTAAACAATATTCGCTTTTTAATTTTTAAAAAATTTTTTGACTACAGATGTCTACATTAGGCTAGTGTGTATTGAGTTTCGAGAAAAAATTGTATGCTTTACACTCAAAAAAAGTCTGGTTAAATCAACCAGAATTCTGGTTAGATATGCTTTTACTATTTTTTCTGATTAGAGTAACCAGAATTCCTGTAAAATTAACCAGAATTCTGATTAAATTAACCACAAAATCTGGTTAATTCAACCAGATTTCTGGTTACTCTGACCAGAAAAAATAGTAGATGCATATTTAACCAGAATTCTGGTTGATTTAACCAGACATTTTTTAGTGTATAAAATGAATCATTCTTATAAATAAGAAAAGAGGGTTTTAAAGTAAAATAATGAAATTTTACCTTGACTATTTTTAAAGAAAAAATTTATTCTATAATATTTTTAAAACAAGTGATTGTATTGTATCCTTTAATTTTAAAGCCTTTCCTTACCGATCGATATAGGCTGATAGACTATATTTCAAAATTTCTTTTTCAAGAGCTTCAGTAACAAAGAAATAATATAAAACTTACTTTTAAGATATTCATTATGTATGAGATTTAATATTATCCTATCTGATAAAATTAATTGAGTTTTGTAAACCACAATATCCAAATGTCTGAGTGAAGTGATTTTTTATTTTGAAAAAGTAATTTAAGGAGAATATTTGTAAAGATTTTAAAACATTGCAAAAGATTTCCAAAATTGGTTTTCATTAAAATTGTAAACGTTTGGTATAAAATATTTCTTTTGGCTGATGATTCAACTTTTTTATAATTGAAAATATTTTTTAGTTTGATTATCAACATTTCAACTATTTGGTTAAAAGTTCAACTACTTTGTTTAAAATTCACTTGTTGGTTAAACATTAAAGATTTTTCTCCTATAAATCTTTTTTGGTTGAAAATACGACTACTTGGTTAAAAGTGGAAATACTTTCTTAGAAAATAATTTTTTAAAGATCGGTTTGGTTGAAAATTTAACTATTTTGTTGAAAAATCGTTTTTTGTTATTATTGGAAGTTAATATTTGATCTGAAAATTCACATATTTAATTTATGTTTGATTCATCTTTTAATTGAAAATTATGCTTTCTGGTAGAAAATTAATCTTCTTAATAAAAAATGCATGTATTTGACTAAAAATCAACTTTTTTGTAAAAAATGTATATATTCTGTTTAAAAAGTGAAAGTTTTTTGTACAAAATTCGTCTCTTTTGGACAACATTAACTCTTTTTCGTTTGAAAATACAACTGGTAGAAAATTTTTTTTAGGATTCAACTATTGTGTTAAAAATTGGTCCCTCTAGGATAAATTCAAGTGTTTTTGAATACTACATTTTGGATTGGAAGTTTAACTATTTATTTGAAGGCTAACTAATTTGTTGCAATCTTGATTTGACCTAAAAAATACATTCGAAAATTTTATTTTCTGTTGAAAACTATTTTCCCTCTCTAATCGAAAAACTGAAGTAAAACAAAATATCAAAATATAATAAAATAGTAGTAGTTAATCTAGTATTTATATAATATTTTTAACTTTAATGGAAAATCAATTGGATTTACCAAACCGTTTCATGGTCAACCGGTACAAAAAATTAGAACTGCAAGTTACACGCTGCATTAGTTGCTAAATTGCTAGTGTACTGTAAAGTCCAATGTGCTTCTCAAATTTTTATAGTGATTTAAAATATTATTTATTTTGGATTATAATAAAAATTTGCAGATTATTGGAATTTTTGACGCTAAACCCATTAAATATAATTCCCAGCGAAGAAGGTAAATATAGAAAACATCTTTATAATACGGCTATTTCAATGTGTAAATATCTTCATATTTTCTTTAAATTATATAAATTATATTTTCTTAAATTTGTTTAAAATAATTTTCGTTTTTTAGATTCATACAGAAGAAATGTCTAATTCAGCTAGTTTTAATCTTTTTTAAACATGCAATTAACTAAACTAAAAAAAATAATAATTTGTATCTCGCAATTTTTTATCATGCCAATATCTCAGGTTATTAGTACGCGTCAGTTTGATATTTTATAAAATTGTATTTAGCATGAAGTTGTTCCCCTTACACGGAAATGCTTTATCATTGATATTTAAATAATTAAATTTGTACTTTAAATCAAAATAAGTCAATTTAAGAAAGCATAATGCAAAATTTGAAAATGATTCATTTTTATGGACTTAGCTACAAGATTTTAATTTAAGAATTTTTAACTTTTAAATAAAGTTTGGAATTGTTTAAATGCATTAAATCTTCTTTTTGCTTTTTTTTTTATTTGGTAATATTCTTAAAGTTATAAGAGTGATTAAACTTTAAAGGTTTACAATTTCAAAGTCTTTAATTTTAAACAGTGAAAATAACACTGCATTTTTTTAATACATAAATCTCATTTCTCAGATAAAAAAAATCTCGCAGTAGTATGCTTACGAGAGTTAAACCAGCGACTTTTCATTTACCGACAGAAGATAATGTCAGAATCTAGATTACCTCCAGTCTATAAAGTAGGAAGAATATTAATTACATTTAGCCAGTCTATTAGGAATTTATATTACCTTCATTAGATAAAGTAGGAATCTGACATAGATACTTACCACAGCTTATAATGTAGTATATCTGTAGGTAGTCTACATTAAATTTTTTTACATCCTTTTTTTGAAATCTTCTATATTATATTATTTATTTTGAAATTTTAGGAAATCATTTCAAATGGTTTGAAATCTTTTCAGTGAGCTCTTAAAATTAATTTTTCAAAATAAAAAATTATTTTTAATATTTCCAGAAATGAAAAGAGATTTTGTTGTTGCATTGGAAACTTTTTAAATTCTTAAAAAGCTTCTAAACTTTTTGCTCAACATCTTCAACGTCAATGGTCCAAATATTTCTTAAACTTACTCAATTTTTTTCTAAAATTTGGTAACTTTGAAAAGTTGAAAAATGTTGCTTTAAGATCTTCTAAACTTTTTATCTGAATTTTTCTAAATCATTAGAAATATTTTGAAGTCTTTTTTAATATCCTCTTAGAATTAAAAGAAAAAAAATTAATATTTCCCTTCTATCTTATAAAAATTGTATTCTCTGAAAAAATTAATCTTTTAGAATAAAACTTGAATCGTGTCGAATTACTCTAGAATAATTTTATTGTCGGCACCTGTAAAATTTTAGAAATTAATGTTAAAAATGTTTAGAAATATTTAAAAATAAATTTATATTTGGAAATTTTGATTTTCAAAATTCACTTTGCAGAAAGTTTGTAATATATTATAATGTTTGTATTACTAATAGTATAACGTTCATTTTTTAACCTGCTGGTATTTGAAAGAAAAATCGGAGCTTTTTCAGACGAAAAAACTTCAATTCGAAAAAAGTTTAATTTATTTTTATCTTCTTTTTTAAATATAAAATTTTTTTCAGCAATTCTCATGAACAATGGAGAGTGTGTACCCTGTAAAATACTTGTTTCCGAAATTGCTCAAATTTTACGTCATTTCTTTTTAAATTGTTCAATTTTTCAGGATTTTAATTTTAAATGGAAGCATACTCAGAGAAAATAAATTTAAATTAAAACTTTTCAGATTAAAAAATTAAAAATGAAGATATTTAGAAAATATGCAGAAAATACAATATTTGACCCCAATAAACTCACTAATAATGAGAAAAATAAAAAAATGTCTTCTCTATATTCATTAAAAAAAAATTTAACCGAATTTTCCTTTCTTCCAACTCAATAAAAATATTAAAAATTAGCCTGTTCCAAATTAGAAACTCAAGACTATTTTTGGAATTGAATAGTAAAAAATCACAACTTCACAGAAATAAAATTTTGAATTAATTTAACGTTTATTTCATTAATTTATAGCTAACTGATTCTCAACAAAATATTTTAATTTTAAACCCAAGCGATGAATTATCTACCAAAAAAGTCTGTGGAATCTCACGTTTTGTGCTCTTTTTTTAATTTCTTTCGAAAATGGCTGTTTAACTTACGCGTCCTTTATTTTGGGACCTAAAGAAACTGCGCAAAAGATGGATTTGATCCGTTCATGTTTTCGAGTTATCGTGTTAACGGACGGCCGGACAGACAGACGACATCGCGAAAACTAATTTTCGGATTCAGGGGGTCACGAAACGTGCAAATCCGTTAAAACATGGTGGTGTGAAATTTCCGACAATTCTAATACTTTCTCAATCATAAATGATGAGAATGTAAACACGAGTTTTCAATTAATTTTTAATCACAATGATGAATTTTTGACCAAAAAGTGGATTTTGCAACGAAAAAATCGAAAATGCAAGTTGAAATTTGACTCCTTCTTTCAGAACACCCATAATTTATTGCTCACATTTTTAAAAATACATATCAGCAGACTCATTTTTGTTGATACAACGTTACGTATGCCAAGGCTTCAGTTAGGTATACATTGATAAAAAAGGATAAATTAATTCACAAAATCATCTTGAGTTTGTTCAAAATATTGAAAATTATATAAAATAATATTTAGGTATGCAGTACGAATGAATAATAAAAAATGTTACCTTAAATTCTGAATTAAACTTAAATTTTTTTCTGAATTAAAAAACTAAAATGATTAATTCTATTTTTTGATGTTATCGTTTTGACCAAATAAAATATATTAAATCATTTTAAGTTAATTGTTTTTTTATACTAGCATAAAGTCATTTTTTTTTAATCTTGAATTTTCTTTCTAAATTGTGAAAAAATTGAAAATGTTTGTTCTTAAATATCTTCATTTTCAATTGTTCACACTCTCCATTGTCGGTTTTGGACG
Organism: Acraspis erinacei; assembly: GCA_035041075.1. Classification (NCBI taxonomy): domain Eukaryota; kingdom Metazoa; phylum Arthropoda; class Insecta; order Hymenoptera; family Cynipidae; genus Acraspis; species Acraspis erinacei. The sequence continues at coordinate 71,176,269 of JAWWLR010000054.1, read as the reverse complement.
AATACTATCTTTTTCTGTAATTTTATTTTATGATAAAATGCATTTCTGAATATTTATAAAAAATTGTAATAAAGGAGAAAAATGTTTAAATGTACACTATAATTTATAAATATTTGGACTCTTTTACAAAGATGAGAAAAATGAAATTAAGGACAAAAACTTAAAATATCTTAATTTACAAAATGTACACGCGTTCGGCGAAGATACAAAAATGGCGGGTACCGGTAACAAAAATTTACTGGCATTGACAATAAAATTATTCTGAAATAATTCAAAACAATTTAAGATTTGAAGATTTAAAAATACGTCGAAAGGTTTTAAAAGAATGCACCATTTTCTTAAGATTCATAGGTAAATTATTAAATGATTTTCTATTCTGAAAAATGAATTCTAAAAGAACATTAGAAAATATTTAAAAATACATAATTCTATATCTAGTGACTTCAAAAAATTTCGAAAAAAGGTTTAGAAGATCTTGAAGCAAATTTGTTAAATTATTCAATATCAAAAAATTCAAGACCTTTAATGATTTCACAAAAATATAAAACCAAATTTAAACCTTGAAGATGTTGAGCAAAAAGTTTATAAGTTTTTTAAGAATTTTAAATGGTATATTTTATTGAAGTTGTATCTTTTTTTGTACAATTACAATTTTTTTGTTGATAATTGATTGTTTTAACTGAAAATGTAATTTTACGTTGTAACTTTAATCTTTTGGGTTGAAGATTAAACTAACTATTTAGTTAAAAATTCAAAATTTTGTATGAAAATTCATAATTTTAAATAATTTGATGTTAATTGTTTTTGTCTACTGGTCTACGATATATATTTTTCGAATACTTGTAAATATTTCTAAATTGTGAAAAATTGCTCTCAATCTTAGTAGCTTAGTGGCTAAGAGCAGCCAAAGATATTATCTTTGGAGCAAGTAGACCGGCAATCTAAAAGACCTGGGTTCAGATCCCAGCGGAGTTTGAGGGCAATTCTTTCACATTTTATCTGGTCAAAACCAGAACATCAAAAAATATAATTCATCATTTTAGATAAGAATTCATTTGTTTGATTGCCAATTTATAATTTTTTGACTTCAAACACACACCTAAAAAGGGGTTTAAATATATTAAGAAACAATAAAAAAGTTTCTTCTTTCAATTCAGAAAAAATTTTGACCGAAATTTCTTTTCTTCTAATCAAATACAAAGATTAAAAATAAAAATTACACTATTCCAATTTAGAAATATACTGAAAACAAACATTCCTTTTTCCAATTCTGAAAAATTTAAGTTTATTTCCGAAGTTAAGGTAACATTTTTTATTATTCCTTCTTACTGTGCATTTTTTATCAACTTATACGTAACTGATGCCTTAGCATAGATAACGTTGTATCAATAAAATTGACTTCGCTGGCAAATATGTATTTGTAAACTGTGAACAATACATGGTGTTAAAAAAAAGAAAATTTAAATTTCAACATGCATTTTCGATTTTTTGTATTGAAAATTCATAACTCGCTTTTTTGTTTAAAATTTACTTTCCTAACAGCCAATAATATGTTTTCTATTCCTTTGACTTCTTTTATCATTTAAATTTCGCGCCCTTTCCAATTTGATTTCAACTTTGAAGTTTAACTCGAAAGCGATACATTTTCCCGCGAAATTTAAATAACGTTTTTTTAAACTATTTATCTATTTTAGAACTTGCTTCTAAGAAACGATAATTTTACTTGCTATAATATAATATATAATATTATCTCAAATCTACAACTATTTTGAATTTAGCTTTAAACTGAATTTCATAAAGAATTATTAATTACTTATTTATTAAATGATTGTAAAAAAATATTGGAAAAATGAAATTATCTGAAATGGTATCTTATCTCCAACAGTAAAAGACCGAGTATCATTGTCGTTATCATTGTGTCCTATACCCACGTTCCAATGCACATATGATTAATCATTTCCCTTTCGTCACTCAAGCATTCAAAATGGACAGAAAATTGTTCTTCCTCATCTTTATTACATCATTTATTGTTGCAGAGAGTTTTATTCTTGCAGATCCATGCCAGGTAGCCAATAATCGACCAATTATTGGTAAGTAATTTTTAATTATTATAGATAACAATTCTCTTCAATAAAGAGTTTTAAGGTTTACATTGGTGACTATGCATAAATTGCATAAAGTCTTTTTGGTGTGCTACGTCAAAACCACTTTTTACGTAAGATATTTTGAAGTTTGCAAATAATTAAAAAAACGATAGTTGAACAGATTTTATTATAAGCTGCAATTTGTCAGCTCAAGTTTTATATTCGGCGGCTTTATAATTTGAAAAATGTAAATATTGTGTTGAAATTTCTGGAAATGATTTAAAATATCTAAGGGTACTGATCCCTGTACATTCGAGTATTGATGTTGTTTAAATAGTGAAAAAGTTTAATAATTTTTTATTTGAAATGTCAAATTACATTTCAAAAATTTAGTTTGTAATAAAAAACGAATTATTGTCTACTAAGCAGTTGAATTTTCAACAAAAATTTTATTTACAACAAAAGAGTTAATTTCCAACCAAATAGTTGGATCTTCAACCAAACTGATAAATTTACAGTTAAAAAATTAATTTAAAAATAATGAATTTCCAACAAAATACATAAAATTTTAAACAATAAGTATCAAATTTTAACCACAAATGGAATAGTTCAATTTTTAATAAAAATAATTAATTTTCAATAAAAAATGGATTTGTCTACGAAAATGTTGAAATTTTAACCTAAAACTAGGAAGTTTTAACAAACAGAGTTCATTTTCTACCAAGCATTTCAATTTTTCACGAAATTGTTGAATTTTCAGTTAAAAAATTAATTTTGTTATAAATTAGTTGAATTTTAAATCCAAGAGATTAAATTTCAAATAAAATTATGAATCTTTAAGCAGAAAAACTCATTTTTCACTCAAAGAGACGAATTTTCAAGAAAATATTTATTTTTTCAACCAAATAAGTGAATTACCAAGGAACACAGATTAACTTTCTAACAAACAAACAAAAATTTTCAATAAATAACATACATTTTAACCAAATAGTTGAATTTTTAATATAAAAATTGATTTTTAGAAGTTGATTTTTAAACAAAAAGTCGAATTTTCAATCAAATAGTTAAATTTTTAGTTAAAAAAATTAATTTTGCTGTAAAAACACGAACTTTCAACAAATTGCATAAATTTTGTAGCCAAATACTTTAATTTTTATTCTAATAAAGATCAATTTAAAAAATGGAAAATTCTATTTTCATTTAGTTTACTGGCTTCCAGGAGCTCACGCTATAAGATTTAATGTGTAATTTAAACAAATAAATTTTCAATAAAAAAAGGAATTTTTAACAAGGCAGTTCAACTTTAAATCAAAGAATCCTTATCCAAGAAAATTAATTTTATACCAGAAAGAACGAATTTTTAACATAATACGTGAATTTTCAACCTAATAGTTGAAATTTTGAACTAAAAAGAAATCAAAATTATTAAAAAGACAAAAGTTCCACCAAAAATGGAATAGTTTAATTAATTATTAAGAGAAATAAACATAAATATTTTTTTAATAACAAACTGTTGAATTGTCAGCCAATAAAATAAATGATTAAGAAAGTAATTCAAACAAATAGTTGAATTTTTAACCAAAAAAGATTAATTCTCAATGAAAAAAATTAATGGTAGTTCCCCTCTCCTGATTTCCCCTCACTTTCACGATTTTGCCTCCCTTAACTTGCCATAATCTCCTAATTAATTGGCTTACCCTGGCATAATTTCCCCTCACTTCTCCTACAACCCCTCTCCTCATTTTCCTTATTTCACTTACTTCTACTTCCCTTCTCCTGATTTTCCAACACTTACCCTGTGCAATCATAGAAACTCCTTAAAATCACTTAAAATGATTTAAAATA
>JAWWLR010000054.1:71040354-71059738 GCA_035041075.1 Acraspis erinacei | reverse complement strand
ATTTCGGATTAAAATAACTAGAAATTTTTTAACCAGACGCGTCTAGTAACTTTAACCAGAACTTTTTTTTGAGTGTTGGTTCCACTTTGAAAGTTCAACAACATATTCCAGCTTAGCAATATATTTCATTCTAAAATGCAAGATATGCCTAATTACGAAATAGTAGTTTTCTTATTGCTTCTGTACATTTTTAGGGTGGAAATTATACAGTTTATCAAGAATTACAAATTAAGATTTTTTCGACTACTATTTGAATTTGAATTGTCAAACTTTTTCTAATTAAAAAAGAAAAAGTTTCGGCTTTTCGTGCAATAAAAAATAAAATAGATAAACCATTTTCGAAACATTGATATAGATATTTTTAATTTCTTTAATAAAATTTATTTTTAAATAATATAGTGGCAGAAAAATTCGGAATATTGATTTCCTTCTCATGCTTAAGCTTCAAAAATTTGATAAGAAAAAGGGTTCATGTTTGGAAAATTCTAATACTCTTTTATTTTGTTTTTACCGTCTACTTTAATTCAAATTATTAGGGAAGAAACGGGCATTGTGGCACCGTAGAAAATACCAAACAGTTGTTGCTAGAAAAATATGTGTATTATGGACGACCAGGGTTAGGTACACTATGTGCACTTACCCGGGTAGAAATTATAACTTGGTTCTTAAGAGGCCCTGTCTAGACGTCCTATTTTATATCGAGGCCCTAAAGTGGCAATCTATCGAGGGCGCAAACGAAAACGTCACGCTCAGCTGGCGAGATCATCAGTAGGCAACCCAATGAGGTCTTTTAATAGGGTATTTATAGAATCTAGATCGGTGTTTTCGCGCTCGGTCAAATGCATATGTTATAAATGTAAAATGTTATGCTTTTGCTTCTTATTTCTTTGATTCAAATAAAATATTATTAAGTTATTAAGAAATTGATCATGCTTTAAATTCTTAAGCGTGATGCTATGGTTGCAAGAGTAAAAAAGTTTAACTAACATATTGCCATAATCTATTACCAGACATTTTTGATTCAATAAGGAAAATATTAATCCAACTGTAATATAAATTTGCTTTGCAGATCTGTAGCCTTTGGCAAACACACTCCTACGTTTTCTCGTACTTTTATTGACATTAAATTCTTAACTATACTTCGCACGTTATTCTAAAACTAAACTAATTATTGAATTTGGTTAGAGAAGACTTATTACTTATAACTAAAGACAAATGCAGTTTATTAAAATATCCACAAGCACCGAGAATCGAACGCACACACCGCACCCTTATAAGTCGAATGCCTAATCCCCATAACTACGATGCCATAAATACTTGGCGGCATTCATCCGATACTTTCGAATGATTTCAAATTAAATCATTATTTAAGACAAATTCTTTTCACATTTTTAATGCACGAAATGTTTTAATTTTTACGAGAAAAAAATGAAAATTTTAATAGTTTGCATCTCGGTAATTTTTTTAATTATTTCTTTTTTAAATTTCAGTATAATTAAGCATAATAACATTAATGTACTTTTTTGCACTCACAGCTGTATTATCCGTTTTACCTGTCGAGGGCTTTACAAGGCCCCCTCGAGAAAATAATTAATTGATAGAAATTGTTTCTAAAACATATCTTTATGAATAAAGCCTTTTATCTAGTTTGATTAAAAAATATAGTGCTAAAAAGCGAGTATATAAATAATTTAAGTCAAGTAGCATACGACAATAACCTGTGGAGGGCCGACAGAGGGAAAGCCTACATTTTTTCTAGCTAGAAAGTCTGGCTGCTGCCTCGTAAGAGCCAATATTTAGATTAGGCATAAAGAAGCAATTTCTGCCCGGGCAATAGTAGCAAAAAATATTAATTCAAACGGAATTTTTTTTCTACCTTTCGGTGACTGAATCCTACTTACAGAAATGAGTAAAAAAGTCGACTGACAATCACTTATATATTTTACTAGTACACCTTTAGAGGGTAGTCTTGTTATTGATGATCGTCAGCGTGGAGCTTCGATGGTATAACAACCTCGTACGACAACGGAACGATGCGTCATTCGCAAGATTTTATAGTCTGTTCTTGGTTTATTTCAAACAGCATATATTTTCAGTTTTTATGATTATTAAATTCACCTAAATTCAACATTTTATCTTATTCTGCCTCTGTCTTATCAATTCATGTCAATTTTTGGGTTTTGATGGTATTTTTCGTCATTCAGATTATTTTTCTATCACAAGTAAATAATTTATGAAAAAAATAAATAAGCATATTCTATTGTCAAAGCATGTTTTGCAAGGTAAGCAAAGATGAATAACAATAACCTTAAGGATATTATAAACAAATATAAAAAATTTTTCAACCTTCATAAAGTGTAAGGAGATCAACAAAAGTTACATTAAAAAAAATTTTCAGTTCTTTTCCAGGATCAACTAGATCACTGGCTTATGAATATTTCTAATGTAATTATTCCACGTCAAATTATTCACATTTTAAGATTAGGTGATGCTTTTAGCAACAATTTTGGACAAACATTATATTTAATTACTTGAAGTTATTAAAGACGTTCAATTCAATATTATTTAAATACTTTCCGATACAGTTAATGAACTTAGATCAGATTTTAGGAGATTGTTAAATGATTCTTTAAATATTGATAGTCCAAAAACTTCTGTAGACAAAGTATTCAATGAAAGTTTAATTCGAGGTGTAATTGAATCAAAAAATTTATTTAATGTTATTGAGAATAAATGATGACTTAATCGGATAAAGGTAGTTAGTATTACAGTAGCGATTCATGGAGATGTTTATATTAAAAAAATGTTACACATCTTAAATGATGATAGTTTTCAATTGAGTGCAATAAATCCGGCAAGATGATTTAAAAGGGGACTTTTAAAATTTTAGAGAAAATGAAAACTGAAAAATGTTTATAATTAATAATATTAAAAGAGGCGTGATATTGATAACGAATACTACTCTTTCCATAGCTTAAGGCCTGTCCAAAGCCTACAAAACTGACTAGCATTTACGACCGGCTAATTCATCAATAGGTTCTCTAATTAAAAAATTTGAAGAGCTATTGAAAAATTATTTAAAAATTCCATAGAAATCTCAAAAGCCTTAATTAAAAATAGTTATGTTTTTCTTAAGTGAATTGATAATTAATTCGGATCACATTTTTTTCTCCTTTGATGTAATAGCCATGTTTCCAAACACTGCTTAGGAAAGGTTTTAATTTTTCCATAAAAAATATTGGGATTAGATTGAAGTTCATAGGAAAATTCCTAAAAAAATGTATTGATGCTGTGTTTTTCATGAAATATGAATTGAAACTCTATTATAGCGCCGATTTTGGGGCTGACGGTGGATGGGAACTAACTCATTATACCCCGCTCCGTTTTTGCTTGTTCACGCCTGCGTGCTCGCCTGAGTGACAGCCGCATATCCCGCGCATCCGGCGCAGCTCCTGTTACCTGCGGCGCGGCGTCAATTCTCGAAAGGGCTGTAGAAGGGAGGGCTATTGAAGGGTTTCAATGTATTACAAAGGACCCCGTACTAAATACATTGGAAATGGCTCTCTGTGAAATTGAATTAAATTGTGCCATTTGGCACAATTTCAAATTTCAGATTTCAAAAAGATTTTAAATAATTCACAAAGATTTCAGATAGATTTCGAAGATTTCATAAAGATTTGATATATGTCGTAAAGATTTGTATAGAATTAATGCAGATTTCACAAAAATTTTATAAATAATTCACAAAGATTTCATGAAGGCTTCACAACGATTTTACTAAGATTTAAATGATTTCCCAAAGATATAAAATATTTCATAAAGATTTTTAAAACTTCGGAAAGTTTGCACAAAGATTTCAAAAAGATTCTACAAAGATTTCACAAAAATTTCAGATAGATTTCAAATATTTCACAAAGGCTTCTATTATTTTACAGAGATTTCAGATATACTTCGAAGATTGAAACAAGATTTCAAGGATTTCCTAAGCATATTTCCTAAAGATTTCACAAAGATTTAAATAATTTTACAAATATTACCGAATATTTCAAAAATATTTCAAAAATATTTCGCAAACATTTTTAAAGAATTTCCAAAGATTAAAAAGATTTCAATGATTTCCGAAAAATTTCACAGACGGTTAAGTAATGTCACAAATATTACCAAATATTTCAAATATTTTGAAGACAATTCCAAAAATTTCATAAAGATTTTATAAAATTGCAATGATTTTCTGAAGATTTCATAAAGATTTCCTACAGATTTAAAAAAGATTGAAATGATTCTACAAATATTACCTAATATTTCGCAAAGATTTCCACAAGATTTCACAAAATTTGAAAAAGGTTGCAATAATATCTCAAGGATATTATAGAAATTTAAAATGTTTCGAAAGGTTTCAAATAGAATTGAAAGATTTTAAAAAGACTTCAATTATTTTACAAAGATTCCAGATAAATGTAAAAGATTGAACAAAGCAAGAAAGATTTAAAAGGCTTTTCAGTACGATTCGATGAATTTAATCATTCAATTTCAGAGGGGGGGGGGCGTAAATCAATACTTTTTTGTTTTAATTCACGCCACAAGAGTGGAGTGAGGAAATAATCAATTTATATTACACCTTTAGAGTAAAAATGCCAAATATAATATTAGAACCATACTCAATTAGGAATAGAAAGACATAAATTTTGATAATTTAAACATTTTATTTAAATAATCACAAAATCTTAAAACTAATTCACATTGATTCTGGTTTGATATAATTAGATGAGGTGTCGAAGATCCTAAATTGATGCTAAACGTCGTCGTTTGTAGTGATTCTGCCTTTCTTCAGCTTAGATGAAGTACTGATGTTGGTACTGGTATGGTGATGCGAGGGGGTAGCCTCCATAATAAGAAGTCAGAGGTGAAGCCTGCACAAATGCTCTACTTGTTGCCACTGGTAAAGCATTATACGTTTGCAAGACAACTGGGCTAGTAATGACTCCTGGAGCCGGAGCTGGAGCTGCGAAGACGACGGCCAAAACGGCGAGAAAAGCGAACTAAACACAAAAAAAGAACAAAAATTAATTAATTTTAATATTTAACTAATAATAGACTACAAATCCTAAATCAAAAGAAGCTGTAATTCTCCCTAACTATACAAAAATAAAATATCTTTTCATGACACATGCTCTTTTCAACGCCTATGAAGCGGAGGTAAATTTCTACTTTTTACTCCCTAGGGAGGAAAAATTGTCGTCAGAGGTAGATAATGAAAATTTTGCATATATGAGCTCGCATTTTACAATAATCTGCCCACTCCCCGTAAAAACTGTAAGGAAATTTTGGTTGCAGATAATAGAAATTATTTGCGGTTAATTTAATAGAAATTTTTTAATTAGATTTTTGGTAACTTATTTTAAGTTACCATAAATTACCCATTTTTAAAAATAAATTTCCGGAAATTTATAAAAATCTTTGAAATTGAATTTTGGATCACTTATGGTAAGATGCCATATTTACCTGTAAAATAAACATTAATAGCCGTAAAATTTCCATAAAATTACGCAAATTTATAGAAAGTTTTTAATTGAATTTTTGGATAATTTATCTTAATTTATCTTATCTTAAGTTTCCGGAAATTAATAAAAATGTTTAAAATTAAATTAATTTGTGGTAAGTTACCATATTTAAATGTAAGATTATCATAAATGTCCGAAAATATCCGAGAATTTAGGACATTTTTAAATTGAAATTTAGGACTTTTTCGACTTAAAAATCCCCCTTTTGGTCCCCCTAAGTGCAAAATATACTATTAATTATAATATTTTGAAAATTGTTCCAAATTCCTTACAAATATTTATTTTTAGTGACTTACATTCAAGAAACTAATTAAAATGAGCTTCAATTTTTCAGAAAATGTTTTCAATTTCGAGTGATAAAAATGGCAGTTAATTTTTTTAACAGAAATCTCAATTTCTTGGTTTATAAATATCTATCCAATCACTTTAAATCTCACTTGATACTAAACGACGTATATAAATACATGGTAAATAATATATTTGTCATCTTTAAAATTTCTGTTGAATTTTCGAAAGTATAATGTAGCATTAAAACTTTAAAAATTTATTCAAAATAATTAAACTTTTAAGCGTTTGAGTATAAAAAAATTTTAATGTCACAAATTATGGTGACTAGAATGTTTTAAACTTTGGAATATAGTTCGGATCCATTTAATTTTTTTAAATTTCAGTCATTTAAATTTCTTCATTTTTAATGTTTCCCGCTTAAAATTAAAATAATGTTAAACGTTTCTCCAAATTGATTAAATTTTGAAGGTTTATAATTAAAAGGTTGCCATTGTGAACGGTGAAGATAACCTCAAAAATGACAGTGAACTTATTTTTTGATATTAGAAAAATTGTATAATCAATTTTAATGAAAATTATAATTTGTTTATGCAATAAAAATTTTTTATTTTAGAATTTCAGTCTTCGACTTTGGGACATTTAATTTACTGTTAAATTCTAAATTGTCAAATTTTAATCGATCTAAATTAAAAACTATTTTTATATTAAAGGATTTAATTTTGAACGCCTTTAATTTAAAATAATCTCAATTTAATTACTTTAAATTTTAAATGATCCAATTTAAAAAATGACAATCAGAAATTTATTCAATGTAGATAAAATTTTTTATTTTGAACTTTAAAAAGTAGAAATGATACAATTTTATTTCCTTCCTAATAAAAACTTCTAATTTTCGAATGTTTAGTCTAAAAAATTTTAATGTTGATACTTTCTCATATAACATTTTTTAATTCTAAATTATTCAATATTAAACGCTTTTCTTCAAAACTGATATAAGTTTAATTCCTTTTAATTCCAATCGAATCATTGCCTTTTTTGCAAAATTTTACCTAATTTAAAATTATTTGATTGGGAGCATTTTCAATTCGAAGTCTTTTAACATATAAAATAAAATTGTAATGCTTTTAATTCGACATTTTTAATTGAAAATTGAAAATGTTGCTGAAAGTAAAGAAAATTCCTCTTTCAATTCAAAAAATAAAAAATTCCCTCCTTCTTATCTTAAGAAAAATGTAAAAATCATAGATTTTTTCCCCTTTACTTAATTAAAATATTAAACAAACTGTTAAAAATAAAAAATTTCTTCTATCAATTTAAGATCAAAAGTATGCAACAAAAATTTTCTTTGAACTCAATGAAAAGGAAACAATGAAAAAATTCCTTATTTCAATTCAAAATTAAATTTGAAACATAAATTCTGGCTTCCAATTCAGAAATAAATTAAAGACGACGACTTCATCCCTATGGATTGAATAAAAATGTTAAAACTCAAACATTTCCTTCTTGAGATTTTGAATTTTCCACTCTTCATCTCAGTTAAAATAAGAAAAAAAATGTATTTAAAAAATGCCTTTTTAATTTTAGGAAAAATAAATAAAAACTATGTTTCTTTTCTTCCAAATAAGTAAAAAATGTTCAAAATAAATAATTTTTTAATGCCTTTCAAATTAAAAAAATTTGAGTAGTAAGTAAAATTCATATTTTCAAATTCGAAAGAATTTTAAATCAAATTGATTAAAAAGTGAATAATTTTTAAATAATATCAAATGGGTGAAATTTAAAGTAATGATAAAAATTATAGTAATACAGAGTTATAAATAAAAAAAATCACATTATTAATAGTTCGACAAATAAATTAAATTTCTTAAAATTTTAATGAGCTGGAGAAATGTTAACTGAAAATATAATAATGAATTCTTTTTGATTTTAGACACAACCCGAAAATATTTATATTGAGAATTTGATTGCCAATCGGAAACTTCGCGGGTGCGTAGTCCGCAAATTATAATTGCGAAAATTTAGTAATTTGTCATTCGAATAACATAAAATAAAACTTGGAAAATTAATCAAACTCCTACCAAACATATTTTTTTGATTTTTAGATGTAATTTATTCCATCATAACTTTATGATGACGCGAAACCCAGAAAAGGTTTTCCCTCTTCTGAGACTGCCTTTAGAAAAAATTAACAAACTTATATATTTATTTATATGAATATTTCTCTTAGATGTAATAATTTATTAAATTATTTAACTCATTTCAAAAATTGGCAAAAGTTTCAATATTATAAAAATTTGTTGTTGCCGGTTTTGAAATTATTTAGGGTTTTAATCTAAGGAAATAAATACCCAGATATGTAAACGCGCACTTTAAATCGTCCATTTACTGTTAGTTTATCTATTACGTTAAAAAGCAGGCGAAAAAAATAAATTTTATTGAGTTCAAAAAATTATCCCATTAATTATTGATATGACTCTGGCTTTTAGATATTCTAAATAAAATGCCTGAAAAACTCACCAATTTGAACATGTTGGGTTGTGAATTGTTTCTTCTTCGAGAGACAAACTGAATATGACGAAAACGGTTCGGTTGGAAACTTTTTATACCAAACATACTCTGTATCATTTAAAAAAAAGAAGGAAAAAACCAGGTGGATCGGCAAGGTGGGTTCGTATTAAATTGTCGACAAACGGTTATTCAATATGAAGATTACGTCAATGATTTAAGCGCAAATCAGATGGGAGCGTGTCGTGTCCGGGTGATCAAGGATAACATAATCCAGAAATGATTGAATCTGATCGATATATTATTTCCCATATACTATAGAGAGCATATAGTAATTTTCAACATCATATACGCGCAAAAATTTCAAAACGTAGCCAAAAAAGATTTCTTTCGAAACTAATTTGTCTAATTAATTCTATTTTTAGTACACTCTCTAAATATGAATTAGTGGAAATTTTACTAATGCAATTAGTAGCATTGCTTCTAATTTTTGAATGAGTAAGTTCATCACTTTCTACTAAATCAAATGATAATATTTATTTTACTAAATGAAATAGTAAGGATATTATACTAATCTGCTAAGTAATACTAACTTAATAATTTAATTGTTAATGAATTGCTAAGGAAAACTAATTTATTAATTTACAAAAAATTCTTGACACCTTTTGATTTCCAATTAAGAAAGTTTAATGTTTTCTCAAAACAGCGTTCTCCAAAATTGAAATACTAAAATAATATAATTTTATAAAGTCGTTATCACAAAATTGAATTGGATTTTTTATTACACTTCTAATAATTTGGTAACAGTAAAAACGAGTGTTTTGTCATAAAATCATCGCAAAATTATTAGGAAAATAATAGATAATTTTTCAAGAAAAAAATGGATATTCAAGTTGTTGAATTCTTTTATAAAAAAAGCTTCAAGTATAAGTTCAAATTTATTTTTAGTATACCGCTGAAAGTAAATGGCGTCTTTCCTATAGCGCCGACGTATGTACGCTGCTGCTGCCATGACGCTATGACTCCCGCTACATTCGTGATTTTTCGTTTGTGAATAAGTTGATTCTGATATAGTAATATGATTTTTTTTCTCTATAGTTTCTGTAAAATGGGTACGTTTTAGTTTAATATTGAAGAATAAGTAAATGGTTAAAATGGAACTGTGAAATTTTCCTTGAAAAAGGTTACATTAACTAAAACGTATTTTCAGAAAAACGGAAGATCTTCGAGGAAGCAACTGACAAATGTACGAAGAATTACTTAGATTCATACACTGTAAAATATTGATGTGCCTTTTTTTATGAAAAAATTTAAAATACACTGGAACCTTGATTCAAGTACGTAATGATTCACGGCGGTGTGAACCATGTCTGTTTTTCGGTCCCGCGGCCCCGCAATGCCCAATTGGCCAGTACTGAAATTCTACGAACATCGTAAACCCAAGTTTCTTAAATCCAGGTTTCAGTGTATCACAAAAATGTTGAGAACCTGCCACTTCAGATAGCTGGTTGGTAAGTTTGTACAATCTTCAAATTTCTTTCATCTATTAATTAATTTATCATAACTACCGTTAAAAATATTAACTTGCAATACGTATATCAATTGATTTTGTAGTAACATTACCAATTCCTTTAGTAGATATAGTTACTAATTTATTTAGTCGCTTATACTTACACATTGAATTAGTAGATCATTACTAATCAGCAGTAAGCCAATCAGTGCTTTCTGAATGAATAGAAAACTAATAAAAATTAGTTTTCTTCTAATTCAGATTTAGAAAGCAACAAATAGATAAGGTAAGAGGAAGTATAATCTATTTCTGAATTATCTTTTGAAGTGAGGAGAAATTATGGGAGTGGAAGTAGGCGAGGTAGGGGTGGGTGAGAGGAGCAGAAATCAGGCTAGGTTAGGTGAGGGGAAGTAGAAGAAATGAGGGGTATAGAATTTGTGGAAATTATGAGAGATGAAGTAAGGGAAAGAGCAGTGGCGAAGTAGGGGAAATGAAGGAGAGGAAAAGTAAGATAAATGGAGTGAGGGGAAGTTGGATACGTGGGGAAAGAGACACTTATGGGAAATAAGTTGAGGGGAAGTAGGGAAAATGAGAGAAGGGATAGTAGTGGAAAGGTGGGTAGGGAAAGGGGATTGTGAGGAGAGTGAGGGAAAAGTAGTGTAGGGGAAGCAGGGGAATTAATGGGAAATGAAGGGTGGGTGAGTGGGGGAGTGAGGGAACAGCCCTTACTAAAGTCTACTATTTTATTGGTCTATCAGAATAGTTAAAAATTTAAATATCATGTGAAAAATCATCTTTTCTGTTCACAAATGTAAGTCTTTGCTTTAAAATAGAACTACTTTGTTAAACATTCATTTTTGTTGTTAAAAATTCAATGAAAATAAAAATGCTTAGTTTTTCGAAATATTAACTAGGTATTATATTTTTCCTTGAAAAGTAATTTATTATTGTATTAAAATCAAGTATTTGGTTTACAGTTGAAATTTTTTATGGAAACTTCCTTCTTTTTTTAAAAAATAATTATTTCAGTCAAAATTTAACTATTTGCTCGAAAATTAACTTTTCTGCTAAAAATTCATATTTTAATGTTAAAACTTAGCTGTTTTGTAAAAAATATATTTTTAGGCTTGAAACTTTAACAATTTGTTAGAAAATTAATATCTTTAATCGAAAATTATGTTTCTGTTGTTGAAAATTCATATTTTGTGTTTAAAATTGAACTACTTTGGTAGAAAAATCGTATTTCTGATTAAAAACTAAACTACTTTAATAGAAAATTAAATTAGTTTTTTTTTGTTGAAAATTGATGTTTTATCTAAAACTTTGGCTATTCCCTTTTTGGGCAAAAATGGTTCCTTTTAGAATTGAAAATTAAATTATTTGGTAAAAAATTAATTTCTACTACTACTACTTTAATCTACTACTACTATTATTATTATTACACCATTAAGCCGTTTCCCTTTCGGGGTAGGCGTGACTCACTCGGCGGGGGAGGGGATTAGTGTGAGGAAGGGGTTATAATACTTTAATCAAAATTGATCCTTTTCGTGAAATTCAACTGGTTGATAATTTTCTTTGTTGGTCAAAAATGAAATTCTATGTAAAAAATTCTTCTGACATATTTTAGTTGAAAATTTAACTATTTGGTTAAAAATTCATATATTGTATTGGAAATTCGTCCATTGTTAAAAAATTAAACTTCTTTGTTGCAAATTGATTTTTTCGAGTTAAAAATTCAGCTATTTAGTAAAAAATTAAACTATTTCGTTGAAAGTTAAATTTTTTTCTTGAAAGTCCAACTGTTTTGTTAAATTAATATTCTTTGGTTGAAAATTCAACAGTTCTGTTCAAAATTCGTCTCTTTGTTTGGAAAAATCAATTATTTGTTTGAAAATGAAAAATCTACATTGTTGGTCGATAATAAATTTCAACTCTATTTTTTATCAAAGAAATGTCACGTGTTAAACAACCTTTGAATTTTTATCGAAAAGGTTAGCAATGTACCTGCTGTGCATAAGCAGCAGAGTATGAGAAAGTAGAATCAATAAGTCTACAGAAACCTGTGCGGAATTCGCTTATTGCATAAGCAGTGCGTGACCGACTTACAGTTAGATCAAGTTCAATATCGCAACCAAGGCAAGCCTCATACCCATATAAATCAAATTCTGAATGATTATACCTTAAACAAAAAAGAAATATTTTGTACAAAGTATTTTTAAAAAATTTTTAATTTCATTAAAATATTATAGATTTAAAAATAGACTAACTGGAAATGTGTTTCTATTTAGAAGACTTGATGAAATTATTTTTAATGACCTTCACCTTGATATTCTGTTAATTGATTAAAAAATAAACTTTAATTAATTGAGTAGGTGTTACTTCAAGCTAGTTTTACGTAATCCAATATTAACATGTATGCCAGAGGATCAATTGCGATTCTTCGTAAATAGAAGCTGTTTCATAACAATTGTTGCAAATGTGTCGTCCGTAAATTCAATTCTGTTTGAACATTTCGCAATGTTAATGGTAAGTGGACAAACTTGCCACAATATAAAGCCAAGCCCCGGGCACTGATAATCATTCGTCTTAGAACTTTCTACAAGTGCAAAGAAAAAGCAAAATCAAAAAACATCAACATGATCGCCCTCGTAGTAAGTTTTTTTATTCCTATAAAGTTATTATTTAATTATTGTATAAAATTTTCAATCAATTTTGCAAACAAAAAAAAATCCAGTATTTTTTGCATCCTTCTATCTATCCTTCTATCTATCTCAGGAACATTAAAATATTTTTGAAGTTTTCTTCGTTTACATTAAAAAAAAAGATTTTAACGCTTTCTTCCTGTAAATCTCAGCTTTTTCCAAAAAATTTCATGAGTTATACAACGATTTGTAGTTAAAGCTACATAACCTCTCTCGGCCGACACCTGCGATTGCCGACTGTAATTCGACGCAACGCTTTTAGATTTTTAATCATATATCGTGAACCCTTCATAAGATTCTTAATTCTTATTTTTAGAAATTTAGATCTTAATTTTTGGACCGATTTATCAATTTTTAAAGTGACCGGGGATTGTAAAAGTCGCTTGCGCTAGTCGCGCAAATAATTAATAAAAGACATTTTTGTAAGTAATGATTTCTTTCTTTTTCAGGCATTTCTCGGTTTCTTGGCAACTGCAACTGCAGGTGTGCTGCCAGCAGCCCCAATTGTTACTCCACTTGCAAGAAGCAGTCAAGTTATTGCTAGGAACTATAACGCTGCTTATATAGCTCCTGCTGCAGCTGTTCCAGTAGCGCATCCTGCGGCTTATTCAGTACCTGCGGCTTATGCTGCGCCTGCGGCTTATGCAGCTCCTGCGGCTTATGCTGCACCTGCGGCTTATGCAGCGCCTGCGGCTTATTCACTGCCGGCAGCTTATTCACTTCCAGCGGCTTATCCGGTCCCTGCGGCTTATTCAGCGTATCCTGCAACTTATCCGGCTCCTGCAGTTGCTGTTGTATAATTATAACTTGTTGATACCTGTAAATAAGCGCTGTGCTACGGAATATGTTGAATGTTGTTTTCGTCTATGAAAAAGATTTATGTACAAAAATATTAAATTAAATGAAAAAATATTTAGTTCAAGTAAGAAACTAATGTACGGATTCGCGAAAGGTTTATTAAATAGAAAGATTCAATAAACGTTGCTTTGGATTAAATACACCTAGGTGCTTATTTTTCCTGGAAATCTGTTTTATTATCTACTTTTGGAACGCAGTTGATCATTAATTGTTTTTTAAGACAGAAGACATTTTTTACGAGAATTTTAAACTAAAAATTAGTGAAAAATTTATAATATTAGTTAGCGGCGTTTTTCCTGAAAATTATGCAGTGAATTCGTTGGTATGTTTTTCACCCCCCCCCCCTCCCCACCCCCATATCTTACGCAATTTTTGCAGACTGATATTTTTCTACAGAATGTTTTTACAAGTAATCCAAAACTTTCAACCAATTCGTTGAATTTTCAAACAAAAATATGAATTCTCAACAAAAAGTGTAGTAATGGATATTTTACTAAGAAAAGATTTTTATTTAAAGTCGAAAGGTAAAAGCCTAATTGCCCTAATAAAAAAACAGTTAAATGTAACCAAAACCTAAATTTGACAAAATAATTGGATTTTCAACTAAGCAGATAAAATTTGAACCAAGAAAACAATTTGCGCCTGAAAGTGACGAATCCTCAACAAAATATATCAATTTTTAACAAAATAGTCAAATGTTCAACCAAGAAGATGAACTTTCTAAAAAAAGCGTATTTTTAACAAAAGACATCAATTTTTCACAAAGCGGTTAAATTTTCAACTAAAGTTATGAATCCTTATCGAGACAATTAAATATCTACGGAAAAAGAAGAATTCTCAACAAAATACATACATTTTTAACAAAAGAGTTAAATTTTTATCAAAAGGATTAATTTTCTAGAAAAAAAATCATTTCTAATAAAATATTGAATAACTGAAGAAGATAAATACCTAACCAAAAAGGGAATAAATAAATGTTTAGCTTAAAAGATTAAATTTCAACTAAACAAAAGGAAAGAATTTTCAAACAAATAGTTAAATTTTTCACTCAAGTTATTAATCATTTAACTAGAATTTTAAATAGAATTTTAAATAAACAGGTATTTTTTCATCTGAAAAAGATAAATACCCAACCCAAAATGGAAAAATTCTATTTTCAGTTAAAAAATTAATTTTCATCAAGATAAAAAAAACGAGTTTTCAAAAAAATAGTTAAATTTTTTCCTCGTGTTAATGAACGTTTAACTATAATTAGGATTCATGAACTGAAAAGATTTATTCTTAACAAATTAATTCGAATTTTCAACCAATAGTGGAATCTTCGAACCAAAAAGACGAATTTTCATTAAATGACATAAATTTACATCCAAGAAAATTTAAGTTTTAGTAAAAAAGGCGACTTCTTAAAAAAATAGATACATTTTGAACCAAATGGATGAATTTTCAACAAAAAGGAATACTTCAATCAATGTGAATTTCGATTTTAAAACAATTATTATATCACCTATAGCTCAACAGATTTTTTATTGTTCTTCATATTTCATATTCATCTCATTTTATATTCATCTTATTTACATTTAATTTAAAAAAACTGGAAAAAGGGTTCACCTTGTTGGAAATCCCTTCACAGTATTCTGTCCGTTTTCATTTTCTTAATTTTATTTCATTCTTTTTTTTATTTCTTTGTGAAGATTTTAAGTTTTAGATTTTTAAACTTCTGGAGTTTTTGAAGATTTCTTTTTTTATTCACTATAAACAAATTTTTTTTTCTTTCATACATTTTCAGATAAATAATCTTAAAAATATTTATTTCACAAAAGCTGGAAAAGGGTTTAATCTTACAGAAAGTTCCTTTCAAAGTAGTCAGTCCACATTTACTTTTCTCATTTTATTCTATATATATTTTTTAATTCCTTGGAAGAAATTTTCTACTTCAGATTTTTTAAATTTTAAGCTTCCGAAATTATTGAATTAAAAAAATTATTTGGCTTAGTTTTTTAAATATGAATTAGAAATGTTAAGAACTTATTATTGAAGATTTCTTCTTTTATTCTCCTTCAGAAAAAAGATTTCGTTTTATTTCTTCTTTTTTTTTAAATAATCTTGAAATTATTTGTTAAAAAATATCTGGAAATGGGTTAATCTTATAGACAATTTTTATTCGTGCAGGTGAAATGAGGGAGGGGAAATGAAGGAAGAAGAAGTAAGGAAAGGGGACTGAAGGTGAGGGGAAGAGAGAGAACTTGCCCTCACTTCCCCAGCCCACCACTACCCCCTAATTTCCACTCCCCTACTCCATTTACACCCATCATTTTACCCCTATGCAAAAGGTGGATATGAAAAATAAGAAAATATTTGGTGGTATGATTGGTTAACGCTCCACGTATGTGTAGTGGCTTTTCAGGTTCAATTCCGGGTTGATGCAGATTGGTTCTTGTACTTAAAAAATTCTTTCTTCGAAGTAATCATGTTAACTTCGAAGTTTTTATCAATTAGAAATTTAAAAATACTCAGACGTGAACACCTTTAAATGTTAATAATATCGTCTAATATATGATTAGATTAAACTCAAGTTCATGAATATTTTTTCAGAGATTTTTCCAAAATATTAGAGATTTATATGCATGTGTAAAATCTAGGTTGAGTGTGAACTCTGACAATGAATATTTGCTTTGTTTTTCTTATTTTACACTTTCTTTGTCTTCGTTTCTAGTGTGCATAGTAACTTTAATGAAACGAGCCACAATTCAATTTACCCTATAGCTTTGGCTACTTTAGAATCTTGTTAGACATTTAAGCACCACAATCTATTGTCTTATCAAAAGTCTTATGTTTTTTTTCTTTTTTAACAAGGTCATAATATAATTGACTCTGACCTTGCACTGTGGTATTCATGGCCTTAAGAACTCGTTTCAATTTTAAAATTATGATTTGGTGCGAGAAATTATTATTCTCGTGTTATTAATTAAAATACAATTAAAATTTCCCAAAATTTTCATTTTTTAGATCTGTGTGAATGATCCAAAATTAAGCCTAACGTCTTCAACAGATATGATCTATTCATTGAAAGTATTGTTGAATTTAAAGATAAGCATGATTTAAAAATATGAGAAATTAAAAAAAAAAAAATTAAGTCAGTATGAATTCATTTATAGCACTGTTCGGAGTTTTATTTTTTGGACTATGTTGCTCTAAGAATGACTCCTTTAGAATAGTTGTGCCAAAAATCAGATCTCTGGAAAAAACATTATTTTTTATGAAAAAATTCGGAAAATTAGAAAACATGATTATAACAATAGATTTTGAACTGTATTTTTTTTGCGACGCTTTAAATGAATTTTTGCAAAATGGTTAAATTTTAATAAATAATTGCTTATTTTTTCGGGGAAAACATTCCCGTCAACTTTAATGTTTCAATTAAAAAAATGAGTCAATAATCTTCAATAATAATTATTTGGTTAAACCATGCCTTCTTTGAAAACAAATGTTTTAACAACTCAATTTCAGCCAAAGAAAAGTTTTCTTTCAAAATGTGAAAGAATAGAGATACAAATAATGTTTTCCCTGAGAAAAAAAGCCATTCAGTAAAATTGAATCATTTTTCAAAAATGGTTAAGAAGCAATAGTAAAATAATTGAATTACTAAGTCTATTATTAAAATAAATTTTTATGTAAGTTTTAAGATTTGTTCATTAAACATAATGTGCCTCATTGGAAATTACATCCTCAGTAATATTTTTTTATTCTTAAACTGATGGAGAAACTATTTTTTCGGCTTTTTTTTCTTATACATGTGATTTTTGGCATGGCAGCTACCTTAATAAAACATTTTTAAACTTTCTTATTAACAATTCGACAAACCAATTTACATCACGAGTAAGATTGAGACTGAAAAGTAGCTTGATCGAGGTTGAAAAAAATTATTCTAGTCTCTCATACTTACACAATGAATCTCCTTAACGTGCAAATCACGTTGCTGAAGAAAGTATTCAAACGTTGGTATAAAAACCATTCAATGAAAACATTCTGAACAGTCTTCGATTCGTCTTCGTAGAGAATTCACAAGAAAATGGATTCACACCTTATGGTAGGTTTCAATATATTACAAAAAATTAAGGGCATGTAATAATTATTCGATTCCTACTTTACCGACATTTTTTGGATTGGACTGTGGTCGCACGAAATAAGATATCGAGCAAAATTCAGAAAAAATTAACAAAATAAAGGACTAAAGAAAGTTTAACCACCAAACATTCTTAAAACTAGAAAAAAATATTTTTGGAATTTTTCTATATGTGTAAAAATTTATAAGTACATGAACGTTCCAAAGTCCCTTTTCTTTTTTTCTCAAACTTTCACCTCAATATCTCATTTCGTGTGGAATGGGTATGATCCAAAAAAAATTTGGTAAAGAATGAATTGGATGTGTCACATTGCTCTTAAGGATATGCATATAATTAACAGATTCCTACCTTAGCTATGTTAAAAAAAACTCACGTCCACGCGAACGTATGGTTCTAAATTTTTAAATTTATGACAATAAAAAAAATCTACTAATCAAAATAATTTTTTTTTACGTAAGATGTTGCAAACAATTTCGGTTAAATAAGAATTGGATAATTATTACATGACCTTAAAAGGTAAAATATTTTTTTAAACTGAAGTCAGAATTAATATGTATAATTATTTTTTATACAATATTACATTTTTACAAACTGTTGCATTTTTAATAAAAAAATACCAATTTCCCATGAAGAATGTTAATATAACCTTAAAAAGTTAAAAAGTTGTGAATCTTCTTGTAAATATATTACCAATTTCCCACGAAAAACAGTAACATATTCCAAAATTGATAAAAGATTATAATTCTTGTTTAAATTGTAATGATTTTTGTTTTAAAATATTAATTTTTGTTATGAACTATAAACATAACCTTCAATGGCTGAAAGTTTTGAATCTTGTAATCTACTTTTATAAATTGAAAATACCAATTTCTGAGGAAAAAAATTAACATAATTGAAAATTGTTAAAAGATTCTAAATCTTGCAATTTTTCTTAAAATAAATTAAAATGATTTTTGTTTTAAAATACCAATTTTTGTTGTAAACCACTAACAGAACCTTCAATAGTTAATTATTCCGAATCTTATTGGAAATCTACATTTCTTAATTAAAAATACCAATTTCTGACGAAAAACACTAACAAATGATAATAATTTTTGTTTCAAAATACCAATTTTTTGTATGGACTACTAACATAACGTAAAATTGTTAAAAATGGGGAACATTATTGATAATTTTTGTTCAAAAATGCCCATTTCCAGTAAAAAATTCCAGAGAAAAATTAAAAAGATTTTTGAAGTTGTCAGATAATATAAAATAAAATTTTAAGTGATCAGTCATCAATCAAATAGTTGAATTTCGTGTACAAGAATATTTTTATTTCAAATTACAAACACCTAAATTCATCAAAATAAACTGATTTTCAAAAAAAATAGTTGAATTCTAAAAAAAAATTAATTTTCAACCACTAGTATTTTGCACCAAAAAAGAAATTAATATTTTTTAAAGAGAGACGAATTTTGTAAAATAAGCCTTAAATTTTTTCCCAAAAATGTTAATTTTCAACAAAAAAGTTAGTTCCCAACCCAATAACTGAATTTTAAATGAAACTTTTTTTTTTACTAACAAGACTAATAATCAACTAAAAATATGAATATTTAACCAAAAAAGATTTTTCAGTCAGTCAAGAAAAAAAAACTTCCAATTTGAAATAATTCAAATTTTCCTTAGTATTTTTTAAAATCGAGCACGGGTTAAAAAACTACCTTAAGATCAAACCTTAAATAATAATTTAAATATTCAGAATTCACCTTTCATGGAATACAAATTTGATTGCTGGGCTGAAACTTCAACTTTTCTGTTAAAAATGATCTTTACTGAACATTTAACTGTTCTACT
>JAWWLR010000054.1:71009665-71032636 GCA_035041075.1 Acraspis erinacei | reverse complement strand
TTGTTTCGCTGTCGAGTTTAGTGTTTTTCAGAAGGGTTTTAGTTTTACTGACTATTGTTTTTGTGGGATCCTTTTTATGTTTTTTGTATGTATGGTCAGTTAGCAGGTCCATGATTTTGTTGTTATAGTTTTCTTTATTAATTATTACTGTTATGTTGTCTTTATCTGCGGGTACTATTATAATTTTCATCAAAAATGGTTGGCTAACGAACTTGACCTTCAGTTTTTGACACTAAGCGAGTATACCTAAGGTCAATGTAATAACTCATTCTTTTTAAAGTGAACATGTTCACAGACAGACATACATATAGAAAGAGTGACATACAGACATTTGACAAAAAAGGGGGGGGGGGCGTCAAATTTTACACAAATCTAAAACCTTCTCTGATGAGAATGTACAAATTACAAAACTTTGGTGATATTTAGGGCGATTAGAAAAACACAGGCCTAAGTTTTGCTTCTACGGAAAATTGTATAACCAAAAAAATCAATAAAAAAGACATCATTTAAATAGGAGATCTCTAAAACATTCTAAAAAAAAGTTTAGATTTGTGGACTGAAAAGGTACAATTTAAGCTAGTGTGCCCACATTTACTATAAGGGATAGAAACTACCACGAAAGTTTGACTTTCTTAATTTTATTTTATGGCCTTACAATTCCTTCGAGAAAATGTATTATGATATAAGTTACTACTTCTTTTGATCGGGTCTATCAGTAAGTGAAAGATTATTCGACTGTGGTCTCTCTAGACTATTTTTGTAAAATATAGTTTTTTTAATTATCGCTATTAATATAAATACTTGTTAAATTTTTTTTAAATGTCGGTAATGTATTTGAATAAAATTCAAAGTAAAAGAATCGATTATCAGCGGCAATTGAAATAAAATGAACAATTTTCTGCAAATATGGGTTCTAGAAACACAGAAATATATTTTTTTAATCTGTGAAAATTCAGGAGAAGAAAATAATTTATAGGGGAGCGACTTTAGGGGAAAAGAGCCAAAAATTGATTGAGTTTTTTATTTTACTTTATAACTTACTCACCGTGAGAGTTAGAGGAAAAAGTTTAAAAAAATTAGTGCCCAGATAACGAATAATATATTTATTAAAATAAGGAAATTTCTAAACTTTCTAAACCCTAAATATTTTGCTTTAGCAAAAAAATTGCTACAAATTTTCTTTTACTTAAAAAAAAAATTATTCAGAGGTTCCACTAGTCCGTTTTCTGCCTGCAAGTTTCTCAGTTTTCATTTTTGTAAATACAAATTTAACGCTTAAAAATCGTTCAAACTCAACAGCTATTTGTCATTTATTGAGAAATAAGCTCTTAATTTTATGAAACAAAAAAATTCTGAAGTTAATGTTAGGTTATTATATCGGTTTTATTTTTTAAAAAAAGTTTTCGTGGTGTTCAAAACGTTCCGAAATCGCAAGAAAGTCTAGAAATTCAAAATTCCTAAACCACTAAAAAAAAGTTTTTTCCGAAAAAAGAAAATGTCACGTTTCTTTTCTTTTATTCAAAGACATTTCAAGATCTACATATTAAACTTTTTCCGAAATGGGTGCATATGACGCAATTTGAAAAAATATATTTTTTGAAAAATAACAAAGAAATCTAAATTGAGAAATTAAAAAATAATAATTCTTTGATATTTTATTATTTATGTATTATTATTATGAATTTTCACACGCAGAAACAAACAGAAAAAAATTAACCGTTTTCAAATTTTTTTGTACTTTCTTCGGATACTAACTATATATCAATTTAAAAAAAATATTAATCAGTTCTGAGAGCAAATAGTCATTTACGATAACTAAAACAAATAAAAAATAATTTACTTAAATGATTCGTTTTTGTCGAAATATATAGTCTAAAATTTTAATTGAATGATTAAACCCCCTATTGATATAAAAAATGCTGCGTCTGAATCAATTTATTTGATGAGAAGTTTATAACATAATGTTACTCCTGAGAGAAACCCTCGAATCGGATTCAAATTTTCAACACAAAAGATTATAAATCCACTGAAATTGAGAAAATTATTTTTCTTCCTGGAAAGAATTTTCGTTCCAATCTTTTTCCAGTGAAATTGAAAACAGTATTCTTCTTGGAACGAATTTAAATTTAAATCCCGCAAAATTACTTTGAATTATTTTGGAATTAAAAATATAATTTTAGATCAGAATAAGTAAGAGGAAAAAAATTGGTTTTACAATTAATTAAATAAATTTAAAAAAAGGTCTGAAGTGCGTACTTCAAGGAAAATTTAAATTTAGTATAATCCATATAGAAAATTTGAAGAATATTTCAAACATCTGGCTTATTTCAGATAAAATATATTCTCAAAAAAGAAAGATATGGTTCAAAAAATTATTCGCTTTAATATTTATTTATTATTTGTTCACGACTGATAAGCAAAAGAAAAGTTAAAAAATTCAGCAAAAATCGCAACTTTTCAGCAATATTGTGATATGCATGAAATGTATTTCAATAATTTTTCGAAATTTATTTAATATGAAAGTGTCTATTTTTTCAATATACGTAAAAAGTATTTCAATAATTTTTCTACATTTATGTGATGCATTTTGATGCTCTGATTTACAATTCACATGGGAATGCAAGTATCCGTAAACGTAATTTCATTTATATGATACGTATGCTTTGACTTTTTGTTGGCATTAATTTTTAAAAGGTTAATTATACGAGTATATAAAACTTTCAGATATCAAAGATAAAATTTAAGACCAATATGAAGTTAAAATTATTTTAATGTTTCAATGAAAATAATTGTTTGTTTGATTTAATTCAGTAACATGAATTGATTATTTATTTTATTTTAATGTAACTGAATATCGGCTCCCATTTGTTTAATATATATATATTTATGCTGAAATAACTATCAAATTGTATAATTTCTTAGACGTTTTTGATGTACTGAAATGAGTCCACTCCGTCCAGAATTGCCAGCCTACTAAAAAAATCGTGTTAAAAGTATGCCACTCTTTTTTCGTGGTAATCTCTGCTATAAATTAAGTTAGAAAAATTAATAAAAAAGTGTGTGTCTTGGGACGTACGATACCAAAGAAACTTCGAAATAATGTTTAAGTGAATGTTCACGATTTCAAAGGTATTCAATTAATTTTTGGAATTAAATTGATTCCTTCAATTCAATGAATTTCTCGAATTCGTGTAATCTACAAATTCATTGAATTCCGTAAATTTCATGAATTCCGCGAATTCCATAAATTCTTCGAATATCCTGAATTCCGTGAATTCCATAAAATGCGCGAATTACACGAATTCTGTTCCATGAATTCCCAGAATTGCCTGAATTCCATGAATGCTTAAAATTTAATGAATTTCTTAAATTCCATGAATTCCACAGATCCTATTAATTCCTTTCATTTAATGAATTTCTTGAATTCGATAAATACCGCGAATTTCATGAATTAATTGAATGCCATGATTTACTTGAATTACACGAATTCCATAAATGCCTTTAATTCCATGAATTCCTTAAACTTCATGTATTTCTCGAATCGCATAAATTCGACGAATTTCATAAATTCCTTGCATTCCATAAGCTCCTTGAATTCCATGAATTTATTCACTTCCATAAATGCCTTAAATTCCATAAATTCCATGAATTCACTGAATTTCTTCAATTCCATGAACTCCTTGAATTCCATAAATTCCTTGTATTCTATTAATTCTTTGAATTCCTTTAATTCCACGATTTTGGTGAATTTCGTTAATTCTGTAAATTTCTATAATTTCCATGAATTCATTAAATTTCATGCATTCCATGAATCACGTGAATTCCACGAATTCTTTTAATTCCTTCATTCCTCGACTTTCATCAATTCCTCGAATTCCACGAATAGGATGAATTTCTTGAAGTCCGCGAATAGCACAAATTTCTTAAATTTCACGAATTCCTTAAATTTCATGAATTCCTTAAATTTCATGAATTCCTCAAATTTTCTGAATTCCTCCAATTTCATAAATTTCTTGAAATTCTTGAATTCCATACATTCTACGAATTTCATGAATTCTATGAATTGTTTTCATTTCATGAATTTCTTGGATTCTATCATTTCCATCAAGTTCCATGGATTCCGCGAATTCCATGAATTCCATGAATTCCATGAATTCGTGTATTATTTGCATTTCACAAATTCCTTGAATTCCATTAATTCCATAATTCCTTGAATTACGTAAATTCAGTAATTCCTTGAATTCCATGAATTCCAAACATTCCACGATTCCTTGCATTCCATAAGCTCCTTGAATTCCATAAATTAATTAAATTTCATAAATTATTTGAATACCATAAATTCCTTGAGTTCCATAATTTTCTTGAATTCAATGAACTCCTTTAATTCCATAAATTCATTGTATTTATTAATCCTTTGAGTGTCTTAAATTCCATGGATTCCATGGAATTCCATGAATTCCTTGAATTCCAAACATTTTACGATTCCTTGCATTCCATAAGCTCCTTTAATTCCATAAATTAATTAAATTCCATAAATTATTTGAATACCATAAATTCCTTGAATTACATAAATTCCTTGAATTGAATGAATTCTTTGCATTTCGCAAATTTCTTGAATTCTATGAATTCCTTCTATTCCATGAATTCTTTGAATTCCTTAAATTCCATGAATTTCCTGAAATTCGTAAATTTCTTGAATCCCGTAAACTCCATGAATTACATGAATTCCATGCACTGCTTGCATTTCATAAATTCATTGAATTGCATGAATCCTTTGAATTGCATGAACATAAATTCCATAATTTCCTTGTGTTCCATGAACTCCTCGAATTCCATGAACTCCTAGAATTCCATGAATTCTTTGAATGCCATGAGCTCCTTGAATTCCTTGAATTCCGTTAATTCTATGAATTCCTTGAATTCCATGAAATCACTGAATTCCATGCATTCCATGCATACCTTGCATTCCATAAAATCCTTGAAAACCATGAATTCTTTAAATTGCATAAATTCCTTGAATTCCATGAGGTCCTTGTGTATCATGAAATCCTTGAATTCCATGCATACCTTGCATTCCATAAAATCCATCACCTTTTCCCTTTCTCAATTGTTATTTAACCTTTTACAATTTTGAAGAGTTAGAAATGAAAATTCTTGATTTATGAAAATATAGAATTGGGAAATATTCAATTTACAAGATTACAATAGGTCTAGGCTTACCAAAAATATTCATTCTACGCTCACCGAATTTTGGTGGCAAGAAACTTACCCTGAAAATTAAAACGATTACCCAGTTAAAAGTATCATTGTTTGAGAAAAAAAAACAATAAATTAAATATGTATAATTAAGAAATTGTGTTATTCGTACAAAAATTAATTAAATAAAAAATGCATAGGCTCTTCTAAGAAATTAAACAGATATATATTATTAATAATTATTGGGGTAAAGTTTCGTATTTAGGCTGGACTTGCGATTCACAGATTAGGATATCAAAACATAAGAAAACTTTTGCACAAGACTCTAATCTTAGCCTGTCCTTTCTTTAACTTTACAAAAAAGATAAAAATTAAATAATATAATAATATAAAATATAATTACACAAACAGCATCATGAAAATATTTATTTAAATAAAACGAAATAATGATTAAAATAATTTTAATACAAAAGAGAGCGCGTGTATGATAGTCTTGTACCCACAAACGGAAACAAGTGCAGAGATAGGTCAAGAAAAGATATACGCGGTTTTCACTTGGCGGGGATTCATCGCCGCAAATCTTGATGAAGCGTAATTTCCCCTTTGGTTAAATCTTCTATCCCACTAACCTTGTGGAAAGGCAATTCTAAAATTGGTAAAAAACGAACCCGGCTTCGTCTACAATTTTATGAGCATAACTCCTTTGTTC
Source organism: Acraspis erinacei (assembly GCA_035041075.1). Lineage (NCBI taxonomy): Eukaryota > Metazoa > Arthropoda > Insecta > Hymenoptera > Cynipidae > Acraspis > Acraspis erinacei. The sequence goes on along the minus strand of JAWWLR010000054.1, from coordinate 71,026,731 downwards.
TCACAGACTCGTCTATCATTCTCCTTGTCGGAGGATCCAGATAATAAATAAGATGAACCTGTCAGCTCTTCACCATAAGATCATTCTGGTGCTACCCACTACTGCTTTAGTGAGCTTTTTTTTAAGCAACATGCGATCTGTCCCATGGAACATACATTCTAGAAATATTTTACTTAGCCAATGTCTTTTTTAGTCTCTTCTCTTCCACTCAGAAGCAGGATGTACTTCAAGGTTGTGAATCTTGTTTCTGTACCTACACGTTAAGAAAGGTTAAACTGGTTCGAATTCCTGAGCTCAGATTATACGTATGTACATTATACGTACCCTCCCTAGAACGAGTCGGGATGCTTTGTTGTTAATTGAAGTGTCATTCCATACTAGGGCGTAGCGTAAAACACAAATTTAAAAAAAAATGAGTGAGTCTGGGGGCCTATTCTTCTTCTTTTTATACAATAAAAAGCAACTGTGTAATATTTGTGTTTAACCTCTGTAAGGACACTAGTTCAGCCCAAAAAGTTTGTTTTCGAATTTCATGAATAATACCCGGAAATTTGCTCGAATCCACACAAAAATATATCCATTTTTTATTTGAAAATGTGATATTTACAGATGGCGCAAGCCTCATTAAATATTACTTTTCAAATATCACTCCCCACCCCATAAGTATATTTTATAGGGTCTCTAAAAAACTATAAGTGAAAAAATGGGTTTTGCGAGATTCTAGCGCTAATTATGATCTTTATTTGCGGTTTATATTAAAAATGTTTTCTGATACATTATATACTACTTTATACTGATAATTAGATGTGTACATAATTAGTTTAAACAATTTATTAATGTTTATAGCAATTTTTTCCTATAGAAAAGAGTTCGAAAATAGCGACTTTCTCACAAATTTTTCACTCTTTTTCCAATTTACAAGTATAGTGAAATAACACCGAATTATTTTCAACAAGAATAATTGTTTAAACAATTTATTTTCATTTTTAATAATATTCAATTTAAATAGTGTTAGAAATTTGCGTTTTTTTCTGAAATTTTAAACTCTGTACACTTTTCACTTGGAGTAAGATAATAATTAATTAATTCAATTTATTAAAAATAACTATTTAAACAAATCTATAATGTTTAACTACCTTATTCTTTATTTTTGATAGATAGTTGCGGTTTTTTCTCAAATTAAAAAATTTTTACCTACTTTTAACTCAGTAAAGTGATAAATAAAGCAAGTTTTCAAACATAGTTGATTAAACAATTGATTATTATTCATAACTTTCTTCTCACATAATAATGATACGAAGTTGCGGTTATTTGTTATTGAAATTGTCAGCTTTTCCTTGACGTTTCAGTTGGGGAAATGAAATAATAAATACCAATATTAATATTAATTTAAAGAAAAAGGCGCAACGTTCTAGAACTTATCTAATAGAAGATAGTTATAAACAATTAAAAAATTTTTTAAACAACTATTTTTGAACTTAAATTAATTATTAACTCACTAAGTGAAAAGTGACAAAAAATTATAAATTTTAGAAAAAACGCAACTCTGTGGCATTATTATAGATAAGATATAGTTATAATCAATAATAATTTGCTTAAACAATTATTTTGCCAAATTTAATTAACTATTACATTACTCCTAGTGAAAAATAGACAAATATTTAAAAATATCAGAAAAAAAACCCAATATTCTACGATTCGACAAAGAGAATACAACTAAAAGTGATAATAAATTATATAAACAATTATTCTTATCAAATTGAATTAATATTTACTTCACTCTAATTACAAAATGCAGGAAAAAAATTAAAACTTCATACAAAACCGCCACTATCTAGTATTAATATAGAAGAAGATAGATATAAACAATAATATTTTGTTTAAATAATTAAAAGTGGAAAATTGTTAAAAAAAAGCTGCGAAAGTCTAATCTCTACTCTAAGATAAAATTAATAAAAACAATAATAAATTACGCGAAGAATGCATGCACTAATAAAATATTAAATAAATATTGCACATTCAACAAATTGATGAATTTTCACCATGTAGTTCAAATTACAACTATACAGATGAATTTTCAACCACGAATATTTTCAGAAGATTTTTCAGATTTTCAGTTTGAAAAATTTATTTTCCATTTACAACAAAAAATTTCAACGACTTAGTAACATCTTCAGCCCAAATCAGAATAATTTTAATCAAAAAGTTTTTACATAATGGTTAAATTTTCAGCCAAAGAGATGAATTTTCAATAAACAAAAAAATGAATTTTTAACTATAAATGATGCTATTTTAAAGAACATTGGAATAGTTATCTTTTTACTAAAAAAAAATAATTGAAAAAAATAGTTAAATTTCATATTAGAGACTAATTTTTAACGAAAATGATGAATCTTCAACCAAAAAAAATTACATTTTTAATAAAATACTTATACTTTTAAGCAAGTAGTTGAATTTTCAAATAGAAAAAATAATAAAGATGTATAAAGATATATTTATTATTATTATTATTTATATATATATATATATTTATATTTATTATATTATTTATTATTATTATATTTATTTCTAACAAAATAACTACATTTTTAACCAGAAATAAAAATTGTTAATAAAAAGAGAAAAATGAATTCTCCAAGAAAAATATAATAGTAGACTATTCTACGAAAATAAATTAGCTGAACAAAAAAAAAGTTCGACTTTCTTGTTGAGCTAAGTAAAAACAAGAACAATTTTTATATCTTATAGACTAAAGAATTAGAACGTAATTACACATTTAAGATAATTTTATATATTTTAAAAATATTAGTTTAGAAATATTCAAACTATTCTCAGTAAATAAATTTAATCTTCCACTGCACTTTTTGATTGATCGTGTTCATTTTTTTTTCATTGAAACCATCATTTTAAAGAAAAATCTAGTAAAAAACGATGAAAAAAGTAGATACAATATTTCAATAAAATTAATTTAAAAAAATAAAATTTAACTTTTTTCTAGTATACTTAATGGAAATTGTTTTACAAATGTGAAAAACTGTAATCATTACCTCACAAAAATACAAATAAATACACTAAGTTAGAAAAAAAATGATCAGAAAATATAAATTTGATCTATTATTTAGATGAGTTTTGTACTTTTTTCTATTTTTGTGTGCAAGCATTATTATATATTGTCGTATTTTATGGTAATTTTGATATCTTACAAAAAAAGTAGACAGAAATTTACAATTTTTAAATCTTAAAAGCTATTCTTCATTTTTCTCAGTCACAGTTTTTGGCAGTGAATAATAATATAGGATTAGAAATAAGAAGAAAATTGTTCACAAGTTAAAACTTTTTAAAAATATATTAAAAAAACGTTTTTCTACATTCTATAACTATCGCCAATAAATTTATTTTCGTGTTTTGCAAGATCTAAAAAATGCTCAAAAAATAGCAAATTCACAATTTTGAAACCAGAAATTTATTTTTATGATAAAAAAATAATGAAACGTTTTTATGATTCAAGTAAAAGAAATTTCAAGCAAGAACTGTTTCAATCATTCAAAAAAATGTGCAGCTATCATAATCGAAAAATATTTTTTTTCTGCACATTTGAAAAAAGTTCTAATTTAAAAACATAGGTTTCGTTTTTTATTTTCCAATTTTACATTAGTATTCGCTACTAAAAACTGTACCTAAGAGGACTTAATTACTTGGAAATTAAAAATGGATTTCCTAAAAAAGCAACCAAGTGTTGAAGTTATTTCGACCTAATTTATTATTATTTATTAAATTCAACGAAATGTAATTAATGAATGTTTGATGTATAATTTATCGTTAAATATTGAATGTAGAAGCAAATACAACAATATACAAAAACTAGACGCAAACTAGAAAATTCGTCCAACTAACAGAAAAACGTTCTAATCTTCTGTAATTTTGGTTGTAATTTATTACATTTATCTTTAAAATAAGTTTAGTCAAGTCTTTTTGAATTATTGTGCAATTGAAATTGGTTCCTTGTCTTTCATTTTCATAAATTAATATTAAAGGTGAGTATCCAAGCAAAAAAAGACTTTAAATCAAACAAAACACCAACAAATTTCACTTGCTGTCCCTAGCGCAACATGCGAACGCGTTCGCAAGTTCCAGGGTGGAATGGAACGTAACGGTTGCGCCGCAACCCAATACACAATGCTGTTGTTTTAGATTCAAATTTTAAAAATAACGGACAGGGAGAGGGGGATTTTTTACAAGGCACTTTTTTAAATTCGATTTGTGAATGATAATCATCCTGCGGATAGCTGCTTTTTAGCTAAAATTACTTTTTATACAATAACAACATTTTTAACATTTTTAATAACAAATTTTTATAAACCCTAACTTTTACTCAATACAATTTGTTATGTTATGTCACGTCCCTTAACTGGCGATAAACCAGTAATTTATTGAATGTCAAATAGGCGATTTCCATGCTTTGCTAATGCCCCTGATCCATTGTCGCGGTACGTGGCGCTAGCATAAATAAATAATTGCACACGTGCTTCAGCAATTATTTATAAAATTTTGAAGAGAAAAAAAAACTATAGAACTTCTGGTGTTTTTGTAATTTTTTCGTAGAATCGAATTGCGCAATCGGGTTTTCTGTATTGGGCATTTTAAAAGAAATAATTTATATCAGTTTTTGTTTCAACAATGAAACAAACAGATTATTTTTCACGAAACATCATCCTTATTCCTCGGAGGTTATTAACAATTTTTTCAGATTTTTCCGCGAATTGTAAGTAAAAAAATTATTTTTTATAACATTTCCTTATTAAAATGTTCACGTTTTTGTGTAAATCTAAAAAGTTGTTTTCCTTACGAAACAAATCTCCTGTTCGTGATTCACGAAGTCCATTTTTCACAGAATTTAAAAAAATATATTTTTTTTTAATATCCCCCCGATCCATTCAGTTTCTTTGTAGATTTCGAATTCGAAAAAAAATGATTTCGAATTCTTTTCATCCGACGATTAATTTATTGAATAAGTGAAATCTGATTGGAAAATTTTTTATGACAATAATAATGCATTAAAACGCATCCTACGGAAGCAACAATCCTAGAGACCATTTTAATCTATATTCTAGTTTGTTTATGGATTGGTCTGGTTTTAAATTCATTTATATTAGAAAAATTTAAATTCAAAATTTACCACAATTTATCTGATTCAAAATTCAAAGAATTTCTTTGAAAAAATATTTTTTTTAATATTAACAAGATTATGGATGATAGTCTCGTTTAAAATTAGAATGCTTATTTTTCAAGAAAACAATTTCAAAGCTTAAGAATTTGTTTTCAACAAAACTTTTTTTTATTGTTGATACGAAATTTTTTAAACTAATACGATTTTAATGAATGGGCCTTTTCTGGCTCAAATCATTAAAAAAGAATTTTTCAAGCATAATATTTTATAAACAATTGTGTATACATTAAAAATATTTTAAGTACCAATCAAAAGTAAATAAGATCAAGTTGTATGAAATATTTTATCGAGAAAATAATCTACCATACTATAACTCGTGTCATTTTGAAAAATTTGGTAAAAACCAATAAGAAAAAAAGTTGGGTTGAAAACATTTTTTGAAATAAATTTAGTTTCGATTCAAATTGGAATTCAGATTGTAAAGAAGCACTGTAATTAAAGTTTAAACACATACAAAAATTATATTTGAATGTTTAATTAATTATTTACTTATTACTTGTACATTCTTCTTCATATTCACTGCACGGCCAAATGGTTTGATATCAAAATTCCGTTCACGTTAGATGAAATAGCGGTCACTCTGATTACAGATTATGTCTCAATAATCATTTTGTAAGCAGACTGGTCACTTCAGTTATGTAATTTTAAATTTGTTTTAAATTTTGGTTGATTCAACAAACCAAAAATCTTAAACATACGCCTAAGAATAATCGTTTTTAATTGTAATTTATTTAAAAATTGAAAATTTTATTATTATAATTAAGAATATTTAATCACATATCCCATTAGAACATCTTTTTAAAAGAATGAACATTCATTGTAGCGTATGCTTTTTTGAATTCGCGTTAAACTTAATTAACAAATTAAATTCTCGTAAATAATTAGTTGCCAAGAAATCTAGTAGCGTTTGTTATAAAAAAATTTTAATGCCCTATGAATCAAGGATTATTAATTTTTATTTTTCATTAAGGGCTTTTCAACTTTGAAAAAAAGGAACTAAAATTATTTATTTTTTTAAATTAGGGTTATGTCATTTTCAAAGGAAGTTTATAAAAATTTAAAAACTCGAATCAGAGCATTATTTACCTAATATTGTCGATTTTCAGTTGCAAATTATCCAGTTCTAGAAAGTGAAAGTCTCTTTTTTCGGACGTTTCGTTTTACATGGTATGAATTTTCAATTGCGAGTTCAAAATTAATTCAGAAGATTTCAAATAACTTTGAAGGTTACTATTTTTAGTGCATTAAAAATTGAATTATTTAAAAAAGTATGAATAGTATCATTAAAAAATTGAATGTATTAATATATAGAAAGATATTTCAAATTTAAGTTATGAAATATCAATAGATATTAATTAAAAAGGGATTATATATTTGAAAATGGAATATATGTAATTAATACTACTGATGCATTTTTGAAACAAATATTTTATTTTGAATGAACTAAAACGAGTAAATTAATTCATTAATTACTTTAACGTATTCTAGAAATTTACCAGTAAATAATAATTAATTAAATTATATTAAGTTAATTACCAGTAAATTAAGCAGCACTTTTTTAGGATACAAATTTTACCTTTTAAAACAAATTTTATTTGAAAATTACACAAATCTAGGAAAAATATATAGCGGTAACATTGTGAACTATAAGAAATTTTATCATTCAAGGAATTTTCCAATTCTGGATTTTTATATTTCGACAATTGTATAATTTCGAGAATTTTCTAATTCGAATACTTTCATTTCGGGAATTTGATAGACTCCAGAATTTTATTTTTCGTTTTTTTTTCAAATATCTCAAATATTATTTATTTATATAAAATGCAGTAATGAAACATTTTATTCACAGAAAATTATTGTTTAATGTTATATTTTTTCTAAATTATGGGGACCCGAAAAAGAAAATATTATAAATTAAAAATTCCCGAAATATAAAAAACCAGAATTTCGTAAATTCCCTGATAATAAGACTCCCGAACAGATTATGATATAACCGAATTTACAAATTTCCGAAAATAGAGAATTCCCGAATTTAAACAATTAAAAAAATGAATTTTTAATAAAAATGGTGTGTTGATAAGAAATACAATAATTGCATATTCAATAACTGATTTGGGATGACTAACAAATACCAAAAAATAAAATTTCCCACCCTGTATAATTTCCGAAAAAGAAAATATTGGATATAAAAAATTGTTGAAATATAAAAATCGGAAATATGTGAAAATACCGAATAATAATATTCCCGAACAGTTTATAATATTCCCGAATTTGAAATTTTCCGGATAATAAAATTTCGGACTGAAAATTATCGAATTACAAAATATCCGACATTTTGAAAGTTTCGAAAGTATAAAATTCCAGAATTTAATCAATTCAAACAATTGTTTTTCAATGAAAATTATTTATTTATTAAAAATAAAATAATGAAATCTTCAAAACATTAAACACTAACAATTTTTCTTTTATGAAAATATGTTAGTATTGAATTTTTAGTAAATAAGCAATATTTGAGAGGCCTGAAAAATTCTTAAAAATAAACTTTTCCTTACTGCCAAACTGGGAAAACTAGGAAATCCCGAAAAATAAAATTCACACATTTCAAGAATTTAAAAAATTGTTTTTTTTTAGTGAATATTACGTATTTATTAAAAATAAATTAATGAAATATCCTCACAATAATTTAACAAAAAATTTATTTGCTTAAAATATTATATTATTAATTGAGAAATACTATTTAATAAAAAGAAATATTTTAATAACATAAATTCTGCAATTTTATAAGTCAGTAATGTTCTAGTGTTCCGAATTTTGCAGTTTAGGCAATTTTATTTTTCGGGATTTTTTAGTGATACCAAAATTTCTTAAACATACGAGACGACTGAAAAATCCCGAATAATAAAATTCCCGACACTGTAAAATTCCAGAATTGGAAAATTTCAAAATAATAAAATTTGAGAATAATAAAATTCTTGAGTAATAAAATTCCCAAATTGGGAAATTCCCAAATAATAAAATTCCAGACAGAAAATTACAGAAAAATAAAATATGCGAACTATAAAATTCAGGAATTCAATAAATCAAATTTTCCTTATAAATATGATTTATATATTAAAAATACAATAATCAAATATTTTTATAACAAGACAAAAATGTGTTTAATGTTTAGTTAAAAAATTATCATTATTTCAATTCGGGAACTTTCTAGTTTGGATATTTTATAATTCAGCAATTTTCTGTTGGAAATTTTACTTTTCAGAAATTTTTCAATTCGCTAATATTAAAAACTATGCGAGAACTTTATTATTCGTGAATTTTCCAGTTCGCGAATTTTATTATCGGGAATTTTTAAATTCGAGAATTTTTTTCAAGATTTCTAAGTTGTCCCAAATATATTAATTTTTTCATTGATACTATTTATACATTTTCAAGTAAAAAACGATCATACCAACGCTATAGTATTAGTATTATCATTTAAAAATATATATTATACTTTTAATTTACCAAAACCGGTAAACATTCAAAGGTATTAAATCGAATTTATTCCATTCATATTTATCCATTTAAGCTCAAGTAATATAAAGTAGTGATTTTTTTTAATAATTGTTTTTTGTGTGCACAATATTGAAACTGCTTTGTTTATCCAGACAAGTTTTAGTATTCAGATCAGGTTTCGACCGATTCAATTAAATTTCAAACACGATTATTTTACGATTTTGCGATGACAACCACCCGATCGAGATTTCAGCGAAAGAACCTATCAGACGTGGCTTTAAAACCACCTAGTGTGCAATCGAATGGTGGGGAGAATCTTGGGGACAAAAGCGCTCTATAAAAGCGAACTCTTGCACATTGGCGCATCACAGTTCCATTAGAGAAAGCCCAAGCCACCTACAACAATTCTTACATTCAAAATGATGATCAAGTTCTTCGTAAGTTTTATTCTTTAATTAAAAAATATTCAATTTGTTATTAAATTTAATATCTATTATTCGTTCATAAAATAGAATTAAACACGGTACAATATTAGCTGATCTAGTGAAATATTTAGATAAATATTAAAAGTGAAAACAGAAGATTTACAAAAAATGTTTATAAACCATTTAAAACATATAAAAATAACTTGTTTGAAATTTTTACAAAAGTGCTCATGGGAATTATGTCTCACAAATAGGGCTAAAATAGGGCTGAATTACAAATGAATTTCAAAATATGTCCTCTTTCACCGGGACTTTAATAAAAAAATACCGGAAAAGACTTAATTTTTTTAAAATTTTATATTTCTTAAATCATTTGTGTGACAAACGTGATATAAGAGTATAAAGGTTTTTTTTATTCAGTTCAAAAATTGTATTTCTACTAAATATTTTTCCAACAGCCAATGGAATTTTAATGTGTGACGTCTAATCAAAATTTAAGAAGAAGCAAATGTCATTCTGGAATAAAGAAATATATTACATTTTTTCAGGAATTTGAAAATTCCTTTTATTTACCTCAAAAATAAAAAATTAATCATTTTGGGACATCATTTTTGTGAAGAAGCAAAATCCCGAATTAGAAAAAACACCTTAAATATTATTACCGAACTAGACACTTTCCGAAATTTCAAATTACCGATGATAAATAATAGTAGAAAAGTTTAGAAATGTCAAAATATCGAAATGAATAAAATCCCGAAATAGTATTATCGCGGAAATTTTAAAACCTTAATTTTCAAAATTCAAAAATTTTAATTCCCAAAATGATTAGATTGTTAAAATTAGTCAATTTTCGAAATTTTCACATTTAAAAATGTATTATTCCAGCAGATACAAACTAATACAAATTTTAATGTAAAATATTAAAATTTGCAAAATTCCTGTGAATAGAAAATTGCAGAAATTTCAAATTCCCGAAAAAACTAAACAGAAATTACACGAAAAATTATAATTTTTGAAAGAAAATTAAACTGCTGAACATTTTTAGTTTCCAAATTTTGAAAATGAAATATTCAAATTCCCGAAATAGTAATTTAACGTATTTCTAAAATTCGCGAACATCGTAAATTGAACATAGTTTTTTCGTAATATACGTAGAAACAATACTTAGTTTTTTATTTTTAAAAAAATCCAAAGTAACGGTTAATTTTATAAAGAAATTTAATAAACAAATGTATGGCTTTGCCATTTCCCGCTATAAACTTTGTTCAATTAAATTTGATAAACAAATACAACTTTTCATCAAATTCAAAATGGCAAATTTCTGTTTTTCGACGAAATTAACTTTAAATAACTTGGGTATATACGTTGCTTATGTTATTATAACAGTAAGTTACAATTATTTTTTGTGTTAAACAATTTTATTAAAAACAACCGCGATTTCATAATTTTTTATGAGTGGCCAACTGTTGCTTTCCTTACTTACACTCACTTTCGTTTCTTCTCCACCCTAATTACCCCTAACATCCTCTAGTTCCACTCCTCTTATTGTCTCTCACATCTCCTACTTCCCCATCCTCATTTCCCCTCCTTGGAAAAAAGCACGTCGCATGGACATATAAGGATTTCTGTCCAGGGCTACGAAATCTTAATAAGAAGAAAAATGTCAGCTTGGTTGAAAAAAAAAAATAAATAAAAAGTTCAAAACTCGGCTCTCAAAAATCTCTTGGAAATTTAGTGGTCCGATGCTATGCATCAGTAGTGTAGTTATTTACCAATTTAAATTTATTTACCGTTGGTAAAAAATGATACTGTAGAAAGCCAATTACAGTCAAATCTGTGGATATAATATCAATTTTCGGATTGAGCAAGACATTAAATCCAGAGTCTCGGAACTATTTTGTCTCTCTCCTGTTTTCCCTCTTTCTTGTTTCTGTCTCTGTTTTGTGATGCTTGAGTGAGCACCGCATATCTTCCCGAAACTCCCCTCACCAATCCCCAGCGCGCGGCGTCAATTCTCGGCAACATTAAATTGAGGATCACTAAATCCAGGTTTGATTGTACTTTATGGAAATCTAATTTTAAAATTATTTGTTGAAAAATTTAGTTCCTTCTCGCTGCTCTCGTGGCTGGAATCTCTGCACATCCCGGACTTGCTGTAATTGGTACCCATTCACAAACTTACAATGCGCATGCAATCAATCACGCCTATGGTCTCGCTGCTGCTCCACTTGCTGCTGCTCCAGTTGCTGCAGCTCCACTACTGTATTCTGCTCCGTACGTCGCAGGATATAGTGCTTACCATGAACCTTTAATTGTCAGCCGTCGCTAATTTTCAACATCTCATGGCACTCGAATCAAACAATAGAGACTGATTTTGTGACTTTAGTGAAATCGTTTTAGAAATAAGCAAATAAATGCATTTGTTAAATAATAAATTTACTTCCTCGAACTTGAACTGAATATATTGTTGTTTTTATTCCATTTACCTAGAAAAACCATCTTCTTCCATATCAATTATGTTTAATTAGGTTCCTATAAATTATTATTTTTCTAATTGAAGCTACGGTTCAAAGTACATTGTTTGAACGAAAATTTTGACTAACTGGAATGTTTGTTGAAAATTTTTACGTTCTCATTAGAGAAGTTATTAGGTTTGTGTAAAAATGCCCCCACCCCCTTGTGTCAAATGTCAAAGTTTTGAGATCCTTTGATTACGAAAACAGGTTTTTATGAATGTGTCTGGCTGAGCACGATAGCTTTTGGAAAAATTCATCTATTATATTGGCCTTGAGTACACTCTTTTTAGTGTCGGAGACTGAGGGTTAGATTCGTTAGCCAGCTATTTTCGAAAGTCAAAAAATGTATCCTTATAACTTTTTGTATACAAAAATTGTCAGTTATAGCATTTGCAAAATTCAACAATAAAAACTGAAATACAAATTTTAAGTGAAACAACGTAAGATTTGAAAAAGTCCAGAAAAAACGTAGATTTTTAAAATCCCTGCACGATTATAATTACAACTTTTTGAGTTTCCTTGAAAAATCGAAAATTCAAATTTTGATCACGCAAAGAATAATCAAAAATTTAATTTTTTGGTGAAACTGTGCAAGAAAAAAAAGATAATGAATCAAAAATTGTGCATCTAAAAAATCTAAAAAAATAAATGGACAAAAGTTGGTCGCCGAAAAACGAGCTACAAATTTGTTAGGAATGATTTGTTGAAAGGATAAGTAGTTATAATTTGAGTCGATGAAATATATAACATTAAAAATAAAAAAATTAAATTTTTGGAAAAATGACGGAAGTGGCGAGAAAAAATTGGCTTACGCTGGGATGAGTATTTCTTTATAAGTCGTAGAAAATAACACGGTAAAGAAAGAAATTAAATCTTTGCTATGCAGGTTATGAATTGGAATGATATATTGAAATGATACATTCTTCAGGGTAGCTAAGAATAAAAATTAATGAAAAATAAAGAAGAAATATTAAAGTAATCATGAAAAATGAAATTTTTATTTTATTTTCCAATATCTTAATAAGCAGTTGAGGACCGAGGTGTAGAAATAAATACAAAATACATTTGATATGTAGAAAAATACATTATCGAAAGCTGAGCGCGAGATCCAACAGACGCACGCTCTAGACGCATTCAAACTTGCGATTATGAAAATCGTTTGAATGCACAAAAAAATAATTTTTTTTTAATTTGAAAAAAATTATATTTAGAGGTTCCGCAATCCCCATGAAGTTAAGCATACACATAAAAAGAGTCTTACTTCTATGATGGCCTTGCTTTTATTTTTGGCTTAAATTAAGCTGATTGCAAAATTTTATAATAATTACGTCTTAAAAAGATCAACTGAGGGGCCTTCAACTTGAAAAAAAAACACAATTATGGCTAACCCTTAGTCTTTTGTATTAAGAACAAGCCCCACTTGGTCTTCGACCTGAGGCAGCAAGATTTTGACTCTAAAAAAGAAGTTAATGAAGCCTGCTTTAGCCCACAAGGTCTCGCTTTTAGATCTCTGAACACCTATAGCTAACTGAAAAGAATTGTGACGTGACAACTGAATACAGGGTCCGATAACTTTCCAACTGCGGGGCTGTAGGGGTGGAAAATTCCAGGAATCGCGGACTTATCGGATTACCCTTCTAGCAGCCCGATACTCAGTGCGGGTATGCGTAAATCATGGGCGCAAATCATCAGCAAAATAGCACACGTGGTGGGAGAACCACAATTAGTGTCCGTGCCGTACGTGGGATGAAGTTTTAAGGGGAGTGTATACTTATCGGACGGCAAGTTATCGGACTTGGACTGTATATGTTTCTCAATTGGTTGAATATAGTTAATTGTGCCAAGATTTTTACCCGTCGATACAAATCGAGTGGCTGGTCACTGAGATTTCAGGTGACTCACGGACTTACGGAAGACCCTGTGGCGGTCAGTTGGAATATCTGAGTTCTATTGCGTAATGTAACGAAAAATGAGCATATTTTTTTCGTAAAGTACACATGCCTGAACCTCCCGTGCGTGGCGCTAGTATGAACAATTGTCCAAATCACGTGGTACAAATATAGCCACCCACATAACAATCGTGATAATACAATAGAGCATTCTCATTAAGGCATACAAATTTAAAGGGCCGAACCTCCGGGGGTATAGCAGTAAGGGAAAATACATTGCCAATATAGGGATGACATATTTGGGAGACGCTTTTAAAATAAAAGAAGTAAAATGGTGAAATATTGTTTCGTAGTAGGGTGTAATAAAAACAGTATTGTGCACCCAGGCACAAGATTTTTTCGGATTCCAAAATGCATAACTGATGAAAATCTAAAGTTTTTGGGGAAATTTCGTGTTGGTCCTAGTGATCAGTTAACAAGTGAACTTATTATACTGCCAAAGAGAAGAACTGAAATGTGGAGAAGGGTTTTGCCAGTGTTTTGCGTTGTGGTCCTTTAATTGCAAGTTAATTAGAAAATGCCCGGATTTGCGAGGAACATTTTATGAGTGGTAAGTAAGAAATGTATGCCGGTAGAGTGTGAGGTTATGTTTGCGAGGTTTTGTTTTGTAACAAAAAAATCTTGAATTTTCGAACGATGTTTTGAGACGTACATTTTCGGTGATTCTCATCGAAAAATATTTTTTTAATAGATTTATGTAAAAATAGAAATTATTTACATTAAACCTAACCTCAAAATATCAATAAACTGTTATCGCATTTGACGTCAGCAATAGAATTTGATAACATAAATTGAAATGAATACAATACTTCACACGAATATTACTTAATATTAATGTTCATACTCATACAAAATAATAAGTTGTAACTAAAAATATTAACTTAAAACTAAAAATATTATATCGTTACAGTAACCTCACTCAGAAACAGAAAAGTATCATGGAACTGCTCAAAATTCACTTTCACCAGAAAACCAGATTCATAAAACTTATAAGCTTCCAAACTCGTACATGCTTTCTATTGTTTTGCAGTTTAAAAACAATGAGATTGTACAAGATATGATACTATATCCACTATTGTCACCGAGGGCACTGAGCTTATATTTTGACTAAAATCTATATCTCTAGGAGCATACGGATCAAAGTTTTCGATTTTTTTCCAATTTTTGGATATATAGGCTGCGCAAGTGTAAATGTGGTCATACATTTTTTGAAAGTCGTACGAAACTTAAGAAAAAATACACGGAGAAAAATGGATGGTCAACGTTAGATGGTCTAAATTAGGTAGCCAGTCAGTTCCTTCTATATGGTCGAACGATCCATGCATATGGTCGAACTATTCATCCATTCCATTTTTTTCCGTGTGTATAGGAAAATAATTTCCGTGCTTGAACTCGTTCTTTTATGATCAATTATTTTTTGTAGGTTTTTTGAGTATTGTACTTACCGTTTCGATATTGCACATTCGCTTTATAAATTATATATTTAACGCACAGAGTATATTTAATAGAGTATTTGATTGCACATGAATTGACGTTATATTATTTTATTTTCACGTGGGCGGAGATATTTGTACGAATCTTCAGACTAGCTCCACGGACGGGAAGTTGAGGCTTGTGTACTTCGCGAAAAAACCTGTTCATTTTCCGTGAAGTCAACGTACAGGACTTCGGTCTCCTTGTGTCTATTCTCAACGGTTGCCACATTGAAATCTGGGTATTGTACGCTCATTAGCAAGAAATTGTACTGAAAAGTCTGAAATCGTACTTTTGACCTCAGCGTCCCGGATTACACGTGCAAGAACAAGATTTTAGAGCTAAATTCAAAAGTTGACATAATAAAAATCTTTAGTAATGTCGACTATCACTTGTTAAAGTTTTGTTTAAAAAAATCATCACATTTCTTTAAATCTGATATTCTAATGCCAGCAACCAGTCAACACCAGGGGTAAGATTCCGATAGCGCATTACGATCGGACCTCTCCTTCTATCATATGAAGTATAGAAAAAGAGCGATAGTTATCCTTGTGAAACGATGAAACCGTCTCTGTCTACCTTATACGATAAAAAGAGCAGTTTTAGAACGATCGTTTCCAATTCGATCGCTCCTTGTCAACATCTTATATGGTAGAAGGAGAGGTCCGATCGTAATGAGGCATCGGAATCTCATCCCAGTTCCATGCAGGCGCCAAACACAAATGTAAAATGAACAGCCAATTAAAGAAAACCTTTAAATTTCGGTCTTCTCACAGGCGTTCTGTCATTGCCTGTCATTGGCTCCATTTTTCTGATGAATGAACACGTGAGCCAATAAAGGAATTATAAACGTGTGCCTGCTGTTGTGATTCCTAGTGAAGAAAGCTAAAATTTGACATTTTTATAAATTTTGTACTCAAATGTATCTAGTTGAACTTGTAAACGAAAACTTCCACGTAAATCTATGTAGCAAAACTTACTCTTGCTTACAAAAAACGCAACAAAAATAATAATATTCAGAAAACACTGTCACTCGCGATCTAAAATGTTCTAAAAGTGGAAAAATATCCTTAGAAAACGTAAAGATGATTCAGAACTCTAATTGCTAAAGATTTGAAAATTTACAATTTTTATAGTTTTCCACAAAAAACTACCCTTCCACTTTAATTTATGCAGTGGAAGTTACATATACTTATATAAAACGCATACAAATAATAAAATTAAGAAAAAACTGTTATCGCTTTTTTTCTCCTCTTCGATGAAATATTAGATATGTTCCAAAAAACTACCCCTAAGTCATATATACCTACCTCTCGTGATCAGTACTCCAAATTCATGAGGTGAAACTTGAATATTTCCCCCCTTTACAAGTTTCTCAAAAACTACCCTTCCAGGTTTTTGTATGCAGTAGAAATTACATATAGTTATATAAAACGCATCAAAAAGAATAATATGTAGAAAATACTGTTTGCGGATATTTTTTTCTATTTTTTGCTTACCAATGAGATATAATACGGGTCCCATAAAACTACCCTTTAGCCATACATATCTCCCCCTCGTGATCAAAAAGTTTCTCAAAGTGTAAAAACAATCTTAAAAAATCCGCCCGCCTCGCGGGCATAGTCTCATCGCGCGCTGGGCGCGCGGCTCGCAAGTTTGAGCACGCCTAGGGCGCGCAACTGTTGGTTCTCGCGCTTCGCGCTCAATAACGTATTTACCACGCGCTACGCGCTCGGTCTTTGTATTTTCCCCACATATGAGCACAGACTATTCAAAAGAAAAGATCAAAGCATCAGCACCTGGAATGTGATGATTGTGAATTCTCTTTTGTTAAAACTCCTTCAGCCTTAACGAATATATTCTCATCACGTATCTCGTGCTTTGCACTCGATTTTGTCCAAGAGCTGAACTTTTATACATTATGTTCAACACTATTATATATGTATGTTACATCTATTTCTGTACCTCGGCCTTCGATTGC
>JAWWLR010000054.1:70982486-71002843 GCA_035041075.1 Acraspis erinacei | reverse complement strand
AACCTATAAATATCATTAAGAAATGATTTTTTTTATCAATATCAACAAATTTGGAGGTGATATGCATGAAAATTCGAAAGAAAAATTTCCAATGCTTTTTTGGACCACCCAAATATGGATCCGTGAGATTTATAAATGAAAAAGATAAGAAATGAAAAAACTTTTTTGCATCCTTAGGTACAAATTAATAAAATTGCATATTTCTTTATTTTTCTAACTATTATATTTTAACGAAGAAATTTTTAAAAAAAATGTTCTATCTAAATTTATGAACTTCCATAAACTTTAGCAACAAAAAATTGAAAATTTTTTCCTTATACAAAAAATTAAAAAATTGAAATATTAAAAATATTCAACCATCTTGCATAATGGTGACAAAACTTTTGAAATTTTTTTTCCTAATTTGTTCGTAATACTACAAAGAAAATTTTCAGTGCTAAGAGCACTGAATATAATAATTTTGAGTTTTTCTTCTTCATCCTAATATTTGAAATATATTATTCAACTTTTATTTTCAAAATTTGGAAAAATCGAATTTGTATACAAGAAAAGACATTTCTTACCGTAGGGGTATAAAAGTAAAATTTAGTTCCAGCAACTGTTCAACGATGGTGCCAGTGAGGCTATAAATGTATGAAGATTCCTTTCACTTTCCGTTGCTTTATGCATGAAACAGTCAATTTTATTACAAAAAAGTGAGGAATTCAAAAAAAGTATTTAATTTTCTAATATTATTTACAGTGGAAAAATTTCTTATCATTGAAATAAATAAAGATTTGGTTTTTCCATTTATAATTAAGTTAGAATATTCACGAAACTCATATAAATATAGACTATATATGTTCTATAAATTTATTAAAAATTAATATAAATATAAGAATAAATATAATAATAATAAATAATATAATAATAGATTGTTTAAAAAATTAGGTTTGTTAACTTTGATTTCTAATAAATTTACTCTGCGTAAAAAGTATTAAAAATATTAGAAATTCCAGAACAAGTTACAACTATTTAGCATTATTCTAAAAGCTTATCGCAACAAATCATAAGAATTTGTTTAAATAATCATTTTTACTAATTTTAATCTGAGTGAAACTTTGAAAAAAAGGTTGGAAATTACAGAAAAAGACGAAAATTTTGAGCATTTTTCGAAGAAAACGTTTTTATAAATAATTATTTGTTTGAATAGTTATTGTTCTTAACTTTAATGATTTTTTTCCTCCCTCTTTCCGAGAAGTTGAAAATTAAAAAAACGCGACTTTCTAGCATTATTCTAAGAAAATTTTATTCATAAATAATAATTTGTTTAAATAATTCTTTTTCTTAACTGGAATAAATCATTTCCTCGCTTTTTCTAAAAATTTAAAATCAAGCTGCAAAATTCAACAACAACAATAATTTTCTAGCATTGTTCTTAGGAAAATTTGTTATAAATCATAAAAATTTGTTTAAAAAATTATTTTTCCTTACCTAACTTAATTACTTCCTCGCTTTTCACACAAGCTGCCATAAAATTACATTTTATCATGAAAAGTATACTGTTTCTCACTAAAAACTCTCTGCGAATGATTTGATGCTGATATTTATCTGGAAAGGTTTATTCTCATTTAAACATTTTAATTTTTATTAACGTCTTATATAAACAATTGCATTAAAATCGCATATACTTTAGAAAAAAATGGTTTTAACCAAATATCATACGAACAAGCATTGATTTCACCTGGCGGAATGTATATGTACTGAATCAACAACTATAATTGCTATTAAAAATTTATATAATCAAATGTGATATATTCTTATCTTTATTTAGAAATTTTTTGTTAGAAAATCGTCTTATGAAAAAGTTTATATTATCTGGAGGAAAAGGTTTATTATAATATAAGTCAATAAATTAATTTTTTAATTTTAATTTATTAATAAAAATAAAATTCTTGCTTCAAATTTTTTTAAATATTAGTGTCTATGTATCCAGTACTACTAATTTCCGGTGTACTTTGCTTTTTTACACGAAATGAAAAAATTATACATTGGGGTCCTATTGAACTCAATATTATGTAGAAGATTATGAAAAGTATTACTTTTAAATTGCGGTAAAATTGCAAAATAATTTTAAAACAATGAATTAATTATAAAAGAACTAAGCGTCTGATCAAAAAATGGAAAACACCTTTGGATTCTTCTCCGAAATATCTATTGCGACCTTTTTTAGCCATTTTTTAAAACAATAATATTTTATTTTAAGTTTATGCAATTCTTATAAACAAATAAAGCGTCCGATCGAAAAGCCAAAAACACTTTTGGATTTTTTTTTTCAAAATATCTAAGTGCATCTGTTTTCTTCGACCCATTTTTCAATAAAGTAAATCATTTTTTAATTATGTAATACTTTGCAAAGTATAATTAACGAATTAAGGGTCCGGTCAATAAACCGAAAACGTCTTTGAATTTGTGGATGAAATATCTAGGAGTATCTTTTTTATGACACATTTTCAAAGCAATAAAATTATTTTTGAAGGTTCTGGAATTTTTATAAACAAACTGAGCAACTGGTAAAAAAATAAAATTATAATAATAAAAAACAGAAATATATATCTTTCTGCGATTTTTCAAAACCATTTATGTAATAAACAAATCATTTGTTAATAATTAGAAATATTGTTTTGTCATCGCAATGTAATAAATAAGCACAACTAGAAGTGTTGTGTAAATTTTGCGGCATCGGTTCTAATTCGCTGAGCATTTATGTCAGGAATATTACCTTGATTCACATACGTGCAGCCCTTCTTCATAAAAATAAACTTGTTTTAATTCTAATTTACATCTTTAAGTACTGTTTTATATTCCATGTGTATTTGTTTATTTCACTGCGATATAGTCACTGTATCTATATTTTATATTACTTGATTATAATTTTTTTGCAAGGAAATAATATTAATAATTGATCTGGTCCAAAAAAAGTATTCGGAATTGAATCATTTTCTATTAAACACATAAAACATCGAAGGCTTCTTGATTGAAAATTTTAACATTCGAAGAAATTTTAATTGCAAATCAATAGTAATGAAAAATTTCAAATCCTTAAAATTGAATTATTGAAAATAATACATGCCTGTAATATATGAATATACAAAATTGAATAAATAGAAAAAATTTACATTGTAAATCTTGAGAATTGAAAGATTTTTTATTTTTGGAAATTAACAATTAAAAATTATGCAAGTTTTAATTCTCACAATTAAGAATTCTCTAATTTTTATGTTTAAAATTGAAACATTTTTTAATTTAGAAGATTTGTGATTAAAAACATGACTTTTGATCTCCAAATTACCCAAACTCTGCGAATTGCTAAACTTTGAATAATAGATATTTGAAAATGAAAATTTAAAAAATTTTTAAATTTAAAATTAAAAATTATCCAAGTTTTGCTTTCAAAACTTCTACATTTTGGATAGTTGAAAATGGAAAACTTGACTTTTGATTTTAAAAATGATAAAGATTAAATTATTTTTATTTACACATCTTTACAATAAGAGAGTTATCAATTTTTAGAATTTAAAATTAAAGATTCTATAATTTTGTAGATATATAATTAAAAATGCTGTTCAAAATTTAATTAATCTAAAATCTAAATATTTGAACTTAATCAAGCTAAAGAATCAAAAAATAGATAAAACGTAAATAAATAGATAATTAGACAAATAGATAAATTGATAAATAAATATATAAATGAATATATACATAGATAATAAATAGATAACTAAATAAAAAGGTGAATAAGCAAATAAGTGAAGAATTAAATAATAAATAAATAATAATAATAAATAAATAAATAAATAATGAAAATTATTAGTTATTTTATGTGAATGTTTATATTAATATTATATTTTTTAATATTAAAATAATAATTAATTTTGTTACAAATTAATAAGAATAATAATAATGAAAAAACAAATATAAAAATTGATAAATAAATATATAAATGAATATTAGCGAATTTAGAAAATTCCAGAATATTAAATATTATTTATTTATTAAAAGTACAATAATAAAACATTTTTATAAGAGAAACAATTTTTTAATGCTTTTTAATGCTTTTTAAATACTTAAAAAGGAATTTTGAACTAAATCATTGCTGAATTGAATATTGCAAAGATTTTTTGGAAAATGTTAATTTGTTAGAAAAAATGTGGGGTTACATTTTTTTACTCGTGAGGCGCACGTATTTTTCAATTTATTTGCTTATAGAATTTGTATACAATTAATGTTGTTTTATATTTCAAACAGTGATTTTTTTAAACATGAAACACTAATAACCTTTTATTTGGTAAAAATATTTGATTATTGTATTTTTAATAAATAAGTGATGTTTATTAAATAACGATTATTTAAATTTTTTAATTCGGGAATTTTATAATTCTGAAATTTTTTGCTTCAAATATTTGGGATGATTAAAAAATATCGAAATGAAAATTCCTGACACTGTAAAACTATCGAATAATAAAATTGCTTAATAATAAAATTGCCAAATAATACAATTTCTTAATAATAAAATTCCCGAATTATTGAATTCACGAGTAACAACATTTTCTAATCGGAAATCTCCCGAAAAATAAAATATCCGAACTAGAAAATTCCCGCATTTAAAAAAAACCCTTTTTCTTTTAAGAATATTATTTATTTATAAAAAATAAAATAATATCATATTATTATCAGAAAGAAAATAACAATAATTGAAAACATATATTTTTGGTTGAAATTTGTTGTTCAAGTATTTTTATTTTGAATTAAAACAATAGTTATTTAAACTTAGGAAATAAAAAGTATTATTTGTTATAAAGATATTGCATTATTGTATTGCTAATAAATCAATAATATTCATAAAAATTGTAATTCTTTAAATTTGCAAACTTTATAATTCGGGAATTTGCTAGTTCTGACATTTTATAATTCGGCAATTTTCTGGCAGGAATTTTATTTTTCAAGAATTTTGAATTATGCTTCGGGAATCTTACAATTCGGAAAGCTTATTATTTGGTCAATTTTATTAGCAGAAAATTTTCCAATTTTGGAATTTTAAAGTGTCGGCAATTTTTTTCGGGATTTTTCAGTCGTCCCGGAAATTTTATAAATCGGCCATTTTTAGTAGTCTCAAATAAATATACAAATCAGTAGATAGATAAATGGATTAAAGATAAAAAATTAATATAAAAATAATTAAGTAATTAAGTAAGTAAATAAAGAAACAAGCAAAGAAATAAATAAAGAAGTAAGAAAAAATATTAATTTATATTAATATTATTATATTGTTTTCTGTAAAATAATAATAAAGTTTTGTTATTAACATTATTAACAATAATATTACACAAGTAAATAGATCAATAAATATATGGGAAAATAAATAATTAATTAAATAAATAAATTTATTAATTTGATACATTATTGTATTATTCATATCAAATTAATAAATTATAATTTTCTCAAATTGATTTAAATACAATTTTTCAAGCATCTGTTTATAATATTTAACTCTTGAAGTTATGAGATTCCGATGCGTAATAATCAGTCGGCGAGAGTGATTTCAATTTCATTCAGTTCTATGACCGTGAAAGTATAGGCGTATACCATAAATTGTGTGCGTGAGTCTTACGAGGCTTGCGTAAGTGTGAAGTATCTGTGATACTCAGCCGCAACGTGGCGAGCCCCTCGGTACGGAGCCTTTTGCAATTTATCATCAATGAAAACGGCTACCTCACACATGAGTTGCGAATAAATGACCTAATCAGGCAAGCAAGGTATAAAATTTTCTTATTTTTCAATGGCTCCTTAATTATCGGTAAGTAATGTCATTGAAAACAGAGATACAGCAATGATCATTAGGTTTTTATGATCCAAGAATCAAAGGGGGAATTCCTAGAAAAAACAAGTTTCATGCGGCGAGAAATTAATTTGTTAATTAAGGGTAGTGTGTTTTCGGAGAAGCGTTCGCTTTAAAGAATTTTCATTGTTATTACAAATATTGAAAATCGATATTTCATGGTAGATCCTTAAAGTGGAAGATTGAATGTATTCCGAGTTTTTTTCTGGCATTCTAAATAAAAAATATTGGCCATGGAGGTGGGGGAAGTGCCATTTTTTTAAACAACACAATTCTTTGAACAAAATTTTGCACAAAATTTATTTTATGAATCACCAAGCAGATAATTGTTTTTTAAATAGGACTAATTTTCAGATAAACAAATTTTTTTTAAATTTCATATTAAATTGTTATAAACAATCATTTTGGTTCATAGTTACACATGTCCAAAAAATCTGAAAATTTTGGTATAACCGCTGAGGAATGTTAATGACATTTTCTTTAATCTTCGAGGTGCGAAAGATTAGATGCAACAAATATTGTTTGAAAAATGTTAATTATGAGTTTTACAAAAACGTACCAATTTATTATACATTTTTAAAATTTTAAAATAATTCTTAGGACATTTGGAATAACGTCTAGGAAATGAGAGTTTAAAATACCTTTTGCGCTCCCAACATTTTATGTAATTGTTTGAAACAATTTATTTAATCAATCATTTCCAGTATATTAATTTTTTGTCTTTAATACACTTATTTTGTATTGAAATTGTTGCGATTTAGAACTAGATTGATTATTTTTCAAATAATACAATTTATTGGAATCTAATAGTTTATATAATCATTATGCACAATTTATTTGAACAAATTCTCCAGTGTATCACTTTATTGTTCAAAAAATAGATATGTAAAAAAATAGTTTTAAATTGTAATTACAATGGTTTTTATTAACCAAAAAGGCCTAATTTAACTAAAAAATATGATTTTTTAACCAAATGGTTAAATCTTCAACCAAAATAATGAATTTTTAACCAATAAGATTGATTTTCTACCAAATTGAACTTTTTTTCAACGAAATACATGCATTCCCTACCAAATTAGTTAAATTCTGAACTAATAAAGGATACATTTTCAATAAAAAATGGAAGCGCTAAATTTACAGATAAAAAAATTAACTTTTCACACTTAAAACGAATTTTTAGCAAAATTGTTCAACTTTCAAATATACAAAAGTATAAAATTTCATCCAAGAAGATTAATTTACTATCGAAAAGACGAATTTTCAACAAAAATTTAATAGCTAATATTTAAAAACAAAGATTTAAATTTGAAATTAAAACACTTAAATTTGACAAAAAAAAAGGATTTTCAATCAAATAGTTCAAATTTCAACTAAAAACTATTAATTTTCAATCAAGCAGTTAATTCACAATTGAAAAGGATGAACTTTTAAACAAAATGATTAATTTTTTTATAAAAAAAATTTAAACAAGATATATGCATTTTGAACCAAACTGTTAAATTTTCAACCAGAAAATTTAAATTTTTCATTTAAAATATACATTTTCAAGGAAAAGTGAAAAAACTACAGTTACAATGTAGTTGAAGAATCTTCAACTAGAATCCCTAATTTTTAATAAAGTGGTTTAACTTTTAACCCAGTAGTTAAATTTTGAACTAAAAAATATAAATTTTTAACTAAAAATTAAATAGTTAAATTGAAAGAAAAGAAATAGATTTTCCACCAGAGAACAATGATTTTTACCAATTTTAACGATTTCAACAATACAGTTAAATTTTAATTTAAAAAATTAATTTGAAAAAAAGAAGAATTTTCAACTAACTAGGTAAATTTCCGACCAAAAAAGAATTTCTTAAACTAAAATGATGAATTTTTAACTGGGATAGTGAAATTTTCAAGCAAAAATCTACAAAATTAAAATTTGTCTTCTCTCAAACAATTAAATCATTTCTTTATATCTTCATGTTTCAATTTTAGAATTCTGGATTTTTATGGTAAACCCAAAATTTTTCCCTATCATAAGATTATATTTTTGGATAGAAATTATAATTATGAAATTTCGAAAAGTATAATTGATCATTTAAAAATTGTTAATGTCTAAACAATGAAATTGAAACTCTGTAATTAAAATTCGAAATTGTTGAATTTCGAAAAGTATAATTGACGATTTAAGAAAATTTTATTTCTAAAAAATAGAATTTACTCTAAGTAATAGAAATTTATAAGGATTTTTTAAGTTTGAAGGATTAAAAGGGAGACTGAAAAATGCCGAAAAATAAAATTCCCGACACTGTAAAATTCCAGAATTCGAAAATCCACAATAATAAAATTCGCGAATAATAAAATTGAAGAAAAATAAAATTACTGAATTAGAAAATTCCCGAATATTAAAATTCGACAATAATAAAATTGCCGAAAATGAAAAATTCCGAATTAGAAAATTCCCGAATAATAAAATTCCCGAAAATAAGGAATTACACATTTGACCAAATTTGACCGACGAACCCAAAAAGAATCATCCTCTGTTTTCACCGTACCTTATGGCGATTTTATAAAAAACATATGTAAATTTAAAATTCGATTTTTGCGAACGTTTTTTGTATTTTTTTAATTCTATGCACATTAAAAAAATGATTCATCCAGAAATATTTTATTAAAAATTATTGTTATTTTAAATTCAAAGAATAATTTTAGAAATTTTAAACATTACAAAAGTTAAAAAATGTCATTACTGTTTTTCTAATCAATAAAACATATTTATAAAAAATTTTAATTGTCTAAATTCGGAAATGTAACAATTCCGGAATTTTCAAATTCGCATAATTTATGATCCGACAATCTTCTATCGGGAATTTTATTATTCGGGAATTTCCCAATTCGGCAATATTATTAACTGCCGCGAATTTTATTATTCGCTAATATTATAAACTGTCGTAAATTTTATCAATCGGGAATTTCTCAATTCGGGAATTTTATAATTCGGAAATTTTACAATTCGAAAATTTTCCAATTCCGGAATTTTACACGGTCTGGAATTTTATTTTTCCGGATTTTTCAGTCGTCCCGTTTAAAATTAAAAAAATTTTCAACTTAAACGTTGAAAATAAAGGTGAATTTATTTTTTGATTTTAGAAAAGTTTGTCTGATCAATTTATATGTTAAATCATAATTTTTTAAATTTAATAAAACTTTAGATTTCTAAAATTTCAGAGGCTTTTAATTTAAAATATTCAATTTAAATTCAAATTGTCAAATTTTAATGCTTTCTAATTTAAATTTATTAAAATTCAAAAGTTTTAACTTTTAAAGTATTCAATTTTGTATATTTCTAATTAGAAAGAATAAAATTCTTCTTCTGAATTTTAAATTATGTATTTTTGAAAATTATAATGGAAAAATAATCCATTTTTAAGTTTTGAAATTGTCCTCTTTTGAAATTTTAATCCGAAATCATTAAATTTCGAGATTCTTGAAATTAAAAAAAAATTTCAATTCTAACATCTTTGAATTGAAAATGAGAAAGTTTTAAATCTTCCTAAAGAAATTGTCCGAATTTAAATGTTTAGGTTGATTGTGAATTTTGAAAGCTTACAGTTTAAAATATTTTAAATCGAAAATCATCCAATATTAAACGCTGCCATTCAGAAATGATACAAGTTAAATTTCCTTTTCATTCCATTCGAAATATTATCCTTTGTTAAAATTTAATCTGTATAAAATATTTAGAATTGGAACGTTTTCAATCCAAAATCATTTTCTACATTTTTTCAATTCCAAGCGGTTTCAATTCGAAATTATCAAGAAAAAACGATTGTAGCTCTAATCCGCTCTCTATTTATTTTATATGGGAGTTCTTTGTTAGGGGTCGTGAATAAGTTACGTTAGTCGCAATGCGTAAGACTATAAAAAATCGATAGAAAATACATTTGAACAATTAGTTTATGAGTAAGTTCAGTTAATTAAATTATTGGCCAAGTTATGATTTAGCACCCTTATAAGTGGCTCACTATTGATGTAATAACCTAAAGGTTCTGGCCATTTAACCCGATTTCACGTGCATTTCCATGAGAATTTTCACGTGTATTTTCACGTTGATATTTTTTTATTCATTTTTTTACCTGCAAATTTAACTAAAGAATTTTGGGTTGGAAATTTATTCTTCATTAATTGAAAATTAAGCTATTAAGTAGAAAATTCATGTATTTTGTTGAAATCGTATATTTTCGTAGATAATCAATCTTATTTGTTTTTAATTTATCATTTTGCTTCTGGACTCAACTATAATGTTACAAATGAATCATTTTTTTAGTTAATCCGATTAAAAACTCTTATTTTTGGTTGATAACTCGTTTTCCAAACTGAAAATTCGACTATTTTATGTTTGGTTAAAAACTTACCTTTTTATTTAATAATTCATTTATTTAGTTGAAGGCTCGTATTTTTGGTCGAAAATTAATCTTCCTTTTTGATTATTTATAATTGCGGTTGAAAATTTAAGTATTTGGTAAACATATCTTATTTTGTAGGACATTTAACAATTATTTTAACAATTTATTTTCGTTTTTGAAAATCCTTTTTTTTTGTTAAAAATCTATTTTTTAACTGAAATTTTAACTACTTCAGTTGAAGATTCAACATTTTAGTTAAAAATTTGTTTTTTTTAAGTAAAAAAATGATTAATTTGGTTGAAAATCCGTTTTTCGTTTATTAAAAATGTACTTTTTAAGTAAAAATTTAACGCTTTTAATTGAAGATTAAAAATTTTAGTGGAACGTTTATCCCTTTCGTTGTTAATTAAACTGTTTTGATGAAAACTCGTATTTCTTGTGGAACTCAACTGTAATTTTTTTATAAAAATTCTTAATTTTTGATGAAAGTACATATCTTTGGTTAGAAACATAAATAGTTTATCAAAAAATTATTGTTTTTTAGTGGAAAAATTATTTGTTAACTGAGAATTTAATTGTTCCACTTGAAGATTCATTATTTTAATTGAAAATTCATCTTTTTAGTTGTAAATGTAACTATTTTTCGAAAATCATTTTCCGTTGTCGAAATTCAATTATTCAACATGGCTCTTCCATTTTGGGCAAAGAATTATTTTTTTTCGAAAATTTAACACTCTATTTGAAACTTGATCTTTTTTAGTGAAAAATTCAATTCCGTACTTCGTTTGCAAGTGTAGAAAATTAATCTCCTTAGTTGAAAATTCATCATTCATTATTTTATTTATTTTTAACGTTATGCTTGTCGATCAGATAAATGTATTAAATAAATTTATGTAAAGAATTGTTTTCTTACTGGCCAAAGTTAATATTTTTGATTAATGAGTTTTAATTCTTAAGTTGTGAAAAAATGTTCAGAATTATAGTTGTAAACTAAGCTGAAAAAATTCATCATTTGAGTTGAAGATTAATCCCTTTGGCTGAAAACTTACCTATTTTGTTTGAAAAACGCTTTTTTCGGTTGAAAAATTATTTTTTAACAAGAAATTTAACTATTTCAGTTAAAGACTCATAATTTTACTTGAAAATTCATGTCTTTCGTGAAAAATTTAACTACTTTGTTAAAAATATTCATGTTTGTTGGTTGAAAGTTTATTTTTTAACTGAAAATTTAAATAGTTGGTTGAAAACCCGATTTTTTTGTTTAAATTACAGTTCTTAAGTTATATTTTAACTAGTTCATTTTTGGTGGAAAATCAATTTTTTCGTATTGAAAATGAACCTTTTTCAGTTAAAAATTAAATTAGGTATATCGTTAAAAATTTGTCTTTTGAAAAGAAAATTAATCTTATTGGTTAAAAATTGTTCACTTTGTTCGAAAATTGGACTATTTTGTTGAAAATAAGTTTTTCGTTTGTTAAACATCTACTTTTTAACTGAAAATTTAACTATTCTAATTAAACATTCAGAATTTCAGTGGAAAATTTATCCGTTTGGATGAAAATTCTTATTTTTTGGCCTAAGTGAACGGTTTTTATTTTAAACAAATATAGATTTTGTTGTTGAAATATCACCGATTAGATTTTTAGTTGAGAATTCATCTCTTTTGGTTAAAAATCATTCTACTTTATAGAATATTCAACAATTAGGTGAAAAAGTAATTTTTTTGGATAAAAATGATTAATTTTAGTTGAAGTTTCATCCATTTGATTGAAAATTGAACTATTTTGTTAAAAAAGTCGTTGTTTTTTTATAGAAAATTCAAATCTTTGGTTGAATTATTTTTTTGAAAATTAGTTTCTTTGAAGATTCATTTTTTTTGTTTAAAATTCATCTTTTTGGTCAAAACTTAAACTTTTTTCTTAAAAATTCCTTTTTATGTTAAAACAAACATCCTTTGTTTGAGAGTCTCAATACACCAAGTGGAAAAAGGAAAACGAGAGTGCACGTATGATTAGCTTACAAATGACGATTTTCTAACCATTAGTATAAGTCACTTAGCCACCGGAAATGTGAAAAAGTGGGTTAAGGTGCGACAGACGCAGGTACTGATTTGCTTTTTTTCTTTTTATTCTTAGTGTGTGAAACTGGAAAAAAGACAATAGGACCATCTATGCCATTGACATAACCAAACGAACAGTGAGAAAATGTTACTGATGGATATATGTCCATTTCATAGTAAAATCAACTACCGACTTCCAAAATTTTTTTGTTTTTTATTTTTTTTTGTTAAATATCCACGTTTTGAGACCCCCTGAATCCAAAAAACAGGTTTCTACGAATGCGTCTGTCTGGCTGTGTGTATTCTTATGGCATTTTTCGATAAAATAAACTTTTTCAGAGATATAGCATTTTAAAAATCCAAAAAAAGAAACTAAAATGAACATTTTCAGTCAAACAACGCACCATACGAAAAAAAGCCAAGACAAGAAAAATGTTGGCTTTAAATGTTCTATAAGATTGTCCTAAAGAATTTTTGAATTTTCTTAAAAAATAGAAAATTCAAATTTTGACAGCATAAAAAAATAATGGAAAATCAAAATTTTCATTTTACGGTTAAACTGTGGAAAAGAGTTGAAAAGGTGTGTAGACAAACATTGTGCATTTTAAAAAGATCTACAAATTTTGTTTGAATCACTTTTTGATAGGATTTGTAGTTTTTGTTTTAATCATGAAAAATATCGTTAAAAGTAAAAAAAAACGATTTGCCCGCTGCGTGGGCCCACTCTCAATCACAACTCTTGTATTTTAATTTATTTTTCGTCTCGTGTGTGGGATTTCAAAAAGTTTCATACATTTTTTTAAAAATGAATAAAAAATGAATAAAATGTAAAAA
This sequence comes from Acraspis erinacei, assembly GCA_035041075.1. Lineage (NCBI taxonomy): Eukaryota > Metazoa > Arthropoda > Insecta > Hymenoptera > Cynipidae > Acraspis > Acraspis erinacei. The sequence continues at coordinate 70,989,684 of JAWWLR010000054.1, read as the reverse complement.
AAATTATTTTTCATTCAACTATATCACGTTATTTCAAAGATTCTCAATTATATAAATTTTCTTTCAATATATATAACTCCCATCTAACACAACGCTGCTGAAGGTTGGCGACCCCTGCAACCAAACCAACATCACTCGAATTTTCGTGGGTGACTGAGGTTAGGGATATAATTTAGAAGTTAGGAAAAGGTAATGCTTATGTGTAGACCGTATCTGTTACGCTTAAATCCTAAAAATAAAATCGTAAATGAGAAAATTCAGTTTTTGATAACCGGCAGATGTTGTAATAGAATTTTTAATAGCAATTTTTTTTTAAAGAACGCGCATTTTTCACTACGTCCGTTTTAATATGAATGCATGTTATTATTTGTAATAATATATATTTATGGAAATGATATACAACGTGAGGAAAAATTCGAGTGCGAAGCACGAGATACGTGATGACAATGTGTTCGTTAAAGCCGAAGGAGCTTTAACAAAAGAGAATTCACAAGCACTAATTTACGGCTGTCGATGCTTGGACCTTTAGTTTTAAAAAGTCTGTGGACAAGTGTCGGGAATATACAAAGACCGAGCACGTAGCACGAGGTAAATACATTATCGAGCGCGAAGCGCGTGATAAATATACTATCGAGCGCGAAGCGCGAGAACCAACATCGCAGCGCGCCCTAGGCGCACTCAAACTCGCGAGCGAAATGAGCCGCGCGCGACGAGGATGTGCCCGCGACGCAAGCAGATTTTTATTCTTAGTTTTTAGTAATTAAAATTACAAGTTTATATAAAATACGCATATTAACAGTTTTATTGAATACAGATATGAGGATTGTTTCTTGGCTTCAACAATGATTTTTCTCTTCATTGATTTTAAATTAGAATTTTGCAGTTTTAAGTATTTCAAGTATTTAATTACTATATTTTTGGAAAACTTTCCCCTTGAAATTTTAAAGTGGGATCTTTTAAAATGGAAAGTGCAAAAATGGAGTGTAAAATGGGAAAAGCTAGACATTAATACCAAATTTTTTCAATCTCAAGTTCGATATTATATAATAGAGAGGAGTGAAAATTATCAAGTTAGTCAAATGGTTTGAGTTGATCGAATACATTTTTTGGTTTAACATCCGAAAAAAGTAAAAAAATTGAAATCGGTTAATATCTTCTGTTCCCTTTTTTTATTATTATATTTTTATTGTTATATATTTATTATTATATTTTATTATTCGATTTGAAAATTATGGCGTATTTTTTCTACGAAAAGTTTTTTCTACTGAATAATAATAAAAAAATTATAAATTAAAAAAAATTTCTCAATTTAGAATCTTTTGAAAATGCAAAAAAATGCTTTTTTTGATTGAGTCTTATGCACACATTTAAAAAAAGGCTGAATATGTCGAACGTGAAATTTCTTCATCTTTAGTCAAAGAAACATGCTCTTATTTTGTTTAAAAAAAATTTGTTTAGCCCTAGCTGAAGAAATTTCAGGTTCGATATATTAAACTTTTTTAAAAATGAGTGCACAGTACTCAATCCAATAAACATGCTTTGTGGCCATTTTCAAAAAATTCCACATTTCTAAAAAGAATTTTTAAATTTTTTATTATTATTCACTAGCAAAAACTGTACATATAAAAAATTCGCCATAACTTTCGAAGCAATATATAAATTTCTTGGAATTTTCAAAAATTTTAATTTTCAAATCAAAGAAGGGAACAGAAGATGTTAACCAATTTCAAATTTTTGTTTTTACTTTTTTTGTATGTGTACCCACAAATTTGTTCGCCCAGCTCAAACGATTCGACTAATTTGATACTTTTAATTTGTCCGGAATGTTCACGTAAAAATTCGAATTATTATACTTTTTACGAATAAAATAGTCAAAGAAAACATTTTTTCACATTATATTAAAGTATTTTTTAGTTTTCTTTTTTTAATAGAAATATGAAAATAAAGTGAATACTTTTTTGCATGATTAAAATAAAACTTTTTATTTATTTGGGTTTCACAAGTTTTCATGACAAAAATAAGCAGATGGAATTTCAAGGTTAGGATTTACAATCAATAACATCAATTACTTACATTATATTATATTATATTAACCGACTTCAAATTATTTTTTATCTATTTATTATTTATTCATTTTATTTTTATTATTAATATTATTGATTTATGTATAACCAAGATTAAAATTTTGTATAAAATAGTAAAATTATCACATACTTTCTAGATCTAGATTTTATACCAAATTATCTTTATCGCCTTTTCAGTGACTTGTTCATTCTTTATTTATATAACACTATATTATACTTTTTCAAGTAATACAAATAAATAAATATACTAGGAATATGTTCAAATGGGGAAAAGTTACGTTCAGTCCTCGAGAATAAATAAATAATCCATAATAATTAAAAATTTTAAAATTCCCGCTCGAACAAAGCAGAGGTTATTGCGCCGCCTTGTGGCATGTGGTCAAAATAATCCGTTTAAACGTAGCGGCATTGCCGAATTAAGCCGAAAATTACCAGAAAAAACCAAAGCCACAAATTCGGCGATAGCGCCGCTCTCATGAAATGTGGCCTAACCTTGCCGCATCTAGGTAAAATATCTTTGATAAAAGTAATAATCGTTATAATGGTGCTTATGTTGCATTTTATATTGCAACATCAAAAGCGTGGCAGGGTATCAATTAAAATATTTTCCAAAAAGTCCAAGACGTCAAAATGTATGGATTAAGGATAATTTGATGCAGTACCGAAAAACAGTACTACGCTGAAATGGGACAGGCCCACGAATGCAGCCCGAGACCGTAGTAACGAAGAATGGAGCCAAGAGTTTCTGGTGTATTTGATACTAAATCAAATAAGACAATATTGCTAAACAGGAACGTTTAATCGAGAACCGAAAAATCCTAAGGTGCACTAACATTATAAATCAATTAAAAAGTATGAATCAAAAATAATTGCAGTAATTCCAGATCAGTGGAAAAGTAAATAAAAAGTTAAGCCAATGACATGACATTACATCTGCACTCTCCGAATTCGTATTTTTAGACTATTTTGAAGAATTCTAGAAAAATTTGATAACAGATTGGTTATTTTAAAATAGTTTTCCATAGAAATACAAAAGCGGTATTTCATTAATAATATAGTCACAAAACCATAATAAAAATTTTCCAAACAGACATAATTGCTAAATATAAGCATAATATGATTCCTAATATTGATTAATTCTTTTCTGATTCCCTAGTAAATAATCATAAAAATTGACATTACATAAATTCTTCATTTATTAAAAAAAATCTCGTTATTGCATTATAAACATTTTAATACAGAAAATTTTCAGATTATTATAAATTATTTTTCATCAAACCACAATAATATAGAATTAAGAAAGACGAAAAATTGACGGTATGAATTATTATTTTTTATATACAAAATTTGGAATGTTAAATTATTAGGAATAGTAATTCATTATCAATTATAATTGTAATTAATTTCAAGTGAGACTTCTCCCCTTTTTTTCATTGAAATTGTAGTTTCAAGTAAAACTGAAGCTCACCTAAATTTAGTAAGGGTTACTTTCGAGAAAAGGGTGTGCTTAATTTATTGTTGCCTGCGAGGGAATTTGAAAGGAATTTCCTCAAAACTTTCAGTAGTGGTGATGATTAGATTATAATTGATGTTGTCAAATTTATTATCCAATAAAAAGAAAATTATTTCCACAGGTAAATTAGGAGCCAAGGCCGGATATTTATACATATCTTACCAATTCTATCTGCTGGACACTAAAACAGTTAAGGAAGAAAATATAGCTCGCATACACTTAAATTAAATTAATTGAGATTAATAAATCATTCTGTATTTTTATTCATAAAAATGTCATATATTTGTATTGACATACATACAATTTATTGCTTATCATGCCAAATGTTTTTATAGACAGAATAACATATACAAATTAAGTGAATTGTGTAGGTACAAAAACTTGTGAATATTAGTGAAATAAGAAGTTTTCCAGAATCACAGGCGTTTAATCCAAACTAGAACTGCATTTGTGTTATAATTTTAATAACTATAATAAATTAAAATTCAAGCTCATATAATCCCAAAAAGAAAATATAAATTCTTTACTTAAAAATTATTTTTTTTACTCACATAGCGTTTACGATTGTTTGTACTAAACGTGATCAATCATTTTCCGGATAAAATATTGTAAAATGCATGTACTATGTAGCCCCATACGAAAAATACCAATTAGAATTACTATATTGTTCTGCAAGTGTGAAACTTCGATAGTTCCAAGCGAGATTGATGTTTTCTGTAAAAATTTCGGCAATTACTGGTAAATCTATAAATGACTGCAAATTTCCCAAAATTAAAGCTATCCACAATTTTGAAAAAATTTCTGTGATTCATCGGTAATTTATTAGCAGTTCATGGTAAATCATCGCTTCGGGTTGCTTTAATTCCATGAATTCCTGGAGGAAAGTAATTATTTTTTATTAAAAAGCACATGCGAATCGATTGAAGAACGAGATTTAATTCGTGATAGCTCTTAGTAATGTGTAATAGTCACATGGCAATGCGTAATAATATACGACATAGCGTAATAACGTGTAATAACGCGCATTATTGCATAGTAATACGACATTTACCAATGAACCTTCAATTTTATTAAATTTTCTCTGAAGATTTGGAATTCACCTTGAATTTATTTGAAATTTTTAGAAATCACTGAAAATTTTATGAAATCCACTATGAATTCCTTGGAATTCAAAATTATTCATAAAATGGCGCGCCTTCTTCGGAAACAATATCAAAATATTTATAATTCTTTTCAATTGTTTAAAGTGCTGAGAATTAACATTAAATTTTTGATCAGTGTTTAAAATTTTCTTGAATTTACTTTCAGCATATAAGCATTTCATTTTATATTAATTCTTTTTTTTAAAGAAAGACTAATTTTGGTTATGTCCAGATTTTTCGAAAATATTTCTGCTATGCACATCGAATTTCGGTGAACCTAGACGTGGTATTTATTTTTCGAAAATTTTGTATCCGTAACTCCTACCTTAGTAGGCGCTGGATACCGTAAAGTAGTACCTAACGAGAAACTTCGTTTGTAATGTTCAGTACTTATTACTTTATTTAAAATGATTTCAGAATTATGATTTCGACTAATAAGTTGAAACGCTATTCGGAACTACACCCGAATCTTTTTGCAGCAAACATTAATAATTTGCAAAACACTTTTTTGGACTATTTTGTAATGTCGCATGGTTTGGCCGAAAATGGAATTTTTTATTTTTTTAAATTATTTTCACCAAAGGCACTCAAATCTAATAAGTCTTTCAACACACTATAAACTCTGGGACCAATTTTGTTGCAGGTAATTTGAAGATGGTGTTTCATCTCACTCGCCGTGGTGTACGAAACTCGTCGATTGTTCTTGCCGCAAAACTGTAAAAGTAATTGACAGTAGATGACGTTACGTACCCTAAGATCAAGGGACACGATACCTTGTGAAGTGGTACCATTCACACTACAAAGACTAATTTTTTGCAGGTATATGGTACCCTGAAATTAGCGTTAGACTCAAACTTTGTTCTTACTGTGAAAAGTTATCATGGCTACACGATACCATAGTATATATGGGTCATTTCATTTTAAATTCACAACCATATTTTTTATTTCGCTGAAACTTTTTTTCCTCGTTCTATAGACAAACAAGAGAACACATATTTTTTAAAATATGATATTGATAATTTTCGAGACATCGATTTTTCAATTTTTCGATGCCAAAATAAAATGTTTTCTTTTAATGCTTCGCGAATCGACCATTTTTCGAATAAGAGTTTAAAATTTTAGGATGAAATGTGGAATACGGTCCACTTCAAAGTGCACATTTGAACCATCAAAAATTCATTTTTTGAGTAATTCTTACGAAACAATTTCTTAAACAATTTGAAATATTTCGGAAAATACCTTTCCGATTTCAATACTGTTTTCTGTAATGTGTTATTATAGTATGTGGAATATTGTCCCATAATTAAAAAGTGGGCAGTTGAATACTTTATTAAATATGATTTATTTCTATCGCGTGCAAGCTGTGTGGCTCGCGAGCCAGGTTACATGGGACGAAGGGATCTGATCCTGTTTTGTTTATAACGAGTCTATGCCTGTCAATAGCTTTGTCTCGCATTTTTCTGCAGTCCATTTTTGATAATTTATTCATGAACCCTTCTTTAAATGCTATTTAGCGTTCATCTAGTGAAATGTCGGTAAATAAGTTTCGTCCTCGCTGCTCCAATCCGTTTCGTGAAAATTCACACTTCGCGAAAGCCAACAAAATAAATCTTCGTCCTATATCTAAAATACTTATCGAAAAATTTGATTTTCTCGAGCCCGGAGATCTTGTGTATATTGCATGTACAAAAAAATTAAGTAATTCCATTTTAATTTATATTTTCTCCTAAAGACAACAAAATCAGCCTCGGAAAATAAAATATTATTTGATACCGATGATCTACAAAATAGCGACGAATAAATTGTAGATCATTTGAATAGTAATGATGATGATTTATACACTTGGTAAATTACTTTGACAGTTAATTGTTCATTTCATGATCTACATTCGTATAGGATGAGCTTAATCTGAGTTCTCGTACAATTTTTGAACTCAAAAATTGTATACTGATTTATAATATGTTTCTTTGTTCTTATATTTTATATATTAATAATAATTTTGATAAAATAGCATGGAATCTATTATTATTTTCTGCAGTTAGATTCATCTCAACTTCATGAAAAACTTATCGAAGGCTGGGCTCCGTTCTTCGCTCGCGCCGCCCGGTTCGCGCGCCACACAGCTCGCACGCGATAGAAATAAATCAAATTTAATCAAGTATTCAACTGTTCACTTTTTAATTTTGTCACAATATTCCACATACTATAATAACAAATTACAGAACATTTTATTCAAATCGGAAAGGGCTTTTTCGAAATATTTCAAATTGTTTAAGAAGTTGTTTGCTAAAAATTACTCAACAAATGAATTTTTGATGGTTCAAATGTGCATTTTGAAGTGCACCGTATTGCACATTTCGCCCTAAAATTCTTTTCGTCTATAGAATGAGGAAAAAAACGTTTCAGGGAAATCAAAAATTTGGTTGTAAATTTGAAATGGAATGACCCATATATATATA
>JAWWLR010000054.1:70959352-70971651 GCA_035041075.1 Acraspis erinacei | reverse complement strand
AACAGAGCCTAAAGTGAGAAAAAAATATGCGTGAGATTGCACATTTACAGGCGGGGCAATGTGGAAATCAAATCGGCGCGAAGGTAAGTTGTCCTAATGTTAACAAAATATTATTAAAACCTTTTTAACAGGCACCAATAAATAATTTTAATGACAAAAACCATTATTTTATTAACATTCATAACTCGAAAAATGGACGTTCTAATTATAAACTAATACACAAATATTTTTAAAAATAGTTTTGGGAAGTAATTTCGGACGAGCATGGAATTGATCCCACGGGAACTTATCATGGAGACTCTGACCTGCAATTGGAGAGAATAAATGTTTATTACAATGAAGCTACTGGGGGGAAATATGTCCCTAGGGCAATTTTGGTGGACCTAGAGCCCGGAACGATGGATGCTGTTCGGTCTGGACCATTTGGGCAAATTTTTCGGCCAGATAATTTTGTTTTTGGGCAGAGTGGGGCAGGAAATAATTGGGCAAAGGGACACTACACAGAAGGTGCCGAGTTGGTAGATTCTGTCCTAGACGTCGTCCGAAAAGAAGCTGAAAGTTGTGATTGTTTACAAGGTAAATTTGAAATATTTGATTCTGAAAATCCAATTTTTTAAATCATTTTTATTCATATTGCCCGGAAATTTGTTCGAATAAAAAAAATAATAAAAAATAATAATGAATGCCTTTTTTATATTTTGAGGTTCCACAAGTCCCATATAAATTAAGAAAAAAATGTATAGAAAAAAACATCTTTGTAAATTTTATTCAGAATCGTCAATAATAGTTAAATCGAGTTGAAACTTGAGACTTCTTTTAAAAATTAGCCATAGAATACGAATTAAACCTTGATTTTTTAATATCACCCCCACAAGTCTGTTTTATAGCGACCCAAAAAACCTCACAATTGAAAAATTAGGATTTGCAAGTTTTTGGCGCTAATTATGATCGTTTTGCTGTATTTTTAGTAGAGATTGTTTATAATACGTAAAATAACGCTTGATACTGTTAATTAGATGTTTATATAAACTATTTAAACAATTTATTATTGTTTTTAGCCATTTTCTCTTAGAATACGGTTAGAAAGTGTGAAGAAATAATTATTGAAATTTAACAAAAATAATTGTTTAAGCAAATTATTACTGTTTATGACTATCTTCTCCTATACTAAAGCTAGATAATTGCGGGTTTTCCGAAATTTTTGACTTTTCTCCACTTTGAACTTAGACAGGTAATATTTAATGTAACTTATAAACAATAATAAATGGTTAAAACAGTAATTTTTAATTTTCAATAATAATCACCTCCAAAAGTGAAAAGTGGAAAAAAGTTAAAAATTTCAGAAAAAACCACAACTATCTAGCATTAATATAGGAAAAGATTGTTATAAATAATAATGATTTGCTTAAATATTTATGTTTATTACATTTATTTAGTTATTACCTCACTTTAAATATAAAGTGGACAAAAAGTTCAAAAATTTCAGAAAAAACGCAACTATCTGGAATTACTAAAGAAGAAAATAAGTTTACACTATAATAATTTGTTTAAACAATCAGGTTGTCATATTGCAGTAATTATTACCTCACTCTTCGTGAAAAATTGACAAAATTTTGATTATTCCAGAAAAAGCCGCTACCAAAGACAATAGTATTAAGAATTATAATTAATTGTTTGCTTCAATTGAAAATTGAAAAAAATGTGAAAGAATTAGAAAAAACTGTAACTTTCTAACTCTATGCCGAGAGAAAATTGCTACATTGACTTACGGTTTTTTTTGAGATACTATAAAAATGAGTTTTGATCCATATCCTATGCCTAATTTTGAAGAGAAATTTTGAGTTTCAGCTCTACTCATCTAATATTCACGATTATGAATAAAATTCACAAAAACGTCTATTCGGTATTCTCTCATTTTCCGATTTCCTTGAATTCTTTCAATTTTGTTAATATGTCTGAATACCTTGAACTTTCTCACTCTAAATTCTCTGAATCATCTAAAACATCTGGATTCTCTGAATTTTCTTAATTTGACAAATTTGCTGAATTCCTTCAATTTTCTGAATTTTGTTAAAGTCTCTGAATACTTTAAATCTTTAGAATTCTTTGAATCCTATGAAAACCTTATATTTTAAGAATTAATTGAATTTTCTTAATACCTCGTACTTACTGATTTTCCTTGAGCTCGCTTAATTTCTTGAATTCCCTAAATTCCTTGAATTATCTGAATTATATTGATACATTGATAGTCCTCTATTTCTCTGAACCCTCTGAATTCTCTGAACCTCCTGAATCCTCTAAATTCTCTGAATGATCTGAATACCATAAATTCCCTGAATTCTCTTAATTCTCTAAATTCGCTTAGTTTTTCTGAAATTCTTTGAACTCTCTGTTTCCTCTAATTTCCCTAAATTATTGGAACCAACTCAATTTTCTAAATTAATTCTCTTCATTTCTTTAATACTCTGAATACCCTTAAATTCTGCGAATCCCTTGAATTCTCTGAATTTTCTGAATTCTCTGAAATCTCTGAATACTCTGCATTCTCTGAATGCTCTGAATTCTCTCAACCCTCTGAAATCTCTGACTATTCCGCATTCTCTGAATACTCTGAAATTCTGAGTCCTCTGAATTCTCTCAATTCACTGAATTATTTTAATATTTTGAATATTCTGAATCCCTTGGATTCTCTGAATCCAAGGCATTCTCTAAATAAATCCCTTGAATTATTTGCATTCTCTGAATGCTCTCAATTCGCTCAACTCTCTGAATACTCTAAATTCTCTAAATCCTGCGAATTCTTTGAATCCTATGAATTCCTACAATTCCTTGAATCCTATGAATTCCTAGAATTCCTTGAATTCACTTATTTCCTGAATACTTTGAATTTACTTAACTGTTTGAATTCACTAGATTATTATAATTCACTGAATTGATTTATTTCTGCAGATACCTCGTATTCTCTGAATCTCTTGAATTCCCTGAATTTCTTGAGTTCTCTGAATCCTCTGAATTCTCTTAATTCACTAAAATCTCTGAATAATCTGAATTCTCTGAATACTCTGAATCCTGCGAATTCTGTGAATCCGTTGACTTCCTAGAATTCTTAAAAACTGTAAATTTCTTTAATTCCCTTCATTTCCGTAAATTTCCTGAAATCCCTGATTTCAGTGAATTGCTTTAATTCTCTCGATTGATTAAATTATTGGAATTGCTTGAATTTTGCGAATTTCTCGAATTCTCTAAATCTCTTGGCTTCTCTGAATTCCTTGAGTTGCCTGAATCCTTTGAATGCTTTTAATTCTATCAATCCACTTAAACCTCTGAATACTTCAAATTCTCTCAATTTTTTGAAGCCTGTGAATTCTCAGAATTCTCAGAATTCTTAGAATTCTTGAAATCTCTAAATTTCTCGAATTCCCGTATTTCATTAAATTTCCTGAATTCTCTGATTTCTCTGAATTGCTTAATTTCTTTAGATTGTTTTAATTCTCTCGATTAAATTCTCTAAATTACTTGAATTCTCCCAATTTTTCTAATTCACTGAATTCTTTGAAGGTTCTGAATTCTTTATATTCTTTGTATTTCTCGAATTTTCTAACTTCCCTGAATTCTTCTGACTTCTGTTAACTCTGCTGAATTCCTTTTATTCTTCATATTATTTTAAAGTTTTCGGAATTCAGTGTATTGAACGAATTTAGGAAACTCCAGGAATTTAGATAGATCAGGAAATTCTAAGGACTTCCAAATAATGCAAGGAATTTGCTGCATATCAATTAAGAATCTTGTCATCAAAAAGGTTTCCAACTGACTCACTCCCTTGGTGGTGGCACTGGAGCAGGGATGGGAACCCTCCTGATTTCGAAAATTCGAGAGGAGTACCCAGACAGAATAATGATGACCTTCAGCGTTGTTCCATCCCCAAAAGTATCGGACACAGTAGTTGAACCCTACAATTGTACCCTATCGGTACATCAGCTCGTGGAGAACACTGATGAGTCATACTGCATAGACAATGAGGCTCTGTATGACATCTGCTTCAGGACACTTAAGTTGACGACACCCACCTATGGGGACTTGAACCACCTTGTCAGCGCGACCTTGAGCGGAGTCACCACCTGCTTAAGATTTCCGGGTCAACTCAACGCTGACCTTAGAAAGCTGGCTGTCAACATGGTGCCCTTTCCACGTCTGCATTTCTTCATCCCAGGCTTTGCCCCTCTAACGTCCAGGTAATTCTTCTGATGAAATCCTAAAGATCCCTTTCTTCTCTATAATTATGGAGAATTAATTGCGATTCTTTGTCATTCAAGGGAAATGCAATTTTTATTGCAGTACTCATTCTGGGACCAGAATATTATTTCTTGCGAGATAATCATGTAACTTTTAATCATATCTTTGTATCGCTGAAATTTCACAGTATTTGTGTCATGTGTTCATTAGGGTGGATCAAATTTATACCAGACAAAATTTTCTTTTTTTTCTGAAGGAAAAAGTACCCCCTCCTAATATTTGAAAATTCCCGATGATAGACAATTACCGAAATAAACTTTCGGAGATTAGAAAATATCCTACAATATAAATTTTCCTATATAGAAAAATGTCCGAATTATAACATTTTTAAATCTAAACAGGGACGATTGGAAAATAAAAAATTGATACTGTAAAATTTCCAAAAAAGAAACTTATTTCATTATAGGTAAAAATTCCTAAAAATAAAATTGTTTCATGTAGAGAATTCCTGAATTTAGAAAATTTCCCACAAGTTAAAATTCTCCACAATTTATTATATTAACGAATTTGAAAATTCCTGACGATAGAAGGAATTCCCTAATATAAACAATGTAAAATTGCAGACATTTTATAATATTGCATATTTGAAAAATGGCCGATGTGAGATGATTCTCTAGATAACATTTTTGACATTATAAAATATCCAACACGAAAAATTCTCAATACTGTGAAATTCGGGACAGTTTATAATATTACAAAATTTGAACATTCTCAATGATAGATAATTCCCGAAATGAAATTACCGACATTTTTATATTTCTGACACTGAATTTCTCAACACAGTAAAATTTCCAGATTATAAAATTCCTGAATCAAAACAGGGATGCCTGGAAAGTTCCGAAAAAGGAAATTCTCGGCCTTAGGAATTTTATAAACAAATTGTTGGTGATTGATAATTCCTGAACTAAATTTGCCGAAATAAAAAATTATTGCAACCTATACATTTTCTCACAAAGTAAAATTTTCAAATTGAAAAATTCCCGAATCTGAACAGAGTCGACTGGAAAATCTCGAAAAAGAAAATTCTCGTAACTGGAAAATTTCCGAAAAAATGCTCCCATTAGAAAATTCTCAAATTTATAAAAATTCTGATACTTAAAAATTATTGAAAAGTTTGAATTGCCGAATAAAATTCTCTACAGTTTAGAATATTACCGAATTTAAAATTTTCAGATGATAAATATTTCCTGAAATAAAATTTCCGAAAAAACTTTTTCATCAAATACAAATATTTTCTTTTATTTACTATTATTTTTAATTATTTAACAATTAGTTAACTGTTTAGATAATTTTATAATGTTAGCAATTTTATACCGAATATTTTATTTTTTTGAGAACTTTAAAGTATCGGGAATTTTATTTTTCGGGATTTTTCAGTCGCCCAAAAGACCGGAATATGGAATTATGAGATATGATATTGAAATTGATGGAAAAATGCACACTGAATACAGGAATTCTCTTTTTGAAAAGGAAAAAATTACTTTTTCAGGTTTGGTAAGATTAAAATTTATTTTTAAATCTTGCGTCGAACTTTTTTCATTATTATTTTACATTATACATTCTAGTAGCACATGTCACTCTCCTCTACCAGTTTCCACTTAAAGTAAAAATTTAAAACAATTTGGTCTGTTATTCTGAATGTTTAAAAAAATAACATGGAGTAAAAAAAATAGTCAAAGTAGACCAGAAACAGTAACAAACTAAAATTTTCTAACAGTTTTGCACACATAGAATTAATTAAAGACTTTTCCAGCATCAATAAAACTTTTTTCCTTAAATTAAAATAAACTCCATTAATTGCATGTCTTTAAGAGGAAAAAATTGGAGGGATATCGTTCTTGAAAATTGACTTTTGAATTTTCGAACGTCACCCTAGGGATTACGTTGCCACCTACTCGAAAGTTGATTTTTTGGACCACGTTTGTATTTATTGTTCATGAATTATTTTTATTATTATTTACACCTTTTTTCCAATTAAAATAATTTTCAGAGGATCACAACAGTATCGAGCCTTAACAGTTCCTGAATTAACACAACAAATGTTCGATGCCAAAAATATGATGGCTGCCTGTGATCCACGGCATGGTAGATATTTGACAGTAGCAGCAGTTTTTCGAGGAAGAATGTCAATGAAGGAAGTAGACGAGCAAATGTTAAACATCCAAAATAAGAATAGTACTTACTTCGTGGAGTGGATTCCGAGCAATGTGAAAACAGCTGTCTGTGATATTCCACCTAGGGGGTTGAAAATGTCAGCTACATTCATTGGAAACTCGACAGCTATTCAAGAATTGTTCAAACGAGTTTCTGAACAATTCACTGCTATGTTCAGGCGAAAAGCCTTCTTGCATTGGTACACTGGAGAAGGTATTTAAATTTCTATTATTGAAGAGTTAGAAAAAAATTAGTAGAATTGGGTTGCAAGCGCCTACAAAAATAGTCTTTTTGCTCCTCTCCACTCCTCTCTGCTCTGTATTTTTCGTTCTTCAATTTTCTGAATTTTTTAACTTTTTAAATTCTTTCAATTTTCTGTATTTCTTGAACTCTCGTATTTCTTCAATTAAATATACTAAAATCCTCGAATCTTCTGAATTATTGAAATTATCTACATTCCTGAATATCTCTTAATTCGCTTAAGTCTCGCATTTTTTTGAAATTCTTTAAATCCTAAAATTCTCTGGAATTCTTGAATTCTCTGAAATCCTTCAATTCTTTAAAATCCGTAAATCCTTTGAAATCTTTGTTTTCTTTGAATGTCCTAAAATCCTTCTCGTCTTTTTATTCCATAAGTCCCCTAAATACTCTGATAGCTCAGTAAATCTTGAATTTCTTTGCATGCTTTGAATATCCTAAATTCCTTAAATATCCTCTTCTCTTCTCTTCTTTTATCCAATAAACAAAAGAAAAACAGATGAAAGGACAGTCGAACGAAACTATAAAATGTGGCTGTCACTCAGCAAATACGAAAAGAATGAAAGAATACATTTTATTGTTCGAAAATTAACAGGTATGGACGAGATGGAATTTACAGAGGCTGAAAGTAATATGAACGATCTGGTGTCCGAGTATCAACAATATCAAGAGGCAACTGCTGAAGAAGAGGGCGAATTTGATGAAGAAGAGGAGGGTGAAGGAGATGATAAATGAAATTTCGGAAAATTTAATAATATGATTTTGCACATTACCTGTCACAGTCCTTATCAGTTACTAAACATTTCCTTAAGGAAAAGTACACTTTCCGCTCCACTAGCTTGAAGTTAAATTTTTGTTCTTTTTTCTGTAAAAAATTAAATTGTCCTCAAAAAAGGTTTGACTGATATATTAAACCACAATTTCACCAATAATTGTAGAGATAATTGTTAATAAAGAATTTTGTATGACACCTTGTCGATTTTCTAACAACTAGCTAATAATAAAAATTGGATTATTTATTGGATTGAATGGCAATTAGATTAGTTTCTTTAAAAATTATTTAACGTTATGAATAGTGCAATCGTGTCTTCATGTTATACTATTATGCTACTGATCGAACTATTTTGTCAGAATTTTTATATGAGAAATGTTATGATCACCGAGGTGTTCATAATCGCAGGTTTCCTTCGTACTTCTCCTCACAGTAGGCACTGCGTAAATTTCCCGCATGAAACTACGTATGTTTTCTGCGTCATCGTAAAGCGATCACTTTTCTTGCATAATTTGATACCACCGCGTTCAAGGAAGTAGATCTAACTGAATTGTAATTTAATTATTTGTATGCTTTTGAATTCCTTTAATCTCACTCAAATCTTTTAAATTCCTCGGAATTCCTTGAATTCTCTTAACTAATTCTAGTAAATTATTTTCCTGAATGTCCTGAATTTCACCAATCTTCTGAGAATTTTCTGAATTTCCTTGAATATTATAAATTCCTGGAAAATTTCTTAAGTTCCTGGAATTCTCTTAATTCACCAAATTCCTTGAATTTTCCAAATTTCTTAAATTCACCGACTTCCTTGAGTTTCTTTAATTTTCTGGAATCTCTGAAATTCTCTGCAATTCCTTAGTTATTCTGAATTCCATTAAAACCTTCTGAATTATTTAAAATATCTAAATAATAAGACTTTTCTGAATTCAAGGAATTTAGTTAATTGCAGGAATTGCAGGAATTGAATTGAATATGAATTTTCCAATTCACTAAATTCTTCAAATTATCTGAATTCCTAGACTTCTCTGTACTTCTTGAATTCTCACAATTCGTTCAATTCTCTGAACTTCTTAAATTCTCAGAAATCCTTGAATTATTTGAACTTTTCGTTCTCTGAATTCTTTGAATTCTCTTAATTTTTTTGAACTTTGAATTCCTTGAATTCTTCGACTTCCTAGAATTTCCTTAATTTCCCGACTTTCTCGAATTCTCTAGGTTCCTCGAATTCTATGAATTTTTCAAATTCTTCAGATTCTCTAAATTCCTAGAATTCTTTGAATTCAAGCAATTTAAAGAATTGCTTATATTACAGATATACAAGGAATTGAAGGAATTCTCTGAATTCCTATAATACTCTGAATGCCTATAATACTCTGAATTCCTATAATTGTATGAATTTCTTGAATTCTATGGATTGTTAGAATTATTTGAATTCTTAGATTTCTCTAAATTCCCAAAATACTAAAAATGCCTCAAATCTTCTCCATTCCTAGAGTTCACTGAATACTTAGAATTCTCCGAATTCTTGAATTCTATGAAATACTTGCATTTCTTTTGATTAATTGAGTTCTTTCGATTCATTGAATTCTCTAACAGTTATGATTCCTTTGAAGTTCCTGAATTCCTTGAATGCATTAAATGCTCTAAACTTCCTGAAAAAATTTAATTTCTTGAAATTCTTTAGACTCCCTGATCTCTTTAAAGCCAATAAGTTCTTTAAATCTCCTGCATTTATCGAATTTCCTTAATTCTTTAAATTCCCTGATTTCTTCAAATTTTTTTATTTTTTGAATTCCCTGGATCCTTTTAATGCCCTGAATTCTTCGGAATCCCGGAAATCTTTGAATTCACTAAACTCTTTGAATTCTTTAAATATTTTAAATTCCTGAAATTCGAAGAATTCCCTAAATGCTCTGAAAAACCTGAAATGCTCTGAAACCCTTGACGTTGCCCGCATGCCTTCAAATTCCTGAAACTTCTCTGAAATCCTTCAACATTCTAAATTCTCTGAATCCCTTGAATATTCGGTATTAATGAAATGCATTGAATTCTCGGAACCCTCCAAATTCCTTGAATAATCTAAATTTCTGAAAATTTCGTTCGTTACAGAATAACGTGTGAGTTGGTATCTAAAAAAAGTAAAAAAATAAAAATCGGTTAATATCTTCTTTTCCCTTTTTTTTGTCAGAAAATTTAAAAAATTTGGCATTGAATAACAAATTCGTTAACAATAATACAAATTGCAAATAAAAATATTTTTTTCTAATTTAGATTTTTTTAAATAACCATGCATTTTTTTGGTTTGAGAATTGTCATTTCTTCGGTAAAAGTTAAATATATCGAACCAGAAAATACTTTCGCTTAAACCAAAGAAACATTTTATTATTTTGCTTTTTGGGAATTTTTTTTAAAGATCAAAATATTAGCGTGTTTTTTTCTTGGACACAGAAGAAATTTAAGGTTGGACATATTTAACTTTTTTTAAAATGTGTTCATACACTTTCAATCAATTTTAAATTCAGAAAATTTTTTTTCAATTTCTCCTTTTTTATTACTATTGAATAGCAAAACTGTACCTATGAAAATTACGCCATCATTTTTTACCCAATAAGATTCTTGAATAATTTTTGAAGAAAAAATACAGAAGATATTAACCGATTTCAAAAATTTGTTCTCATTTTTTTAGGATTCCAAGCTACAAATTTTGTACCCTAATCTCAAAGGATTCAATTCATTTATACATTTTCACCCCTTGCTGGTAAAGAAACTGCCTAATTTTAAATGGATTTGATTTTGCGGATAATTTTTGTTAGAATACCTTAAAGCAGTATTGAATCTTTTTTAAAATCTTTGGAAAAACTTCTTTATCAGAAAAAAGTTTTTCTGTTCGAAAACCCCAACAATAATAATAAATTCTTCTTTAATAACTTTTATTCTGAGATCGGTATAATTAATCTACTAATGTCAAGAATTGAAAAATATTTTCTTGGTTAATTATAGATAGATTACTAATTTCTCTCAATGTTATAATTTTTAGATAATTATTCATTCCCACACGAGAACATCTGATTGTATTGATGTCCTCAGTCTGTTTAATTAATCGTATACATAATATGCATGCACGTCTTGGATGGGTTACGTTACGATCCATCGTTAGAATTTTTAACCTGTGGTTCGTGATGTCAAAGACGGTATAATTTTAATGATTAATCAAAGTTGCTACAATATTTAGTTTTAGGTCAAGAGTAAATTCCCAAGAAAATTGATAAAATCGCGATATCTAAAGATATTTAAAAAATAAATTAATGGATATGACCAAGTTTTTATTTTTCATTAGTTAAAAAAGGCCAGTTGGTAGATTTTTGTAGACGGTTTTTGACTGCAATTTATACGAACATTAAAAAGGGGAAAGAAAAAAAACGAAGAGATTTTGAGGCTGCCTTCTTATATTTCTTTATTATTATTAATTTTTGTATTGAAATGGAATTCTTTTCCATTTTTTAAATGTTTTTCATTTCTTTGAACTCTTTTCTATTCTATGAATTCCTTTTGATTCATTTACTCTTTTCGCTTTCAAGCGACCAAAATTGGTGAATCCCAACAAATTGAAAAAATAGTTTGAAAGAAATTAATATCTTCTGTTCGGCTTATGGATTTAAATAACCAAATTTTTAAAATTGAAAAAAATTTCTATTGACTCAGAAGTTATAGGCAATTTTTTGAATGTACAGTTTTTGCTAGCAGAAGTAAAAAATGTGATATATTAGTTTGTTCAATTTATAATTTTCTTAAACTGTAATTTTTTTAGTTAAATGTACATTATTTGCACAACTTTCATGAAAAACAAATTTGTTGTGTACATACAAATCAATTCGAAAAACAGATTTTTGGAAAAATTTTAATCGTGATTCAATCTTTTATTTTTAGTTTTTTCATATTGTTTCCTGGTATAAAAATATAACAGATTCAAGTCAGTAGTGTTTTTTTACTTGCACATTTTATGTATTGATAGTTTATACGAAAATATCGAATCCATCATATTAAATCGTCGTCTAGGTGCATATGTGGATAACTTCTGTACATTAAAATTACAGGTCACGACTTAATATGTTGTTTTTGTCTAAAGTATAAATATTATCCTGACTTTCGAATGGAATTTCGTCAACTGCTAATCAAAATAATTCTACATTATCATGACTGTACAAAATTGCATGCGGCGCTGATTATACACTGCCACTATCAAACGAGACTAATAATATTTTATATCAATTCAAGTACTCTTAGAAAAACTCTTGCATACAAAGATAAAGGATTTACTTTCTCTTGTCATTTGATCAATCTAGACTCTAAAAATTATAACATAGAGAGAAATGAGTAATCTATCTATAATTAACCAAGAAAATATTTTTCAATTCTTGAAATTAGTAGATTAATTATACCGATCTCAGAAAAAAAGATATCAAGAAGAATTTATTATTATTGTTGGGGTTTTCGAACAGAAACACTTTTTTCTGATAAAGAAGTTTTTCCAAAGATTTTAAAAAAGATTCAATATTGTTTTAAGGTATTCTAACAACAATTATCGGCAAGATCAAATCCATTTAAAATTAGGCAGTTTCCTTACCAGCAAGGGGTGAAAATGTATAAATGAATTGAATCCTTTGAGATTAGGGTACAAAACTTGTAGCTTGGCATCCTAAAAAAATGAGAACAAATTTTTGAAATCGGTTAATATCTTCTGTATTTTTTCTTCAAAAATGATTCAAGAATCTTATTGGGTAAAAAATGATGGCGTAATTTTCATAGGTACAGTTTTGCTATT
>JAWWLR010000054.1:70904754-70917487 GCA_035041075.1 Acraspis erinacei | reverse complement strand
GTTTCATTTTCACTGGCTAGCCCCCAGCGCCAGCGCCTGAACCCCGGCAATCCGGCATAAAGAACTTCGTTCCAAAATTACGATCATGTTTAACCAATAAGATACATTTTCAACTGACAGGACTGATAATTCAGTTGCAATAGTCACACTTTTCGATACAAAAATTAGACTAAAATGATGCATTTTCAACTGGAATAGTTGAATTTTAAACCAAAAAGATGCTTTTTCAAATAAATTGAAGAATCTTTCACCAGAACAACTTCATTTCTACTCAAAAGATGAAATGACAACCAAGAATATTAATTTCTACCGAAAAAGATGACGAAAAAGATGATTTTTCAACCAAAAATTGAATAGTTAACTTTTTAGATTAAAAAGTAATATTCAACAAAAGACATGAATTTTGAATTAAAATGGTGGAATATTTAATTCAACTATTAGTTACATTTACAGTTACAAAAAATATTGTTTTGCACCATAAAAAGAAGTAATTTTCAAAAAAATAATTATATTTTCAAATGAAGTGATGAAGTTTTAACTAAAATGTCGAATCTTCAACTGAAATAGTTTAATTTTCAACCAAAAAGGTTAATTTTCACACAAAAAGATTCAATCCTATTCAAAGAGATGAATTTTCAATTTAAAAAATGAGTTTTCAACCAAACATTGAATAGTCAATTCTTCAGTGAACCAAATTAATTTTCAACCAGAGATGAACTTTTTACTAAAATGATAAATCTTCAACTGGAATAGTTAAATTTAAAACAGGAAAGATACAACTTAAATGAAAAAGCTTTGACTAGAATAATTAAATGTATAACCTAAATATTTCATTCCTAAAAAAAAGCGAAAATTAAATTAAAAGTTAAGAATTTTTAAGCAAAAATGTAATAATTAAATCTACAGTGAATAAATTGATGTTTAACCGAATAAATAAATTTTTAATTAAAATGTAGAAATATTCCATTTAAAAAGTTAAAATTTCATTGAAAAAAAGAAGAATTTTCAACCACAAAACTGATTTTGAATATAATAGTCATTTTTTCAAACAAAGTGATAAATTTTTGATGAAGAAAATAATATTTATGCAAAGAGATGAATTTCCATTCAAACAGATGAAATTTCAAATAAAATTATGGAATATTCAGTTGGAAATGTGACATTTTTAGTTTCATAAAATAATATATATTTTTTAAACTACTCTAGAAAAAAAGTTATATTTTCAAACAAAATGATACATTTTCAGTAAAAAAAAAATATAATGTTTAATCGAAGAGATGAATTTTCATTCAAAAAGATAAATTTTCAACCTGAGGAGATTAATTTCCACCAAAAAAGACGGATTTTCATTTTAAAAGGATGAGTTTTAAACCAAAAATTTAATAGTTGAATTTTCTGTAAAAAGAATGAGTTTTATCCAAATAGATGAATTTTCACATTTTTGAATATTTAATTAGAAAATTTACATTTCCAGTTGAAAAATTTTTTTAACAAAAAAAAATAATTAAAAAAATTATAACATTTATGAATCATAATTTCAATTTCGGAAGACAAACAATAACATTTCCAAAATTCGTCGAGCTTATAGATTCTATTATTTTTGTTAAAAAAAAAATTAATCTAATGACTTCAAAAAGCGAACAAATGAAATGAACGAAATAATTAAATAAATTGGTTCTATGAATGTCCTCTAATTCATTAATATTATTTTTAACGAGTAAAAAATTGTTTCATAAGTGAAGCTGGATATAACATAATTCCATTACCTACATTTACCTACATTCGAATGCATAATAATTTACAAGCAATAAAGGGTTTAGAAATACCCCACCTATGTGTTTCAGTGCATAATTTATTATGCATGCCAATAATGTATTGAAAATAGATTTACTTTTCGGCAGTTGCATGATTGTATTATTCAATTTGTTGTCTATATTTACCACTGAATGCATGCAGGTAATCCGTCAATCGTATTAAAAATAATTGGATTACATCATACAAGTCTATTGTAGGGAATAAGCATTAGTTAAAGTAGGATTTTTCAGTTGGGTGTTTGTTTTAAGTCAAGGAATTTTTACGATTGGGTGCCTGTTTTTTTTTTAAATTTCAGTATAAAACTCAATAACAGTTTTCTAACTGAGAATTTAACTATGACAGTTGAATATTCCATCATCTTAGTAAAAACTTTTTTTTTAAACTGAAAATGTAACTTTTCCAATTGAATATCATAACTTTAGTTAAAAATTAACCTTTGTTTAAAAAATGATTGCTTTACTGAAAATTTAAATATTGAATATTTCGTTTAAGACTCAGCTTTTAAATTAATTTTTGTTGTAGAAATTAATCTTTTTAGTTTCAAATTTAACTATTCTTAACCCAAAATTTGATTTCAATGTTTGGTTGATACTCGCTTTTTTAATCGAAAATCTGTCTATTTGGTAGAAATTAATCTTTTAGACAGAAAATTCGATTATTTTAGTTGAAGCTTCATTATTTTAGTTAAAAATTCATCTTTTTCGTTTAAAATTTAAATATTCTAGTTGAGCATTTACCACTTTATTCGAAAATTTATCTCTTTGGTTGAACAATAATTTTTAACTGAAATTTGGCTTCAATTTTTGGATGAAAGCTCTTTTTTTAATGAAAATTTGTCTTTTTGGTAGACATTCATCTTCTTGGTTGAAAATTAAATTATTATAATAAAAGATTTAAAATTATTTTTGAAAATTCATCACGTTGTTTGAAAACTTAACTATGTATTAAAAAATTCCTTTCTTTTTGCTTGACATAAATTTTGTGTACTCAAAATTTAATTATTCAATTCATTATTAAAAATTCATATTTTTTAAAGTGAAAATTCATATTTTTGGTCGAAATCAATCTTTTTAGTTGAAAATTAAATTATTCTAGTTAAAACTTCATCGTTTTTTTTGTTGTAAATTTATCTTTTTGTTTAAAATTAAATTATTCCAGTTGATGATTTATAAATGTCATTAAAAATTCATCTATTTGGTTGAATATTATATTACTAACTGAAAATGTATCCAAATTCAATTTTTGATTGACAATTTATATTTTTCAGTTGAAAAGTAATCGATTTGATTAAAATATCGCTTTTTTGGTAGAAATTAATCTGTTTGTTTGAAAATCCATTTGGTTCCATTTTTGGTGAAAATTTTATTTTTTCAGTTAAAAATTCAACCATTTGTATGAAGATTTGTGTTTTATACGTGGAAATTTAACTGCTTTCTTGATCATTTATGTGTTCTTGCAAAATCGTCTTTTTTGGTAGAAAATTAATCTCTTTCTTTGAAAATTCAAATGATTGTTTAAAAACTCATCTTTTATTCAGAAAAGGCAATAGTTTTTGTATTAATTGTTTCTGAGTTTTTCTAAAAAAAAGAATAAATCACTTTTTGACAAGAAATGTTATAAATTGTGACGATGAGTGGCCTATAACATTGGAAAATAAATAAAGTCGTAAATCACTTTTATGTTCTTCTTAAGGAGCTCACACCATAATATAGTAGACAGAAACCTATGCATAATAATTATAACATTTCTTGAAAGCAAAAAATTCAAGAATATATTGAAAAATTTATTATTCGCAAAACAAAAATTTGTAGGCATTATTAAATATTAATACCAGACATATCAAGTAAACTTATATGTTTTTTGTTAATCTTTTTAAAAGTATTAATTTTTCAAATGATAAAAATACCTATATTAGCCTAATTGGTCGGTATACATTTTTATATAATTAATACAAAAGCATGACATTTAGGGGGTGAAGTTCTTTTGGAATTTTTTTGTGGTAAATGTATTGAAATGCTGTGTTTTTTAACTTATTAAGATTTACGAAAGTGGCAGGGATTTTTCTGAAAATGAAAAAATTACATTTTCTTATAAAAATACTGGAGATACAAAAAAAGCTTAGAAAGCAAAGTTTGTCCACTTTGAAAGATCTACAAAAAGTTCCTGTTCCACTTTTCAAGATTTTTCATGGTTTTCAAAATATATTTTAAGCATTTTCTCAAAAAATTACTACTTTTACTATTATTGTTTTTTTAGATATTCCAGCAACAATAATATTAAAAATTACTACGTTAAGCTTGTATTACCTTTTTAAAAATTTTTTTACTTTGCGTTGGAAAAAAAACAAAAATTTTTTGTGAAATTTTGAAAAGTGACATATCACCTTTTTGCAGACCATTTCAAGAGGACTAACTTTGCTATTTTTACTTTTTTCGCCTCTTGTGTATTATATGAAAAAAATGAACATTCTTGATTTTCAGAAAAATCACCGCCGCGTTGTTAATTTTTGATTAAAAAACAAAGTTTTCTTATCGATTTTAAAAGAATGTGAAATGCTTAAAAAATCGAAAAATACAAGTTAAATATCTTATTTATTAGAAAAAGTGTTAGAAAAATGTAACAAAATTTACAAAATGGTTGGTAAACCATGTTTAATAAATATTGCCGGTAAGAATATTTTGAGAATTTTATCATAAAAATTGTGCTTCGGTCAAGAAAAAATTTGATCCGAATAATTTCGTTTTTCACTAAACTAATATTTTTATATATCAAACAAAATTTTCGTTATGACCTTCAGAAAGAGATGAATTTGAAACTAAATAGTTCAATTTTCAAACAACAAAAAACCGTTTTTTTAGAAGAAAGTTGAATTTTCATTAATAAAGTTAATTTTCGACTTAGGAAGATGACATACAAAATAAACGAAAAACTTTTATATAAAATAAAATATGAATTTTTAACAAAGAAGATTAAGGTACTAGATAAAAAGACGAATTTCCAGCAAAATAAATACATTCTCAACTATATAGTTGAATTTTCAACTGAAAAAGGTTTAAGAAGTTAATTTTCAAACAAATAAAAACAATTTCAACTAG
Source organism: Acraspis erinacei (assembly GCA_035041075.1). NCBI lineage: Eukaryota > Metazoa > Arthropoda > Insecta > Hymenoptera > Cynipidae > Acraspis > Acraspis erinacei. The sequence continues at coordinate 70,912,577 of JAWWLR010000054.1, read as the reverse complement.
TTAAACTAAACGTGAAATAACGATTTTTCTTTAACAAACTAATGGAATCCTCAAAAAAGATGATTTTTAACAAATAAGATTAATTTTCTACCCAAAAAGACGAACTTTCAACAAAATATATGAATTTAATACCAAATAGTTCAAATTCTTACTACGTAAGAATTAAATTTTAACCGACAATGCAATAGTTAAATTTGCAGATTAATTTTACCCTCTCCTCCCAAAAAACTAATTTTCATCGAAATAGATTCGAATTTTAACCAAAGAGGTCAATTGAAGACGCGGATCAAATAACCGGATGAGTGTCCGGTTATTCGATATAATCTTGTTAATTTTGAATCAAAAGAGACAAATTTATAACCAAATATATGAATTTTCCACAATATAGTTAAATTTTCAACTAGGAAAGGTAAATTTTCAACCAAAAATAGAAAAGTTACATTTTCAATTAAAAAGTATAATTTACATCCTTAAAACAATAGATTTTTCAACAATATGGTTAGGTTTTCAAACCAAGAAAGGAATTTTTCAATAAAATGAAAAATCTTTTACAAAAAAGAAGGAATTTAAGAAAAATAGATAAACTTCTAATCAGGAAAATTAATTTCTTAACTGAAAAATACGATTTCTTAAGAAAAAATTTAACACTTCAGATTGAAAACCAAAAAATATTATAATGTAAATAAAAAAAGTTGCGTTAAAAAAAATTAATTTTAAATAAAGAGATGGATTTTCAACTAAAATGATGAATTTGAAAAAAAATGCATTTTTAAAAGAAGGGTTCAGCATTCCACTCAATTTTTGAATTTTTAATTCAAAACCATTATTTTTTAACCAAGCAGATTTATTTTCTACCCAGAAAGATGAACTTTCAAAAAAATACATAATTTTTCTTAAATCAAGATTCTTCAAACAGAGAACTGAGTTTTGAGCAAAGTAGTTTAAGAATTAATTTAACCAATTTTTGTTGAATTTTAAACCAAAAAGATAAATTTATATAATTTTTAGTAAAAAAAAGAATAATTGTCAACAAAATGAAACTTAAAATTTAAAGTGTCTAAGGGCATATCTTCGATTTTTGGTTATAAATAAAACAAATGATTTGTTTTGCATAAATGCTCATATATTTTTTATGAAAAAATATTATTTTTATTGACTTATTATATAATTAATGAACACTTCTTCATAACAAAAAGTCCAATAGTGTGTGGGAGGGGGCAAATGAAATAAATGGGTTTTTCGCTGACACCCTGCCAAACCACAAAAATCTAATACCTATAGAATTTTAACCACAAGAATGTAAATTGTATCACATAATATTATAATATCAATTACGGAAACAGCAGAAATAATAGGATCAAATAACAAAAAATTTTCCCCGATGTAATGTATTGTATTGTATGGTATTTTCTTCTTTACACTTTTAATCTATTCTATTAACGAATACAAATTGTAAAAAATGTTAATAATTTTTTAAACAATTTCATTGTTTATTCATCTTTTCCACAATTTCTGGTACATATATATTTTTAAATAGTATTCAAAGAAAATTTGACAGAGGAAGTTTAAATTATTTTCTACATGTTATAACCAAATTTTATTCTATTTTGTGTGCATAATTTTATTGATAAATCTGTTCTCATATCTTGTATAGTTTGACCGAAAAATGTAATCATTGATTTTTCATTATTTTTGTTCAATCAAAATTTGAATTTCCGATTTTTCAAGGAAATGTAAAAAGTTGTTGTGGTAATTTTGTAGGGCTTTCAAAAATCCACGTTTTTTTTCTGCTGAGTTTTTTGATATCTTTTGTTGTTTGGCTTAAGATGTTCATTTTTGTTCGTTTTTTTGGATTTTGTAAATGTTATAATTCTGGCATTTTTTATTCTATGAAAAAATCATGGGGATAAATCGTGTCAGTTTTAAAGTTCTGCAAACAGCTGCACATACAATTTCTATATTAAAAAAATACATTTTCTCAAAAATTTTGAAAATGCTTTAACTTGTTGAATTTTCATTCAAACCAGATCTTTCATTTTGGTCCATAAAACCATATGTCTTTTAAAAGTTAACCGGTATATAGACGACTACGACGAAATACAGACAGAAACCATCGTAAATCCATTTTTTTCGGAAAAAAGAGAAGATTTGAAGAAAACCCCAATAGCCAGTTTTCACAGAAAATTAATAATTTCTGATTATAATGAGAATATCAAAAAATTTTAATAAAATATTTCAACTCCAAATCAGTAGTTACATTTTAAAAAAATGGTGCCGTTAAAGTTTCAGGAAAAAAAATGATTTTCAATTTAAAAAATAAGATATGTCCAAAAAAGAGGAATTTTCCAACGAAAAAGATGACTTTTCAAAAAGAATTTTTATTTTCCAAAAACTATGTTTAATTAATTCATCATGTAACTAAAAGAAATGTCAGATAAATAGTTAAATTTTATCCCCACATTTGTTGAATTTTTTATCCAAGAATACAAGTTTTCCACGAAGTGGTGGACTTTCCTACCCAAAAGAATGACCATAGAAAAACTGCTGATTTTAAAATAAAAAATGGAATGGTTAAATTTTCAGTAAAAATTAATTTTCCGTTAAAAAAATTAATTTTCCACTATAAAAGAATTTTTAACCCAAAAGATGAATTTTCAAGCAAGGAATTGAATTTTTAACTAAAAACAGTGACATTCTATAAAAAAAAGTGTTAAATTGACAAAAGGGAATCGTTGAATTTTGAGTTTATTTTTTTTTCTTTTAGAAATTGTTTCTATAGTTTACGTAATTTTATCTCTAACTGCTGAAAGATTTAAAAATTTATAGGACCAAACAGTGATATTACACAAAATGTAGAATATTTTGGCCGAAGATTTTTTAAAGTGCCTTGTTAAACATTTATCGTTTTGGTGGAAGATTCATCTCTTTGTTTACAAATTTTAGTATTTTAAAATTAAAAATTGGAAATTCGTTTTAGTTTTTATTGAAAATTAACCTTTTCATGGAAAAATTTAAGGATTTAAGTTTTTGTTGAAAAATAAAGTATTTGGGTGAAATTTACGTATCTTGTTGATAATTTATTTATTTTTTCTAGAAAATTAATCTGACTCCTTAAAAAGCTTTCTTTTAGATTCCAGTATTTGGTTGAAAATTCATGTATTGAATTGAGAATTCACGTTTTTTGTAAAAAAAGTAATAATCTAGGTTAATGAAAATTCCTTTTATTTTTAGTAAATTTTCTTTTTACAGAAAATTTAACTACACTATTTATGCTTGGAAGGTTAGATTTTAAATTGAAAATAACGAATCTTTTCTGGTTCAATATTCATGTATTTTTTCAACATTCTTCTTTTATCGTTGAATTCGACTGGTTTTGATTTTAAATAAAAATGTTTTGTTATCAAATTTTTGGTTAAAAGTTCAGCCACATTAAAAAAAATTTTATTGGTTGAAGATTCATCAAGTTAGAAGAAAATTCTACTTCTTAGTCTTAAATTGATTTCTTTATTCAAAATTCATATTTTCAGGTTGGAGATTTTATTGGTTTGGAGAATATTCGTCCTCCATCTTAGAAATTCAACAATTTTGCATTTTTTTTTAAATTAGCTTTTAGGTTGAAAATTCATATTTTTGTTTGAAAATTTTTTTTTGTTAAATTTAATTATTGTTGTCTGATAATGCTTTTTAGTTGACATTTTTTTCCTTTTAAAGTTGAAAATTGAACTATGTGGTAGAAAATTAATTTTGTTACAACTTTATCATTTCCGTTGAGGACTGAATTATTTTATTGAAAATCCGTCTTTTTAAGGTGTATTAAACTAGCTGAAAATTGTGGTTGTTTTTTTGTTCTTGAGAATTATATTTTTACCTAAGATTTAACGATTCGACTTGTTTTAGCTTGAAAAGTAAAATATTACTTTGAAAATTCAATAATTTGGTAGAAAATTAAACTATTACGTTGAAATTTAATTTTTTGGTTTAAATTTTATATTTTTGGTTTAAAATCAAACTACTTTGATTAAAAATTAAACCACTTACGTGAAGATTTAACTATTTTCCGAATAAAATATTTTTTGTTTATTAAATGTTATGTTTTTATCTGAATATATGCTTACTAAAATTCGACTTTTTAAGTTGCAGTTTTTTTTTTAATTTAATTTTAAACTGAAAATTTATAGATTAGATTTTTTATTAAAAAATAACTTTTTTTTGAACATTCTTCTTTTCGTTTTACAACTTAACTCCTTTTTTTAAATTCAACTTTTTAGCTTGAAATCTTAACTGTTTAGTGAAATATTTTTAAAAAATTCATATTTTTGGTAGTTGATTCAAGTATTTTGTTAAAAATTACTCTATTTTTTGTTGAGTTTAACTGGATACTAAAATTATTTTTTTTCTTGTCGAAAATATTTGTTTTTTAATGCAAATTTAACTTCTCCATGTTCGGTTGCAAACTTGTCAGTTTTGTTGAAAAGTTTTGTATTTTGTTGCAAATGTTCTTCTGGTAAACCAAAATCTTGTTGTTTAAAAATTCATTCCTTCATAGGTTGAAATTGTAGCTATTCCGTAAAAAAAACTATTTTGTTCAGGTCATCGTTTTCGGTAGAAAATTTGGTTTATTTATTTTATTGAAAATAAATCCTCTTGTATTGAAAATTCATCATTTTGATAGAGAAGTCATCTTACCTGGTTAAAAATTCATCTCTCTTGGTTGAAAATGAACTCTTTCTCAAAAATTTAACTTTCCAGGTCAAAAATTTAAGTTTCTTCTGAATAATTCGTCTTTTTTGCTTCAAAATTCACAATTTGGTTACAAACCCAACTACCAGATTGCTTTACGCGAATGATATTGTTCTTTAATGTATCGACACAATCTGAAGTTTTACTTCATGATCAGCTAAGTGAAAATCACTAAAAATTATCTTAGATATTGATGATAATGTCAGTTAGCAAAGAGTTTCTAAAAAAAATCAATGCCTTACAGTTTACAAAGATTATTATTAATAAGAAAAAGCCATGAAGTCTCAATGATCGTCCTTCCTGGCAATAGACGCGACTTGAAGTGATATGTAAAGATCCTTGGCAACTGAGCGTGACAGTTCCTCCTTTATGAACCCCGCCCAGATTGTGGAAACTCTTGCTAATCCGAATTCGCATTAAGATGTGGGGGAAAAGCTTTTTTCTCATTGTCAACTATTAACCATTCTCTAGCCTGCATGAGTATAAAAGGGACTAGTCAGTCAATAGTTTAGTCAGTCAAGAGTCAAGTCAGTCAACAGTACTGTAAACAAATCCTCCATAAACGCTAACATGTTCAAGCTGGTGAGTACTCGATTATTGTGAAATTTCCACATTACTAAGTGTGAATTAGCATCAGTGTTTTCTATAAGCATCGCGAATTTACCAAGTCTTTACTTTGTTTTAAAACATTTTTTCGAGTTCTTCTTAAATTTAGTCATTTTTATGATAATTGTAAATAATATAAAATAAATCACAAGTTTTCGTCAGTTTAATCGATTCGGTTATCTTAAGATGTTTTACCAGATTGTAGAGATCATTAAGATGAAAATCATTTAATATTTGTAGAGGCTTTCATACTTTGAGATTAATATTCAACTTCTATCTTATTCAAATATCAACTTACTTTTCAAAAATAAACAATTGTTAATAAAAATAATAAATAATATTAATAAAAAATACTAATTGTTAGTATACCCTATGAGCTAAAATAAAATTATTATTCAACTTCTAACTTAGTGAAATATTTATTTACTTTTCAAACTTAAAATATAGTGAATCAAGAAATATTGTAAAAAATAATCGCTAAATTGCCATTTAATATTTCCCAGTAATAGCCAGCCCAGTCTTCCACTGTTTAAAGCCAGACACATAAAAACGTTTTCGTGAAAAAAATGTTTTTTTTTCTAACCGGTGTTACTTACAGATCATCATTTTTGAGAATAAAAAAATAGAAATAAATTAAATTGAGATCGTAAAATCAATTCATCAATGAGTCTATACATTTGTTCTGATTCACAAAAATTTAATGTTTGTTTAAATTTTCATTTTCGAAATTATCAAGTCAGTTTTTTATTAAACATCGCAAAATGATAAATTTACCATTGAATCTATCAATCTGTTCTAATTCACTAGTTTAAAGCATTTTTTAAATTTAATAATTATTTACAATAATGAAGAATAAAATAACCCTAAATCACTATTAAACAAGAATCGAGTCATTGCGTCATTGCAAAATTTTAATGGCGTATAAATGTAATAAGAAAAAGATGAAAGAAAATTAAAAAAAAAAATTTTAATAGTCACAATTATTATCTGATTATCACTTAACTATTAAATCAATTTTTAGAAATAAATTCTTGATCAGGGTCACACAGATTTTTATTTCTAGGTAATGGGTAATTAGATATTACTTAACCGTGATAAAAATCGCTTAAATTGATGTATGTCATTGTACAAATTTGCAAAAAAGTAAACGACATTGAGATGGTTTTTCTTATTACGAAGTGTATTAGTGAGAGTGAGAGCTACTTAAGCATATTTATTTATTAATAAATTTCTCACTCTCTGAATTCTTACAACTACAAGAAAATAAAATAAAATAAATATATATTTGTTAAATGTCAATTAATGACATTCAAAAAATGAATATCAAAAATACAATCGCTGATATGCGTTTTAAATCAGCAACATAATTTCAAAATTTAAAATGCCAAAACCAAGGGTGCAAAATAAAAAATTTAATACTCTAATATAATATAAAGAAAGCTTTTTCATGCAAAAAATTTTTTAAAAGAATTATCAAATTTTTAATTGAAATTGTAGTAATTTTTTTACAATATTATTAATTACTTTTCCCACGCAAGTATTCCATGAAAATGCAAATCGAAAAATTTCAAAAATTCATATAAAATATTTTATGTCGTAATCAGCTCTACTTTGAAATAATAAGAAAAAAAACCTTTTACGTTATATAACCACGATTCACTGAACCTCTGAAACAATGCGAAAATTAAGTGAGAAAAAAAGATAATGCCGCATTCATGAGATCATCGGTTTGTATTTGCGGAATGTCAGTGCTCTCAGAAATGACATTCAATTTGACATAATCCGGAATAAGTAGGTCTCGTGTGAGAAAATTACCTATGCTTGACGATAAAATAATATGCTGTGAACGTTCGCAAAGATTAAAGGTTGAGTCACATATACGACTATAATTTCTGAATGAAGACGTTTTTATCTTTCCCAATTACCATTTCGCAAGAGAATATGCATTTCACGTAGGAAAACATTTTTCTCGAATTGAAGAAACAGTTCCATTAAGATAATTTTTTCATTTACTAAAAATAGCTTCAAACCGAAGAGAATCATTTAAAAATAAACGAAAATTTTCATTTGAATCAAGGCATAAGTTTTTACTTGATTATTTGTTTAGTTATTTATTTATTTTCAAAATGGTTCCAAAATAATAAATAAAAACTTTATTATTTTTCAGGTCCTGCTTCTTGCCTCCGTGGCTTACGCTTCGGCTGGTTTGTACTCGTACGATGGTTATGGTTATGGATCTGGATATGGAGCAGGATATGGATATGGGTATCCATACGCCACCAGTTACGCTAACACATACAAAGTAACTTATTTAATTATTTACAAATTAGTTGAACCATTTTCTCTTTCATTCTCTCTCACCCAAATTAATATTTTTCTGAGCAAGTTTTTTTTAATTTACCAAGAAGTTAAATTTGTAATTTACTATCTAGTTAAGTTTTACATCTACTCTTAAAGACCTTGTCATAGACACCCAT
>JAWWLR010000054.1:70812845-70829487 GCA_035041075.1 Acraspis erinacei | reverse complement strand
CCGCCCCCCCGAGACGTTTTGAGGACCATGTATATATAGAGCGACTACACTCGCTTTCCCGAGCGTTAGTTGGTATAGTCTGCTTGTGGTTTGGCAAAAAAATTTCTTTAAAAATTTTATAAATTTTGTATCTAAGAAAAAATTAAAAATAGCACATTTACCCCTATTAAAAATGAGGTTCCAACCCTTCGGCATAAAAGTAGCTTCTGTAGAAGCGCCTTTTTATAATAAACTTTTTGACATTGATTTTATTTAAAAAGTTCAAATAGTTTTTGAGATATGGAAAAAACTGTTTTTGGGGGCGTGTTTTAAGGGTGGCGTTCACCCCCTTAAACTGTTTTTCGGCCAATAAAAAAATTGGTATCTTTTATTTTTGTATGCTCTACTACAGATCTAAAGATCATCGAAATCAGTGGGGTGGGGAATTTTACATGCCTTGCTTCTTCATTATGGGTGCTTGTTAACATCTATAAGCATAATAATAGAAAATTGGAATTTTTTCTAAAATTGTTAACTATGTGTCCACCTTTCCCTCAGAGCGAAATTTACTCAGTCCATTTTTTCGCAATTTTATCTGAAATTATTTTCCCGTTTTAGAAGAATTAACTTTATTTTCATAAGAAAGAATTCGTCGTGAAACTAAATATGCCACTTATAAATTCAGGAAAATTTTAAAATGCACGTCCAATATAAAAACATAAAGTTATGAGATGGTAAAGCTCGGGGCTCTGTACGAATTTACAAACAGAGTCGACGCAGGTTTAAATTAGGTATACAAGGCGGCGCCGCACCTACATATTCCGGGCATATTATATTCCCACGTGTGAGTATGTGAACGCCGAGATCGAAGTATAGACGCCCGGTTTAACAACTTTCTGGTGTATACTAATTAGGAGAGCTTTTTCAAAGGTAAGTACTGGCTAATATTTTTAGGCATGTCTTTGATTCAAAAAGCAAATTTCTAGCATCAATTGGGTATTTGGTCATTCACTTTAGAAAAAAAATAATAGAAACAATACAGTAGCCAAAGAATTGAATGAAGCTTTTATCCCAGATAGTTGTAGTTTAGAATGGAAGTGGGATTCAGCAGATTATTTATCATAGCGTGCTACGCCCGAGCTCATGGCGACAGAAGGGTAGTGAAGGACGCCTTCTGGGACACTTTAAATGATAATATAAGTACTTGAGATTATGGGAAAATACTCATTCTACTAATAGGTACGAATGGATATATTGTGATCCAAAGTTAGTATACGGGAAGGGTGCTAGTTCATTTTGGGGGCGAAATACAAATGGCAAAGATCAGGGCAGTTAGCACATATGCCATCCCTGTGCTCTCGTACTCCTTTGTAAGGAAGCTGTGTAAGTTACACCTCATACAGTTGTGATACTATTTTAACAGCAAGCGAGATGTTACGCTTTATAAAGCTATCTGTAAAGCGCATCTTGATTACTTGGCGCAGGAAACATTGTGCAATTAGAAACACAATGGAGATAAAAAGGCATTCACGGCTAGCACCGCAAAACGTTAGATCAATATGAGTGAATAGTGACGCATATAATATTTGGCTGAAAAAGGACCTTCTGTTTCTAGAAACGCTGGATTCGTCATTGCGGTTTAGGACAAGTTTATCAGTACCAGAAATGATCGCAAACATGATGACGTAGTTGACCGGTTCCTATTATGTGGAGATAACAACTATTCCATCGAGCCCATTACACCCGAGTGGGAGTCTGCCATAGTGGTAGTCTGTAACCCATAAGTGGTGCGTCCCCAGAAGGCAGATAGGGGAATAGCGGATCAAACAGACTGGGTGAAGGGGACACCGAGAAAAATAACCACGATTGTTCCACGCTGCGGCGAACTGGGAGTGATCCAAACCACGTACGCCTAACCCGGTGACGTGGCGAGAGGCTGATGTGTGCTTGCACTGCCGAGTTGTCAGCCGCAGCATGGAATCACAAGCCAGCCCCTTTCAGGCCTTGACCATTGGCTGGGCAAGTTCCAGTCCGTCCGTGTTTTTCGGGACTGGTTAAACGAAGGCTAGACCCCAGGGAACTGGGATAGGACTTAGGTCTGGGGGTATATTCGTTCCCAGCTATTTCGGCCCGCCCCTCCAAGCACGATGCACTGGCAACATGTTATGGCACCCACAAATACTAACAATCGCACAGAGAAAGAGAACGGAGTGGCTTCTAGTCAATCCAAGGATCCGGCGCTTCTGGAGAATTTCCTGACAGTTGAAGCGAGCATCGAAAGGACGCTGCAAGAAATGCTGGCCACATGTATCAAGAACGTAGTGTAACCTCCAGCGTGGACAGTAGTTGTCAATAAAAAGAAGAAGGTTGAAAACCCGGTGAAACTAAAAATAGTCGAGGCGCAGGCTACAAAGCAGCAAAAAAAAGGAAGAAGAAGACTGCAAAAGTCAGATCAGAGGCCTTGCTTATAAAACCGCTGCAGGGAAAAACATACGCTCAGGTGCTAGGAAATATACGTAGCAGCATTAAACCAAAGGAGACGGGCACTGTTATATCACCTTGATCCGACAGACAAGAACCGGATGTGTCTTGCTCGGAATTGGACTGGAACATAAGGACAGCGATAAGCTTGCGGAAGCCCTTAAAAACGTGCTTGGGGGAAACGGTTCAGTTCAGAATTGCGCAACCGTATAGGGATGATGAGTCACAAGCGTCTTTCACCTGTTTGAGGTGGATAGAAGAAAGGACGATGCTGGAAACAGATATTGGACCGATCAGCCAAGAAGACCGCATCGCCAAAATGCTAAGCAGCGAGGAAAGGTGGGAGAAAGTCGCAGCTTACGTGAAGGCAATTTTGCGGGAGCAGAAGAAAGAAGAACACCTTGAGTTCTTAAATGACATCGGACCAAAGTGACGAACAGCTAGAATTCATCATACCCAACCAAGATGTCGAAGGCCGACGAGCCCGATGCCCGATTCAGTCACGCTGCTGAGGACGATGCGTATCTCTTGGTTGGGACCTTACGATGAAAGAAATCTGGTAGAACAGAACAAGAAAGAAATTGGAAGGAGCTCCTGGAGAGCGAGAAAACGGCTCCCCCTGAAGTAATCCGCAAGCGGTTTCCGGGGGGATTTCTGCCAAGAAGAAAGGGTGGTGTTTTTTAGTGGGTCGTTGGTAGCGTCAATATAACGATCAAATTAAGATCTTTGTTTATATTTATATACACTAAGATCGTTGTAGTGACGCTATCAATATCCCCACACTGCCCGGAAGTGCGGACCCTGCTCGGTGTGTTTTTGAACATTTTTCACCAGCCCTCGTAAAAACAAATTACATTCGAGTCAATCGACAAGGTAGGAGGGTCAAGCTGTTCACAGCTGAAGCCCAGTCTTGACTCTCTCGCAGTTAGAGGAAAGAATAAGTCTTGAATAAAATAAATAGTAGTCATTAAAGATTTATATACATTTATATATACATTTATCCTATAGATTGGCAAGTCTGATTCAATATTAGAGCTTAAATAATAATGTTTTATTAGATATGAGCTCTCATTTCATTTTTTATTACTAAAGATTAGGGCAACAAGAAAAATAATCAAAAACGTGGAACACTGTGCGATAATATATAAACAATATATAATATATAAATATATAAAGGACATTATATTTATAAACTACCAATTACATTAAGAGCCCATCTATTTTCCAAAGCAATTGCGTTGTGCCTGCAAATCATTAAAAATGTTCGCGACAGTCGATTAAGAATCGCAAGTATTTAGTATCATGGCGATCAAGCTGAACTGTATTCCCGTTGAAAACGTTAAACAAATAACAATTCTACAAAATTCGTACATAGATATCACTAAAAATGATACTAAAAGCAGGTCCGCTAAGCTTCACAAGAAACTTCATATTACACTGTCGTAAGAGGACACGTCAAATTTTTCTATAATATACCATATCAGGGTATGAATGCGATTATCAACACCGAATAGACAATCAAATAATCATATACCACACGTCCTATAATGCCTAAAAAGGAACACTACTAACATCATTTATCCCATACACCATGAGGGAATAAAAAGGAATAACATAAGCTTATCTATGATCGTCTGTTTTAATTGAATTGGTGCTTCTCTTTTTCAAGTACACTCAATCTCTGCGTAGACGAGCTCCGCCTTGACGAGCAAGATTTGATTTGCCATAGCGAGCAAAATCGCTCCCTTCCTATCCCCAACCGTCTACTCCGGCGAAGGGAGATGGTAACTCACACGTGTTCGCTTACTCCTCTTGTGCCCGAGAGTCGCTGTAGCCAGATTCTAAAAGACCAGTCAGAAGTGCCTCTTTACTGCTAGTCACTCTACAAAATGTGCGGATTTTTAAACTCGACACCAAAGCAAGTGCTATAAGACCTACAAGCGTAACAACAAACAAAGATGTTAGAATCAGTGACCTGACCATCCTAGCTTCCTACCCTACATTTTCGTCAATGTCACTTCGTCGCGGACCCTCTGAGGGTTCCAATCTGAGAAGCGAGAAATGAGTAAGTACCAGCGACCTAAAGAGTGGCATTCTTTTCCTATTTAAAAAATAAGTAGGCAGCTATTCTACTGACGGCTCTTTACAATTTTTTCTTTATTTATATACTTGTTTGTAAATGGTCATCGCTATTCGAAGTGAACTAAACCAAGCAAGGAAATAGTGCAAAGCCTGTCAACACTAAAAAAGGATCCCGAGATGCAGTATAATTTTTTCTAAATTGAAATCAATCTATCACTTTTACAGTTATAACTTATATTCTGAATAAATAATTATATTTTTATCAAATTTAAACACTTCTTGCTCATATTTATTAATTTATTTAGTAGTTTTCCTTATATTGGTCTTCGAAGTTTTAAGTTAGATTATGAACCGAGACACGACCTTTTAATTGAATGAAACATAAAGTATGTTACATATCTTAGGACGTAACAGAAACACATGTTTACAATGGGTTAACATTATTTTTGGGGATTTCTTCTTCTTCTATCGGCCCAGGATTGAAGTTGGCGCCTATTAAGCCTGGGTGTTGACGAATGTTGAGGAGAAGCAGTAGGAGAATTAGGAGCAGAACTATCCGGCGACGGGGGCGGGGTGTCAGTACTAAGTCGACCCACATTGAGCTCAATTTCCTCTGGTTGAGTATCTTGATGAGCTCCCTGAGGAGCATTAAGTCCCGCAAGTTGATTGGCATTGTGCATTTGTACGAGTAATTGAGCCCTAGTTGAGAACCAGGGACGCTATAAAAAAGTAACATATCAGTGCTTATTTCAGATATTAAAATAAGACTCACAGAAGAAATTTATTATAGGATTTCCACAGGTTTCAAACATTTTAAGGGACATGAATGAATTAAACAAATTTCGAAGCATTCCAAAAATTGTAAGATACATTAAATTATTTATAACATCCGAAAATGGAAATTTTGAGTTCTGGCGTTTATTTATAAGTAACCCTAAGAGCAAGTGATAAGTGCTAATGTAATCAAAAAGGTAGCTGATGAAAAAGTGCAGTTAAGAATTGCACGTCTGTACTCTAAATTATTAGCCCAAGGTAGATAAATGCTACAACATCGGTAAGTTATCTGATGTCTATAACAGGTTAACTATTTTCACGCGGAATATATATTAATGTTGATGAGATTGAATTTGATTATTAATGACCTATTATATGAATGAAAATAGTATATAAGAAGTTAATTTGAATTATTAAAATAATAAATCGCGTTCCATTATGCAAATCCATGTAAAGAAAGGTTTTGCTAAAGTATATCTGGAGCGAGTAATCTTGAGGCTAACTTGAATTTTCTAAAACAATATTTGACTTATTTAATTTTTCGTGCATTGGCTTACTTTTAAAATAACCATAGAAATAAATTGGAGATTCTTTGCATCAGCAGATTATGTATTTCAAAATTAAGAATGAGACTGTATACCTACATGTGTCTCATGTGCATAAGCCTCGATATAGAGTAGCCATTGTTCGGGGGTAACGTGTTGAGGTCGGAAATTGGTTGGATTATCTCTGGATGGTCTTACATTTGGCACTAGTATAGAAAATGATCCTGCGTGGATGTATGGCAAAATAGCTCCACCTTGGTTTACTCCAATGATGATACCATGGTGCAATATTGTTACACCATCAGGTATCCTGAGCCCTGGTATGAGTCTCAGGGGATTAAGATCTGCTGGAGCTGCATGACCTCCGTTATTCATAGGCGATTGCAAACTTAATTCTGTAAAAATGCAATAGAAATCTATAAAGTTGAATAATATAATAATATAAAGGAATCTGTATTATAATTACACGGTAGATCTCTGTGGGTCTCTCCATAATCTATGAAAATAAAAATAAAAAATATTGATCAAGTTAACTCTTCAAATAACAGAAAATATTTAGCATCATTTTTGCCTAGCTGGAAAGTACAGTTTTTTACATTATATTTTCAAACCAATTGGAGCGAAGTGAAAAGATATTTTTTCAGAAAAATATTATTTAAAAATTTCTTTAATATTATTTCTTATCTAGTCAAAAATGACGTTCAAAATTTTCTGTTTTTTGAAGAGTTGACTTGATCGGTAGTTTTGATTTGTGCTTTAACAGATTGTAGAATGACATCTACACTGATTGATAGTAACTACCGCTGATGATAATACGGATTCCTTTAAATTGCTCGTGTCATACGTGTGAGGCATAGCTTGAGATAGCGCATATTTCTGAAAAAGGAAGTTCTATGGCTCGTTTCCCAGTGGAGCAAAGTGAGAAAATCTTTTCTGAGAAAAATATAATAATAATAATAATAGTAAGAAGACCAATCTGTATATCAGAAATTTTTTCACTATGTTGCGTGTCATATTTAAAGTGAGGACGTACGCTAAATGGTAAAAGACTTCGCCTCGTTTTGATTGGAAAATCTGCAAGAGTTGTACGGGATTTTTAACTGGTTGCTTTTTTATGATTCAAATTTGCCGCCAGCAAACCACAAAAAACCTCTTTGCAGCTCTTGGAGATACTCCACTGTAAACTAGCAAACTATTTGATACAAATTTTTTCCTTCCTAATTCAAATACCTTTTTTATTCAAAATTCAGCTAGTTCGTTAAAAATTCGTCTTTCTAGTTTAAAGCTGTATCTTTTTCTGTAGAAATTTAATATATGTTGTTTAAAAATTTAACTGCCTTCTTAAAAATTATTCTGTTTTAGTGGAAAATAAAGCTTTTTCGTTTAAAATTCATTTTTTCAGATAGAAAATTCAATAATTTCGTATGAGACTAAAATATTCACTTTCAAGTTGAACTATTTTGTTAAAAATTTATTATTTTAGTCGAATTTTCATAATAATTCTCATGGCTTACCTTTTAAACAATGAAACTATGTAACATTAAAAAAAGTCTACAAGCTAAATTGGCACTTTAAGATAGACCTGCAATGCTACAATTTAAATCATCGCTCTTCTTCTAAACATGAAAAATGCTATTGAAAAACAAAAATTTTGAATTATCAGCTAAACAACTCGTGGAACAACAAAATTTTGTATAAAAAATTGTAGCATTAAAAAAAATCTATAAAATGTTCCGGAACAATTTGTTGATAAAACTCACCGTTTTTCTTTTAAACTTGGAAAATGCTTCAACACATCAATAGTTATAATTTTTATCCAAAGAACGCGAGATACAAAACAGAAGACTATGCAATAAATACAGTAAATGAAAAATAACCATTGTTCTATATTTTCGTTGTATTATTTAGGTTTAAATAATAATTTTTAAAAGTAAAACTTAATTCGGATTTTTTTCTGGTATAATTAATAAATCAGATTTTTAGTTTAAGTAACCCGTGTACAAATTTTGATCTGGCCCCGATTGGTGACAGACCAGGCCAGGTCGGACCCACATCAGGAATCCTGATCGGGTCCAGATCACGAATGAAACACACGCCCTTACCGGGGCCAGGTCAGAACTCCCGATCGGGAAACTTGATCGATGCTCGATCAGTCTCATTATAACCCATTCATGAATTTCGCAAATGAAGATGTAATGTAAGTAAACTCATAACTAGCGTATGTTCCTCTTATTTGGACCACCTCATCAATATTTTGAATTTCCAATAAAGGTATTTTTTGTTAAAATTAAAGTATTGTGGGCACGTAAAAAAGTGGTTTCAGAAAACAACATTTATTTATATATTTGAGAAACGTAAGATTATCGTAGATGATATACGTTGCGAGGAAATCTTTTTTTATGAAGAAAGTTGTTAATAACCCGAAATATTTTATTTAACTATTTTCATTTCTTGCAACAAAAATTTGTTCTATAAAACTTCTTGGCAAATTAAAAAAATATACGATCTGAATAATTAATAGCTTCATTTGCACTACTTGATTCCGAAATTCATATTATGAAAACTTGTCATTAATATATTTTCGTAATGAATATATTATTTATACATAATCAAATTTTCAATTCCACATTCGATTGTATCACGTATTCTATTCTCAAAATGTAAAAATATTACAATTTTGCGCATACTACAATCAATTTTTTGTGAATAGATTTTATAATTCTAACTCTACATTAAATTGAGAAATCTGGAGTTTTTAAATAATAATTAAAAATCAAATTACTTGATAAATGTCATCATGTCATAATATTTAACTCGTCTAATTGTAAATTTACTAATTGCGCATGAAACAATTTAATTTATTATTAATTTATTTGAGGTTAGGATGAAATGAGCTGCAGAGAGAAATTACTTTCATTTTCCTGGCACTGACAGAAAAAAGAAGCAGTTCTAGTTCTTCGAGCGTATGGAGATGGCGTTTCAGTACGAAGTACGTCGGACCTAAGTATGGGCCACAGAGTTCTACCGATCAGGGCCATATCGGGGGCAGATCGGTATTACGTTTAAAATCGGACAATTTCTGCACGGGAATAGTTTACCAAAATTTTTTTCTTCAGCGCGCCCAAATTCGATGTTTTTTTAAACCCAACTCCCTGAATCTAGCTCAATAACTGTTAAAATGATTTGAAATTTTTACGGTATGTTCATTATACATACGCAACAGATTCTGAGTCGATAAAACACATAAAAAATTGGATTTTTTCATTTATATTTAATTTTTTTAAACGCGAGGTACCGGTAACCGGGTTTCGAACAATGTGCGGAAAAAAACTCGATGAACTTAAACTTGGAGAAAACTTCGAGGGAGCCGTTTTTTATATTATGCTTGAAAAAAACATTACGAAAATTTAAGTGTAATAGGGGCATAAATATTGCATATATGGAAAATTTTATAAAAACGATCGATTTAATTATTAAAAACATTTATATCGTTAATCATACTCATCTTTAATTCTTCTCGCCAACAGTTATTCTCATACACGTGTAAAAATCAACTTTTTCCATCAAAATTCAAACAAAATTATGAGAAAGACGGATTTTCTATTCAATAGTTTATTTATTTGACAACACACGCTGTTAGATTATAAGACATAAGCTTCTTTTGTACTTATTGCACGATCTCATTTCCTAAATTGTTATTAACATTTAACAAATTCGTCCCGTAACTTTTTCAACATTTCAAGTACATTTATTAACGCGTGTGATAAGAAATAATCTATTATGCTTTACTATATTTCATAGTAAATATTTCTCAGAAGAATTGTCCAATACACTGCAACAAATTTCTGTAGAAATTTTCAGAGACGCGTCACTAAAGCGTTATGCAGAAACCGTTTCTAAATTTTCATAATCTGTAACAGAACTTTCAGCACATTAACTGGATGAAACTGCAGTCACATGCTTAGGAAAACAATATTGTCTCTATCCAAGCATCAATTTTGCCGTGGCCCTGACCTGGGCCCGATTTGGCCAAATGAGGTCCCTATCGGGAAGCCAGGTCGGTTCAGACCCATGATCAAACGCACGGCCCAGTCTAGGCCAAACTTATTATGCCGATCGGTGTGCCGGTTCAGTGCCGAGTTGGTACCCTATCAGTCCCCGATTGAGATATATTAAAAATTATGGCGCATTTTTAATCTAAAGAATTATAAATATTTATAGTTTCATTTAAAGTAGGATTCGCCAATCTTTCTTTTACGCCATCTGCATCATTTACATCAGAACCTAAAATAGTTAAATACACATTGAAACTATTCTTGCATTATAGGCTAGCTTTTACGAATTTGGTACCATTTTTGTACAAAAGTGAATACTAAGACGTGTTACATTTTAAGTTAAATAACTTTCGCGAATATTATTTTTTTAAAGACTAATTTGCATACACATATTATTATAAAGAATAGCTGATATCTATATAATATAACTTTCTGTTGTAATTAAGTTTGTAATCTTCATTTTGAGGTTAGGTTTAACTGAGTTACTTACTTTCACTCGACACTTCACGTGCATATGGTACGCCAGCTATTGTACGGTGCTTCCGAACCCGCAATGTTCTCTTCTTACACTTTGACATAATTTTATTAAACTTAATTTTTATTTATTCAACATCAAAACTTTACAACGAAATGCAGCTGTCCAAACCACTCTGACACCAAATTTAGTGTCTATAGCGCCATTGTCTATTTCCCTTGATATGTACTAGGTGGACTTTTCAAAACGGGCAACCCGGTCTGGCACGACTCTGGGCCATAAAATTAGCTCTATCCAGACCAGATCATGCCAGCCCGATTGGTGCCAGATTAGTAATAGTGCAAATATATAGCGATTGATGCGAGGGATAAATAACATGTTTGGAGAAATTTACGCACGCAAATTATACAATATGTTATTTTATTTTTCTTACATAATATTCGTATATAATTCCCTTAGTACCTTCTATAACATATATTTTGACCATCATGATCAGTAAAGCCATTTTCGATAAAATAAGATTTTTTGATTTTTCGAAATTTGTTTATAACTTTCGTAAAAAAATTTTTTTAGTTGATACTTGGGGTAACTTGCCCCCGCAATATGAATTACATCCGACAGGGGGCACCCAGACCATGCTAATCCTGCTACGGCCAAAGGCATTTTTTTAAAACGTTTTCTTTTCTGCTAGAATATTAATCTTCTTATGGAATAATTCACCTTTTTGATTGAAAATTCATTTCTTTGGTTGGAAATTTAACTATTAGGTTGAAAATACGTTAAAAATTCCAAGTGTGGCTAAATATCCATGCCTTTTGTTATAAATTAATCTGTTCTGTTTGAAAATTGATCCTTTTGGTTCAAAATTCATCTGTTTCATCGCAAAATAAACTAAAAGCTTGAATTTTCGTTTAAAATTCCATTTGGTTGAAAATTGATTTATTTTATTCAAGAATCATACTTTTTGTGGAAAATTAAAGTTTCTGGTTGAAAATTACTTTATTCATATTGAACATTCATGTTTGTAACTGGCAATTTAAGTATTTTACTTTTTGGCAAAAAAATGTTCTTTTTGGTTAAAAACTCATTTCTTTGGTTGAAAATTTAACTATAAGGTTGATTGTTCGTTTAAAGTATCAAAATTTGGTTGATAATTTAATTTTTTTGTTAAAAACTACTGTTTTTCGTAAAAAAACAATCTTTTTGCTTAGAAATTTATTTCTTCAGTCGAAAATTAGTTTTTTTTCAATTGAAATTATTGTTTTTAACTGGCAACTTAATTGTTCCATTTTGTGTAATATTTATCTTTTTTGATAGACAGTTAATCTTCTTGGTTGACAGTTCATTTATTTTATTGAAAAATTGTCTTTTTTGTTAGAAAATTCACCTTTCGGTTTGAAAATTCTACTGTTGGGTCCAGAATTTTATTTTTGTTGTATATTCATTATTAATGTAAAAATTAATTTCTTTCCTTAAAAATTTAATTATTTCGTTGAAGATTCTTTTTTATTTTTTGTTGAAAATTCATCTATTTATTTGAACAATTGTCTTTTTGATAGAAATTTCACCTTTCGAGTTGAAAATTCTACTATTGGGCCAACAACATTTTTTTTTAATATTCACTATTTTGGTAAAAAGTAATTTACTTACTTAAAAATTTAACTATTTTGTTGAAAATTATTTTTTATTTTTATTTTTTTGAAAATTAATTAATTGACTTAACTATGTAATTCTTCTATTTCTTGTTCAAAACTTATCTGTTTTAATATCTCTTGGTTTTCAAAAACAATTCTTTAAATCTAAATAATGCAATGAAAATATTTAACAATGTTAATTTTTCACCTTTTAAGAAATACGACTTTCGATTGTTATTTGACAATAAACTTACGTTTACTCATATCAAATACCAATTTCAGTTCTGCCTAATATGTCTGGCTTTGGTTAAATAAAATAATTGTACATTAGCACATACTCAACTTTGTTCCGCATTATTATGCACACAAAATGTGACATTCTTTTCCCTGTCCTTCAATCAAAACTCAATTCTTAATAATGTGTGTGAATTTGGCAACAATCTTTTCCTTTCGGCCAAATTCATCAGTTTTTTATTTTTAATTAAAATCCTTTTTGTTTAAAATATCAACTGTTACATTTTCCATTGAAAATTCATATTTCTATGTTGAAAAAGAATACCTAGAAAGATAAAAGTGTTTAATTTTGAATAAACAGTTTCAATTTTTCATAAACTGTTTTAATTTGCCATAAAATATATTTTAATTTAGCTGAAAAAATTTTAAAGACAAATAAAAAACTGAAACGGTTCCGATGATTAAAAAAATTTTTTTGAAACGAATCTTATTTAACTTCCGTGTATTTAAGATACATAATCTTGGGGAGAGGTTATAAGCAAGTTGGTAACGGATCACTTGACTAGTTTCACCTAAATTTCCAAAAAAAAACTATAATAGGCCATAATTCTGTATTGGAACATTTCAAAAGTATTCGAATTTTTACTGCGAAATGGGCATTTTCTAAAATAATGTAATTCTAGCTTGATCGAGGAAACCTTCTAGCGTAATTATAATTCAATTCAAAGAAATAAAAAGCTTTTGATTACAAAAAAATCCGATTGGTTAACAAATAATGGAAAACTTGTTGCTATTTAACGATAATAAAAAATAAGAAAAAATTTTTGTCCCAATTTAGAATGTTTGGAAACTGAAACCCCAGATAAAAAAAGAGGGTATCCCATTTTAACAAATAATATTCGGCAGGTTAGGATATTTAAATAAAATTAATAATTTCTATATTGGCAAATTAATAAGATAAACTGTTACTTTAAAATTAAAAAACTTGAAAACTTTTTTAAAAAGCCCTTAAAAAGCTCTTGATATCTAAGAAATTCCGGTAACGATCAAGGGAATATTTTTGAACTTATGATTATGGCGGGTTTAGCTTCATGAAAAAATTTATCAGACAAGACGTTGTTTGTTGAAAATGGCAGAGCCGAAAAGCTTACTCTAAGGCTTTTTTCAGCCCTTAATGAGCCCTTGATTTCAGTATGAAAGCAGGATTGATTGCTGCATTGGGTTAAGAATTATAGCTATATGAAACCAGTAATCTGTCAAATGATGAGACTGATTTACAGTAACGTGATTTAAATTTTACCTTACCTTCATATTGGAAGAGTATGGTAAAGGTTACAATAGATTATTGCATGCACGTCTTCTTGCTCTAGTACCGACTTCAAAGATTAATTACAAATTTTTAATTAATTATTGGATTATCTTATGTACGTATTCTACTTACCAATAAAGTAAAAGAAAACTACTGAAGTTATCAGCAGAATAGAAATGATGATCCTCATCAGTGAAAAATGAAGGAGCCAATTTCTTCAAGACTTCCCTGAAGATTGTAACTGATGAAGACCGAAAGAAACAACTCGTTTGTAGATTTATAGACCAGTAGTTATCTTGTGTTTACAAATGATCGTGAATAGTTGAAAGGGGAACTACATAAAGTAAACAATATCTTTACTATTTGCGTAAATATTGCATAATATGTTAGAGAATTCTTGAAAATTGAAGGAAAAATACTACACTGAGAAGGATTTTCAAGCCTATATTGAAATATTACAACATCGACAAGCCTCGCTGGGCTAATTCTCACATCTGCGACTTCTCCAACCTGCGCTACTTCTCCCCCGTGGCATCTCGGACAACGAAAATTTTATAAGTAATTCCAAAGATGGATTAACTGCAGCAAGTCTCCCCAGCGGCATCTTTCGTTGAAGAAAATGTTCTAGCTAGTCGTGAAGATGGCTAAACTGCGGCAAATCTCCCCAGCGACATCTATTTTCCACGAAAATTTTCTAGGTACTTTTGAAAATGACAAAACTGCAGCAAGTCTGCCCAGTGGTATCTATAGCTCAATAAAATTTTCTAAGTAGTTTCGAAGATTGAAAAATAGCGGCAAGTCACCCCAAAGGCATCTCTCGTTGAAGAAATTTTTTTAACTAGTTGTAAAGATAGCGTACCTGCGGCAAGGCTTTAGGCATCTCGCACCCAAGAACATTTTCTAAATAATTCCAAAGATCGCAAAATTGCGGCAAGTATCCCCAGAGGCCTCTCTCCCGCACGAACATTTTCTAAGTAACTCCAAAGATGGCGAAACTGCAACTAATCTTCCCAGCGGCATCTCTGGCTCAAAAGAATTCTCTAAGTAGTTACAAAAACAGCGGCAAGTCTCACAACACGCAAAGTGACATCTGCGGCAAGGCGCTTAAGATTCCTTGCCACATTTCAGGCATCTCTCGCCAGCGGCAAGACTCTCCTGTGGCATCTGTACCCCACGGAAATTTTCTAAGTAGTTGCAAAGATGTAAAATCTGCGACAAGTCTCCCCAGCGATATCTCTCGCCCAAGAATATTTTCTAAGTAGTTTCAAACGTGGCATAACTGCGGCAAGTCTCCACAGCGGAATCTGTCGCTCAAGAACAGTATCTAACTACTTGTGAATATGGCCAAACAACGGCTAGTCTCCCCAGCGGCATCTCTCGCTCACCAAAATTTTCTAACTAGATGTAAAGATGGCTAAACTGCGGAAAGTCTCTCCAGTTGAATCTTTCGTGCAAGAAAGTTTTCTAAGTAGTTCCAAATATTGTAAAACTGCGGCATTCATGAATCACTTAGCGGCGGCAAGTCCCCCCAGCATCATCTCTCGCTCAAGAAAAATTTCTAAGTAGTTTCAAGCGTGGCTTAACTGCTGAGTTGAGTTGTTCAATACAGGGGAAAAAGCTTGATGCAAAAAAGGTAATTCAGTTTTGAGAAAATTAGGTTTTAGTTTCGAGGTTATAATTGTATCGCATCTGAAATTTGGCTTATCGCGATGAAAAATTTAATTTTCAATTTAAAAAAATGCTCCCGAGATATGGGTATGCTGAATACAAGAAAGAAAAGTTTAATCGAAACAATTTATTTACTTCCGAGGAAATGGAGTTTAGTAAAAGAAAATAGTACATTTGTTCCATTTAAGAAAATTGAATTTTTTTTCTGAGAATAGTAGAAAAGTGCAAAAAGTGAAAAATTGAAGTAAAAATGCAATTTCGAATAAATATTTTTAACAATATGTGTATTGGATTTTCTAAGAATTTTCTATGCGAAAAAACTGTTTTTGTAAAAATGTCCCGTACCTTCTTATGATCTGCCACCATTCAAGTATTGACCGTCAGTGTATTTTCAAAACATATCCAGAATCTGAAATCTGAAGGTTGGCTTTTATAGAGAACTGTATGGTTCATATTTTTTGTTAATAAACAATTGTTGCAGAAATTTTCCTGTTCGAGTTATTATAATGAAAATTTTATTTTTCGCAGAAAAAAAATTTTATCGATTTTTTTATTCTACTTGCCAAATCTTTGGCGGGTTTCCATATTCTTCTTTGAAATTTGTATTTTACATTTTCCAAGATATTTTACGACTGCGAAGAGGTTTAGAAAGTGTAAAAAATATTTTAGGGCCGCACAGTGAATTTTCAAAAAAAAAGTTTCCCAAAGTATCGGATGAAATGCGAAAACTCAAACTGAGAAAGTTGTTCCTTAGAAATGAAAGTAGTTTCTTGGAACTTTTTTAATTCTTAGCTATTAAGTTTGGATATTCATAGCGTTTTTCCGTGAACACGCGGGCCCCTTCACATAAATGGCTGCGAGTCGACTCTCATAGCTAGAAATTTGAAACTGCAAAAATCTTCTTTGTGTGGTACTAAAATATTTTTAAAACTTTCTAAACATTCTCACAGTCATAGAATATGTGGGAGAATGTTGCATAACAATTTCAAAGAAAAATACTAAGACCGCACCTAGAAAAGGAAAATGCATACGAGAATTATTTATTTACCAGAAAGATATTTAGTTTATATGACGGGAGAGGAGCCCTTAAAAAGGAGTCCCCTTGGCGCTCAAG
This sequence comes from Acraspis erinacei, assembly GCA_035041075.1. NCBI lineage: Eukaryota > Metazoa > Arthropoda > Insecta > Hymenoptera > Cynipidae > Acraspis > Acraspis erinacei. The sequence continues at coordinate 70,813,137 of JAWWLR010000054.1, read as the reverse complement.
CTATAAAGCCTACAGCCTTAAATATCGCTGTCAGTAGTTGACCCCAGACCTCTTGATGAAGCCCAGTCTGTCAACCACCGAAAGCATTGAAACTTCCTCAGGTTCTATGAAGTAGGACCCAAGGGTCTGATGCCTGAGCCTAGCCCACGCCGGGCACCGGCATAAAACATGCAAAGATGTTTCATCATCCCTGCCGCATCTCCTGCACTGTGTCAAGAGGTTATACCCCATCTTGTGCATATGGTAGTTCAAGTGGTTATACCCAGAGAGCATCTGAACCACTGTCCTGACG
>JAWWLR010000054.1:70765071-70776377 GCA_035041075.1 Acraspis erinacei | reverse complement strand
CCGAAGATATTTTGGATTTTTTCTCACAATGTTTAGAAATTTTAAAAAATTTTCTCTAAACATTTATTTTTAAAAACAAAAATACTTTAAGATTTTAATATAAACAAATATACCTGTAAAACAAATCATTTTTCTGATAAACGTATTGAAAATCAAATATTTTGGGAATTGGAAATTTCTGTAATTTCGAGAATTTTCTATTTTCGGAAATCTTCGATTTTTGATAATTCGAATTAAAAAATTTCAGCAATTATGAAATATCGTTCATTTCACTTTCCTGAATGTTAGTTTCTTTGACGTTTTATTACAAAATATTTATATTTTGTTAATAAACATTTCCTTTATCTTGTATTATTTAAATTTTCGTTTGTTAGAAATTTTTTGTTTCGTCAATTACATTAAATTGAATTAATATTTTTTAACCAAAAATGGAACTGTGAAATTTCCATTTCAAAAAATTAATTTTGAATAATAAAACCAATCGAAGCTACAACGAAACAGCAAAAACATTTCAACCAAATAAATAAATTCACAAAAATAGACTAACATTCTTCCAAAAAAAGTCGAAATTACATGAATTTTCAACCACATAGTCGAATTTTGCACTAAAAAGCTAATATTTCAACGAAAAAATGGAGTTACATTTGCAGTTGAAAAATAATTATCTTTCCCAATAAATCTAAGTTATAGGGAAATATTTCAATTTTAGAGAAAAAAGCTGAATTTGCAGACAAATAATTTAATTTTCAAACCAAAAATTTTCTACCTACCTTAAAAAACAATTGTACAACCAAAAAATTGACTGAAGAATAGCTTAATTTCCAAAAAATGCACGAACTTTCAAACATTTCATACCAAAAGAAAAGCATTTTTACCTAAAAATGCATTTTTAATAAAAAAATTACTTCTTAGTTAAAATAATGAATTTTTAAACAAGAATAATACTTTTCTACCATTAAATATGAATATTTCACTGAGAAAGGTCAATTTTCAAAGAAAAATAACAAAAATGTTTTAGGGAAATTATGAAATTATCAAAAAAAAAGTTAAAATAAAAAAAAATCAACCAAGAATGATACAGTTAAATTCTCAGTTTAAGAAAATGTTTTTTTCAACAAAAAAATTGAACTTTCAACAAATGAGGTAAATAATCAACCAAGAAATCAATCTCAAAACAAAAAGAATAGCCTCCTATTAAAAAATATTAATTTGCAATTAAAAAAGATAATTTTTGAAAAAAATCTCAACAAAATTGTTAAATATTCAACTTTCAAAACGAATGTTAAAACTAAAAAATAGCTCTTTAACCAAAAATTGAGTAGTTACATTTTTAGATGAAAAATTTAATTTTTTGCAAAATAGTTTAATTTTCTATGAAAGATATGAATTTTCAACTGAAAAATATTTTGGAAGAAAAAAGAATCGAATTTACAAGAAAGTGTTAAAATTTTAACCATTTGGTCCGATTTTCAATTAAAAAGAAAAATTTTTAACCCAAAATGGAATTGAATGTATTCTGAAAGAAAATTGAAAAAATATCACAATTTTTTAAAAATTATTTCCGAAAAATTGTTAAAATGGTGAAAAAGGTTTTGAAGACAAATGTTGCATTTTTGCCATATTAAATAATTTTATATAAAATAAGGTATAAAATGCTTATTAAACCTTGTTGCGCAAAGCCTCAGAAATTTTGGAACCGATTGAAAATAATTAAAGCTTATAGAAATTTGTTAAGAATTTTGTAAGATTTCACGAAAATGAAAAAAAGTCGTTTAGGTTTCTAGAAAAAATTACAATAATTTTTTATTTTGAAACATAATTTTAAGGGATTATTTAAAAAAATGTAATACATTTCAAACAATTGCAACAATTCTTTTGATAAAAAGATATATTTCGGTTTCCAATCCTGTACAAAAACTAGGAATTTTACGATTGACAAGGAAACTGCAATCTTTACGAAACGTCGGCAAAATTCGCAGTTCAGCTTAGAAACAGAATTCTCTCAAGATTCCTGTGAAAATTTTAAATGTTTTTTTAAAGGGTAATTTAAGAGAAAAATAAAAAACTATTTTTTTTAATATATCAAAGGATTTCCTAAAATTTAACAGAAGAGTGTAGAAGATTTTAAAGCAGAAAGTTTGAATTTGTTAAGATTAATAAATAAAAAATCTAGTAAATTCAAGAAATATTTAGAAGTATGGAGGAGATTCAATTCGAATTTTAAACTTAATTTTTTGTAGAAATTTAGATTTTGGATATTTTCAAAAATAAGATTTATATGCTTAAAAGGAATTCCGAAAGGTTTCAAGAAGATAAAACTATTTTTCTCAAACTTCCGGGGAAAAATTGAAATAAGTCAATTTTTTTACATCTTCAATAATTTTTCAAAATTTTAATAAATATTAGAAAACATGAAAACATTTCCGAAAGTTATCAAATATTTCTTGATTTCTTCGAAACTTCTAAATATTCTGATTATTGTTTAAAAAGACTGGAATTTTTCCTAATATTTGGGAAAATCATATATAATAAAACTCTTTAAAGTCCTCTAGTTTCGTTTCTGACACTTCTCTTTTCATGCTATTTTAGGCTATAATTCTGGTTAATAAATAAATAAATAATAATAATAGGTATAATAATAATAATAGGTAAATAAATAATTCTGGTTAGAAATAATTGAACGTCTTGAAATTAAAAGCAGGGATTCAGCCTGAGAAGAAATGTGCTCAAAGTAAAATTTAAAAGTTCATTCAAATTTTAATCTTAAAAACTGATAATTATATACAATTTCTAGGAGCATCTCTTTTCTTCTTCAAGAATTTGATGATTCTTTGATTCACTACAGCTTTTGCTAACATAGTTCACTGCCACAATTTTTAGATTCTGTTAAGACTAATTTAAGTGACTATATTTTCTGAATGTATTTATCGAAGAAAAACCTAAATATTTTAATAAAAATAGAAGTTGCTAATTCTTTTTTTAGACAATTCAAAAATCATTTCAACCTTCTTAAGAAAATTAAAAAAAATATATTTTCAAATATATGAACTGTGTCAGAAAAGATTCTAGGAGATTTTAAAGCATTTTTTTTCGTTTTATAGGACTTTAAAAAATATTAGAAAAGTTCTAGTCTTTTTGAAAGATGTTTAGGATTTTTTAAGAAGTTTGGAAGAAATCATCAAATATTTAATAAGTTTTTGGAAATTTTTGAATATTTTTTATCTATTAAAAACGTTTTAAGTTCTTCAGAATACTTTTCCCTGTCTCGAATTTTTAACAAAATTTTGAAAAATGACGAAAAATGTAAAGAAATTGCCTTATAATCTTCTAAATTTTCCCAAGCTCTTTAAGAAACTTTTTTTTTATTCCTTTGAAGCCTTTCAAAATTCTTTTAAGGCTCCTGAAGTTTATCCTATACGTTTCAATTCGTTTGGCGTGCTTTGGCATCCTACCGTTAGGACGCCTCGATTTATCAAAAAAAGAAATCATAAGAAATGTTCCCACGAATTTTAGGAAAATAATAATCCTTTCTACCTAATCTTGTCAAATCTTATAATATTCTAATCTTTAAAAATTGTTGAAATTTTTCCTTCTTTTTTTCTGAAAAATTGATAAATATTCCTTTAGAAATTTCCAGATTCTTTGAGAACTTTTGAGATCTTGTGTCACGTTTTGAAATATTTCCAAATAATAACTTAAAACTAATTTCTCAAAATAAAAAATTATTTTTACTATTACTAAAAGAATGATTCTCTGAGGACCCTAAAAGAATTTTTTTTATTTTCTTTAAAGCTTAGGAAGTTCTTCAAACATCTTTACAAATTTTAATTATTTTCAAATTACCAAATTAAAACATTTTTCGTTAAAATCTTCTACACTTTTCTTTTAAATTTTAGGAACTCCTTTGATATTTTTAAAAAACTTTTTTGATTTTTCCTTGAAGCACCTTTTTTTAAATAAAATATCATAAAATTGTTTACACGAATATTGAGAAAGTTCTGTCTGCAATGTTGTCACACCTTCTAAGCTTTCTAATCATTCAAAAAAGTTCAAAGTTTTTCTGCTTTTCTTACAAATTTAGTAAAATTAAAAAGATTACCTCAAAATATTTCAGATTCTTCCTTGCCAATTTTTGAAATCTATTACAATGATTTAAAAAATCCCGTAAAATTTAATTATAAAAATAAAATTTATTTTAATTATTCCTAAGAATCTAAAAGAATTGGTTTTTTATTTCCGTGAAACCTTAAAAAATGCATAAGAAAATGTTTACAAGATTTAATTAATCTCGAATCATTTCAAAATTTCTGAATATCTCTTAAACTTAATCAAATTTGAGAGTACATTTTTTAAACCAACATATGCCTACTTAAAAATATTATCTAGCAAAATTGCACAAAAGGCTTGATAAGAACTATCATTCTCGCTTTTTTTTAATTATCTGATATGGAAAAATTGTTAACCCTTGCTTTAAGGTCATTCACATGCTTTTGAAAAAGTTTATAAAATAATAAAAAGTTTTTTGTAATCTTTTTTAATTTTCTTGGAGGATTCATTACAAAGCAATGATTTAAATTTTCCCCCTCAACTTTAATTCCCTTGGCACAGTGCAAAATTGAGTTAACATAAAAACTCCTCCCAATAGCCAGGTTGCGATCGTGCATTTTCGGCTCTACACGAGGCTTGTCCTTGCGACATGTAGCACAGCCAACTCACCGACACGCTACATTTGAATGCGTTTATGCCAGATGTGAGAGTGGTGGGGGGCCGAAAAAGCCGACGTTCTAGAGACATTGAGTTTCACCCGAGTTGACGGAGAAGAAATCCAGATGAGAATGAAGAAAATGGATTTTCAACGACATTGGGACCCTATTTTGCAGTAATGCTTCAATAAATTCCCAACAATTCGCTTATAGGAGGTACTTTTTTTATTGCCAAGGAAGTTTCGAACAACGCCATTGAATAATCCCCACGCTGCTGCTTCCTTTCCCATAAATATTTGGCAAAGTTGTCCGAATTTGTTAGTCTTCTAATATCTGTCCCGGCAAAAATACCTTCTTTAATTTTGGTGTAGGAAATGTTGGGAAACAGTTTCATTAGATACTGGAAACCCTGTCCATCACGAGATGTTTGCCACAAACATAACACAAATACTCAGCAATCATTTTTCACGACTTTCTGGGTATTTTTAGAATCATTTTTTGATTTAGAACCTTAAAAATTTGATTGAAAAAAAAAATGGTATTGACGCGAACTGCTGTTAGTCGTTGTTAGACAACAATACTATCTACATGAGTCATTTAAGAAATTGGACCTTATGGACGGAAAGAATCCACGGGTTTGAATTCAGAGCGCGAACTTACTTAAAAAACACTTTCGGCTTCTCGGGTACAAAAATGAACCGAAAGTTGTAAGCCTGTGTTTTTGAACAGCAAGGGGTGAAAACCAAATCGAAGTGGGTATTTTTGTGGAGCCCAGAATTCAAATTCTCCATTCAATTTGTGGTATTCTCAAAGAGATTTTTTTACGAAGTACTATCTGCGTGGTATCAACGGGTCTTATGGCCTTTACACCGGTCCGTGGACCCTATCCCGAGTATGTCCTGATCGGCTTCCTTCTTCTCCGAGTCTGAATCGTGGATCTCGAGCGGTTCTTTGGATTGTTGAACCTGTCGAACCAGCTCGTCCGGGTCATCTGGATTTTCACTCGTCTCATCTACATCTATATATCGTTAAAGATGTGACGTGTGACAATGGTCTGCTAGATGATCGTCTTGTTAAGAAATTTTTTATACATTTTCTACATTCTTTTTTACAATCATTTATTACGATTCTACATTTTTTCATTTTTTACATTTATGATATAACACCTACTATCACGAAGGGGCTTGCGAATAATGGTTCTAATTTTTCTGCCACATTGCGAAGGTTTTCCCGCCGAAAGAGGTTTGACAGGCAACAATACCTCCCCCCCCCCACAACTAGAACGCGAACTCTCTTATGTAGACATATCTCGCTTCCCATATTTAGAAAAGCGAGCGTCACCATAAAAGTGCTGTGTAGTGACGTGTTATAGCTGACGTTGAACTGGTTCAGGTGCGCTCAAGCTCTGCGCAATCCTTGAAAAATTTTCTCCAACCCGACGTAGGACCAAACAAACGGCGCACCTGTTTGAGGGTTATGGGTCGTGGGTATTTCAAGATTGGACTTACAATATCGTCGAATAAAATCAAACCTTCATGATTTACCTTACACCGCAAGAATTTGACCTCTGACTGACAGAAATTACATTTAACGGGGTACAGTGTGAGCCCGGCCTCAGTCCACTGATTGATTATTCTCTCTAACTAGTACAAAGAGTCCTCAAGTGTCTCTGAGACGTTTTAGTCAATTTATGGTAGAAGGTTTGTATAAGAGTCATAGGAGCTGCATCGACACTAAATCTGCCCTCCCTTAACGGCTTCCCTTATGGAAGTCCCAATCGCATTCTTGCTTAAACCTATCGAATCTCTGATTTAGGATCAGAGGTTCATTTCACGTCGTTGGCCAACCGGATTAAGCCATTTTAGTAATTTTACTGAAAGTTGCGAATCTCGCTGCGAGATTCCGGCTTCATCTTCCGAGCTGTGAGCTGACCTGTGAATAATTAACCAGATTGAGATGAGCAGCTCAACATTCATCCCATTGCCTACTGTGAAAACCTTTTCCCATTTCTTGGCGAGCCACTTGTGAACTTTCCGGTTCTAGGAGGATTTTATATTTAGTACTACGATCTGTATACGATCCCAATGACCAGATTGGTGATGGTTGGTGAATGCAGGCGATGGATACACGTGCAGTGTAAGTTTATCAAGCGAAAATGTGGCTGGCCTTCATACGGACGGACTAAATCCCACGCTACTTAAGGCCGAAATGCGCATGATTAAATGTTAAGAGAGAAAAACACCCCAGGGCTTGACCAGTCCCGAATATTCTGTGGTAAATTGGCTCATACGGTTGAGCATAGTGAAATGACTGCGTCCATCTACTATACATTGGAGGTGGGTCATATTGTGAACTCACCGAATGGTGTACGATCTTATGGTGAACCAGGCCAAATCCCAAGCCCTGAAACAACTGAACGTTATATGGCCGCGCAGACTCCGGTGACGTGTTCTGCTGCCAAAAGGTCCGAAGACCGCACGCGTAAGTATCTACCATATGATTATCAGCGATTGGGGCATTCACGTAGTTATTGAGGATACAGTTCCCCACACTATGTTAGAAACTGCACCATCAAAAATAAATAAAGGCTGTGAATCCACAGGTTCAATTGAAGTGGACTCAGCGCGGAGCAGCTCTCGATTATTAGGAGCAGTTCCTTCCTCCTTGGACAATCGCCGAGTCGGCGAAAATACATAGAGGTACAATCGCCCACCATCCCCTATATCCGAAGGCATAGTTCACTGACCATGTTGTCTAAGTAATCCCTAAACACTTTCGGTTAGATCAATTTCCACATGAGCTTGGACCCCTGCCCTTCCTGGGCGATCCAGCACCGTATAGGGCAATTCGGAGCAGCTCATAGCCCTACGATGTGACCTTTCAGGTTCAATCACGAATGATTATTAATGGCCCTTGTGGGTAATGACCGAGTTCAGTGAAGAAGTCTCCGAGTGGATCCACCGAATATTCCATTAGCTCGAACGTTATGTCAGTAGACCCGCTCTCCGACAATATTACACTATTCTATTCTCAATAAACAGATACTTTAGATAAAGTTCCATAGTACTATTAAATACTTTCATTTATATAGTTGATGTTTTCGATGAACGTAGCCACACCGAAGAACGTTTTAAAGAATTCAATATTAGTTTCAGAGAGTTCCAGCCAAATCGGTTGATTCGGGTATCGACGTAAATTGTAACTTAATTAAACGGAGAAACCAAAACCAAATTAAACTATTGAGCGAAGTTCGTTTACAAAATACAATTGCGGCCAATACTGGGTACGAATAGAAACTCCAATCCAAACGCCACCTATTGGAAATAAAAGTCATAGTACTCGTTGCAATACCCTGCAGTCGTAGAAGGGATCCTATTGAACGCAACGTGCTCACATTAATGATATTCGCGCTTGCGCCCAAGTCTACAGTGGCCTCTCATGACCTAACAAACTGTTAAAATCATTTTTACTCAGTCACAATAACTATCACTGTTTGTTTAGTTCAATTTTGTCATTCAAGATATATATTTAAAAAAAATCAGATTTTAGAAGTCGGTAGCTCGTATCTTTTCAGTTCGAGTGTATGTAATTAACCCTAATAAATGGCCGACGCATTACTTTCGCTTTTTCATTCTAAAAGCAATAAGTTTATAATCTTGGAAAAATAATTAATATAAATAATTGTTGTGCATAATTTCTTACCATAAGTAATTCCTGAATTTAATATTTGATCTAATCTAAAAATTTTTGGCAGCGAATTTCATGTTGTAAATTTTAAGGACAATCTTTTTTTACAGAATCAAGTCCACGACCGGCAAATCCAAATAAGGGAACTGATCGCTCAGGTACAGATTCTTATTTTCATGCGCAGCTTTTCAAGTGAAGGGGCAATAGAACCTTTAGATACCCCTTCCCAAATATACTCTAAACCCGCTTCTAAAGTGATTTATAACGCATTGCACACATTGTTGGTAAAAGTAAGACATACATCAGTACCGTTAAAGAACTTTCAGGTATTAAAAATCATTTTCACCTGTTTTTAAAAGTTCATATTTCTAGCAGAATAAGGAATTGTCAGGCATTTTAGGGTAAAGCAATATTATTTGATAGTTATTTTGTCAGTTTTGGTTTTTGCAGCTTTAGATGCACCGTTTTATGTATAGTGGTCCATGTGATCATAGAGTTATTTTGACTGGCCCCAGAAATAATCTTATACGAAAAGGGGCAAGCACCCCCGTAACTGGTCACAGAAATAATTTTAGATGACACCTACCCCTACGAAACATTTCGTGGTAGCAGGAAGACAATCTGATGATTGGTAATTGAAATAACGAGGGTCAAACTGCTGCACCTTTTCAATATCTCGTAAGGGCAGTAAGGCAATTGTATGACACAAGGAGTTCTACTAGAGATGATTTAAGAATCGCGATAATAAATCGCAATTTTCAATTAGAATGTAAGAACTTGAATTGGACCATACGCTTGAAAGTTAGTTGAACTTAAATAGAAATCATAATTAGAGCCTCTTTTTAAGTAGCAGTTGCAAATATTAAACTCCAGAACTCAAATATTTGAGTGAATGAATGAAATCGAAACTAGGGTTTAGTTGCAGTTCCATGGACGAAGGAAGAGTTCAGATCCCTTCATAACGCGACACGAAATGTTATCCAGATAAACAAAAGCAGGCACCTTAAGGCTTCTGTTTCGCTACTCTACATTTCAGGTCTTCACAGTGATCGCGGAAGGATGCATCTTGAATGTTTTCACAAAAGTAATATTCGGGGTACAGCACAAAGAAGTGGGCAATGATGATTTCTGTACAAAACAGCGGATGTGGCTGTTGAAAAACTCGGCCTTAACTTCAATATCAGGAGTGAGTGAAAGGCATGATTTTATCCATCTGGAGTACTCACTCCTTAAAACGCGGATTAAAACAGCTCAGGAGAAAAACCTTCGTGAACATCTCTACAAGAAGAAGCACGGTTTCTTACATAAAAATGTGGAGGATCATTAGATAGTAGCCAACTATAGCTTTCCTTTAATTTCCCGAATTCAAGTCGTAAATGAAGAAAGTCACTGTAGCATATCAAGACGTTCTCCAACCTGGTACCAAAACATATATGCACCAACTCACAACAGGTTCAGATTCGGATTTTTTCTCAGATTCTCAAGTGAAAAGAGTAGTGTGCACTTTAGAAATCCCCCCTTTAAAATCATCTTAGTATGCGCCTCTGCGGTGTTAAGAAGAAAAGTTATATAGTGTTCAATTTTCATTCTTTAAAGTCTAAAAATGTAAGCCTCTTTCTCGCTCCAATTAAAAATTTGTTCAAAATTGCTGCGTATCCAAAATTCTTCTTGAGAAATAGTTCTGTGAGAATTTAAAGGTTGCTTACTTTTTTACATCATTAGATGCACTAGCGGAACAACTACGGCGGAATCTTTTTGACAACGACTACGGTGCTAATCACCCAGCTTATTCCATGATAACTGGACAACAACGCACCACAGGTTCGAATTTATTTTTAAACAATAAATTACATGTAATGCTAAGCGTACATATTCTTTTGCGATCTTGGGAACATCATAACATTTATAAGCTAAGTTGCATTTTTTCAATCTTTATAGCATAAGCTTTTTGTCCCTACAAATAGAAAATGTTGCTAAAATAGGTCGTATTCGCTAATCTTAGTAGAAAATTTTACTTTGTAGATATAACGCTTGCTAATTTCTTTTCTCAGGATCGGCTTCACATTCATCAAGCCTAAATGCGATTCCTGACCTTTCCACATTGCATATTCACTCACCTGCTACAACGATGTCTCGGCAACAACACTCTACAGGTTCTGGTTCTAATTTCTATTCTCAGCTTGACAATTGGAGGTGAAAATGTGAACTCTAAATCCCGCCTCCCCTGAATATTCTCTGAATCCACCCCTGACACTTTTATCAAGTATTTACTCGAAGTGAAGGGCCTAGAGTCACATTTAACATCAACCGACCTTAACAGCATTTTTAGGTTTAGGTGCTGTGCATATACCACGTGGACAATTTTTTTCTCATCAGTGAATTCTTCGCCAATATAATAATTCCCTCAAAATGTTCCTAAATATCATTTTGTTTTTTAATAAAATTAGAAAAGGTTTTTGAAGATTTCAGATCTTAAAAAAAAATCTGGAAGATTTAAAAAAAAGATTGCTTTAAAGGATTTAACAAAATATTAGGAAAGATTCGAGCATTTAAAAAATATGTTTATGACTTATCGAAGTATGGCATAAATGAAACATATTTTTATGAAAGTTCGGAATTTCTTCTGAGTTATAAAATATTTGTAATCTATTCAGAACCTATTGAATTTTTGAAAATATTTTTATCTGGCTAGAATTTTCCTTGACATTTTGCAAAGTAATTTAAGATAAAAAAAGTTGCGTTAAAATCTTCCAAATTTTGCTGGGAAGTTCAATAAAATTGATTCATTTAATTGAAACCTTTCAAAGTTCTTTTACATCTTATATAGTTTAAAAATCAGCTTCATTCTCTTCAAATCCTCACACAATTTCTGAAATTTTATGGTTGAATCCGTTTGTATGATGTTTGTACTGCTTT
>JAWWLR010000054.1:70683794-70694375 GCA_035041075.1 Acraspis erinacei | reverse complement strand
CTTAGCTTACCTTAGCGTGCCGTACTTTGCATTCTCTCATTTGATGTGCTTTGCAACGTTGCTTCCCTCTCACAGAGACTTCCGTTAGCTGCACATCTATCATGCTGAGAGGATTATCGCCATCACTATCTTCTTTCACCATTTATGGTGAATTGCCCCCTAAGGTGCCTTGCACTTTCGGCAGTATATTTGAGGATGCCGCCCGAAATAGAGCGGGTATGCATACAATGATATTTTACCTGATATTGCAAAGTCCATAAGTTAAGACACTTCCTTTTTAGCCTCTGTGTGTCCGCCTCTACTGAAGGGGGCAGGTATGTGTGTTGAAGAATTTTTTGACAGTCGTGCTATTTAGCCATTCATACGGCAATAACATCGTGCTTTGGGAGCATAAGAATTCGCAACCTCGATATTCTAGGAGTCCCTGAAGGATCGCTCGCTACATTAGTTCCCACTGTCTACAGTCTGTCATATACCCAGAGTGGGTTCACCTTGCGATACAGCCCCTCTGGTTCACCTATTGCAGATCTATTAAGGGACGAGACCCATAAGCCTTCCCACCCAGAGGAACGTCCCTCGATCCCTAGAAAGTGTAAAAGAGTGTTAGAAAGTTGCAGTTTTTCAAATTAAATTTTAATATTTTTCTCAGCTTCTGAATAAAAATGTCATAATAAGAATAGAAAACTAAAAAGTCTCGACTCTTCTGTAATTTTCCACTTTCTGTCTGCTTCTCAATCACGCTCTCACGCTCGAGACGGAAGACGATATAGTCTTTCGCGTATGGCTCGCTCATTTTTCGCTCAAATAATATGAAAATTTCGAAAAAACTGGTTTCGAATCTTATGAAGAACTCTTGCATGGAAAGTTCTTCAATCTCGAAAATTCTCGAATAAAAGCCAAGGAATACAAAACTGAGGATCCGGTAATTAATTTCTAATTTTCATTTATATTAAGGTGATACTTGATACAAAATAACATGAAAAAATTGTTTAAGCGTTTTATTAATATTTTTAAGAATATTTTCTTTAATCAATACTAAAAATGTGAAGTTTACCTAAACAATTTTAGCTTTTCTTTGGCTTATTAGTTACGACCAAATAATACATAAATAAACAATCAAGAAAATTATTTTTTAAACAATTAGTTCTGCATAAAAAAATTTTTGATAAACTTCATTGATTATTACTTCGCTTAAGGGAAAACTTGACAAAAAGTTGAAAATGAAAAAAAAACAGCAACATTAGCATTATTTGATAAAGATATTAGTAAAAATTTAGCAAATTGTTTTCAAAATTCTGTTTTTCAAAATTAAAGCTATAATTTTAAAAAATTGTCGATAATAGTCTAGAAAAAAAAGTTTTTCTTTCAGTGTAAATAATTTAGACATGAATCCAAATCCAGTCCAACGTGAATTGCAGAAAAGTTATGAACATTTTTAAATGACTTCAAAAGAATACTTAGTTGAAACAATCTTTTATTTCCTACTTACGTTTTTTTTGCAGAATCAATGGTACGGTCTGAAAAGAAGCGCTCCCTTGCGCCTACTCCTTCACCTGTACCTCAAAGAACACGAACCGAACCCAAGATTCTACCACGAATCCCTCCTATTGGTTATCTCTCTTCAGAGCATAGAGAACAGCATAGAGTTCAATATATGCTAACAGGTCGCGTGCGACTTGGAACACGAGACGAAAATTATTACGGGTACGTTATTGGGTATATGGAAAAACAACCTGATGGAACGGAACATCTGTGTCCATTCATTTATGCTCCACCCGAGCATAAATCTTATTATAAAAGAATTAAACTAAAAATAAGTGTAATACGCATTGATGGCAAATATCACGTCTATGCCTATAAATATGTTATAATACCCCAAGAGGGTGAAGGTCTGAATGCTCTGTTCTTCAAACCATACAATCAAACACTCATTCATACTTTCGACGTACAGCACCCTGATGTCGCTAAGAAACTTCAACTGGACTCCCCGACGGTTGCCACTAGGGCAGTCTTCAGTAATTCGGTTGGCACTAAGCCGGTTGTCCCAAGTCGGGCTTCATCAAATCGGGCTGGGCTCCGCCAGGGGTCATCGACTAAGGTTGGGCTTCGCCAGGGATCACCGCCTAAGGAAGTTGAAGAAGCTAAGGCCATCTCTAAGCTGCCCATCATTGATTTTGATTCATGGAAAAACCCTAAATCGTATGGAAATTGGTAACTTCCAATACATATCATGTCTTCGGTGCTTTGCTTTTATTTTAATAATTCTTTTTCGTAATCGTATTAAGAAGCGATTATTTAAAAAAATTTGAAATCTTGTATAGGATCACAATTTCTGTTTATTGATCTTTTCTTGTATCTTGCATAGTTTGAACGCAAAATTGAAATTTTTATTTTTTTTTAGTTAACACATTTTCAATTTTCAATCAAATCGAAAAAGGTGTTATGAACATTCTGTAGGGAAATAAAAAGCAATTTTTTTCATCGCAAGGTTGTTTTTTATTTCGTGCATCGTTTGTTATAATTCTGATAATTTTATTTTTATCAAAAAAAGTTAGTGGTATATTTTTTTTTGGTTCTCTGAGCACTACGAAGAGTTAGATAAAGACCGATTTAATCCGTTCATTTTCAGAGAGTTATCATGTTTACGGAAGGACAGACAGCCAGACACACGCGATCGTAAAAACATTATTTTCGGATTTAAGGGGTCAAAAATAGTAGAGACCCATTGAAAAACTGTAGTGTCAAATTTATTAAATTATTATGTTATTATGTTTTCTACCATATTTTTATGACACATTATGCAAAAAATATATACTGAAAGGGAACATTTTAATGTATACGAAAACGTTTAAATAACCTTAAATTAGTAAGATTCACATTATATTTTGATGAGAAATTAGCTTATATTACATTTAAATTATATTAGACTTAAGTGAATATCATTTATATTATATTTTGATAAAAGATTATGGAGAAAAAAAATTCTGCAATACCTTCCGGTTATTATTTATATCAACAAAATAAACTATTATTAGCAGCTAGATTGAAATTTGAAGCAGATTTGTGAGGCACTGCCATCGAAATTTGTGGGTACGTTATAATTTACAAAATTAATTTTGACTCGATAGCTATTTTACTCGATGCGCAATAAACTTTAATATTTAAATTATTATTAGATATGACCGTCCGCTAGAAAAGCAACCTAATGCGGAAAAAAATCGATTTTTATTTTTGTGCACCAAACTACAGTTTCTGAGTTACTGTGTCATTTCCAATAATCAGAATTTGTTTAGGTTCATTATTTTTCATGTTATTAAGATACAAAAATAGGCATAATAAACGTACGCGAAGACGAAACGAGACGCTTGCGAAAACCAGCCCCACCACTCACCACTACTGAGGAAAGCCGGAGCGCATCGATGAGAACTGAGCTCTCGGATGTGGTGCCTAAAGGTGTAGTGGTAAGTGGAGGGGGTTCTTTTCGTTGACCCAGTCCCAATGCTCAGATGGTGGCTTGCAGAGTCTGCTCCAATCTCTCGTCCTGTAAAATGTAGCTTTGACGCATTAGGTCCCTTTTCTCGAGAACGGTCACATATGTTCGAGTTTCCCAGTAGGCTACAACACAAGTCCCGTGAAAAGTGTAAGGCGGTTAAAGCGGAAAATTACAGCTAGAGCTAGGCACTGAGTGAATGTGTACATCAGGTGTGACAATCCCTGAATGTGTTTGTGCCTAGTTATTTTTTTAATTCAGTAATTTTGGGTATGAGTAAAGCTCCACCACAATATAAATATTTAATTATATAATTTTGATCCCGATGAAAGCACTTTGAACCAATTTGATGTTTAAAAGCAGCCGCTGATAGCCATGAGTTTTTCATAGTCCGTAATAAAACACACGCCTCGTTTTTAAAGTATAGTAATTCATACAAATATTGCAGGCTTAGGTTTTCATTTAGATATGAAAAAATTGAAACTTTCAAAACATGTAAGTGGTTTCAAAGAAAAGGCTTGATGTATAATAATCAAGTTTGAGAAAAAAATGTATTAAAAAAGGCAGTATATATTAAAGTTACTAAATAGTTTCGGGACTAAAAGTGTTTTCCAAAAGCTTCTTAATTCACGTTCACCTTCTTTTTGATCATGGATAACATTTTTTCATGATTTTCAACAATATTAGCTAGATATCGTTTCGCGGTGCAATATTTAATTTTCCCCTCGAAATTGGATACAATAGCTGGAAACGGGAAACGAGATAGTGGCTAAGAGTATAAGACAGCATAAGTATGCAACGACCTACTTTGTATCTTGAGAAGATGTGATTTTGTTTGTCCATAACAGGCGCTCCGTTTGCTACACATTCCGCAAGTTAATTTTGGAAAATCCAGTGAAATTGAATAAGTAATACTAAAAATCAATTGAAGCTAGTTGAGTATACTTAAAATTTGATAAAAATTAAAACCTTTAGCGGTCATTGTACTAAAAAAATACCGAGTAGAGGATAGACCGCAGCCTTAACTTAAAAAAATGAGGGCTGTGATAGATGTTCTCTGGTTCATCATAGTGGTATTCCTTAATCCTATTGGTGAGTATACAATATTTTCAATTTAAATAATTGTTTAATTTGAACATGCTTATTTGTTTTTTCAAATCGGTCAAATTCGAAAACCCGTTTTTTTACTAACCGTGCTCTTCAAGCATATAAATTTGTAAAATTTAAAGAGCTAATGAGTGAAACTTAAGTCATTCATTTAAAGAAAAGTGAACCACTAATTCTATCGTTAAAAATATTTACTAATTTTTTAGCACTCAAAGAAAACGTGGTCTTGAAACGAAAGCGTCGTTCGCTTGGCTATTTTGCTCTGAATCACCTGAATATCAGTTTGATACAAGCAGCATTATTTATCTGCAGGATTAGCTGAAGTTTTTTCAAAAGGATTATGTTTCCTAAAAATAGATTTCTTTGATACAAAAATAATTTCTTTCAACCATTCAAGCATGAATTTAAGGTGAAGGTTTACTTTGGCATTGGAAAGGTATTACTTATTTGGGGCGTCAACATCTTAACAAAAATGATTTCCGACCAGCTTGAGAAATATTAAAGAAAGGTTAGGTACTCTATACATTTCCGGGATGCCTGGATAACATAATTTGCTTAAAGACTTTGTTTTAAATACAAAACTTTTACGAAGCAAACTTTTTTCTTTTGACCGCTTTGTAAAGTCCCCCTGTACCAATTTTTAATATTTTGCACCTTTATCGATACTAATCTGTCTCAATTTGGAATAGAATATTATTAAAAGATATGCTATTTTTAAGTTTTACTTTATTTTACAGGCATCTCGAAGGTATATTCCGTACAAAAATCTAAGTTATCAATAGTTTCAATAATAATAGCCCAACTTTCAAAGATTTCTTTCCTAAAAAGTTAAATAGTACTTATCTGATGAAAAAATAGAAATTATAAAAAAGTTTCATCTTATCATTCTCTACAAGCCTATTAGTCCTGGAGATATTCTCGAAGAATATTCCCAAAATGCTGTTTACGTAGACTGATCCGCCCTAGTGAATTTTATATGAAAATGCTTAACACCAAAATTAAACTAAAGGAAATTCTGGAAAAGTTGAAAGCAGAGAAGCCTCCTATCTTTAATAGGCCCTGCGTTATGTTCCTCCAAATAACGCGGATTTTTTTTTTTTAAAGGGCGAAAAAACTCAATTCTGAAGTTTTTACCTGTATTTTGGTGCCTGCTAGTTTTACAAAAAAAAACTGTTCTAAGCTTTATTAAAGTAGACGAAATTTAGGTTTTTTCTGAAAAAATACAATAAACTAGCCCCAGTAGGTCATCAGTTATAGCCAAACAAATGTTAACAACTGAAATATTTTTCAGTGCAAATTACTGGTATCCTATAGGTCACGACTTATGGCCATAAATCTTGTCTTTTGAATCAAAATTACCTAATATTAATAAAATACTTGAGAGATTTTGTTTTCTGAAGCTTTCGGCTCTCGTTTACTTTTCAATCGAAGTGAAGTAATAATTGACTAAACTTAAGACGCTACCTTTTTTAGACAATTTATTTTCTATCGTCCTCTCTGTTGTTTAACCGGCGTGACAATTCATAAAATTTAACTAATAAAGCACATAAACGGAAATATCAGCTTTTTATTCCTTGCTCTATTTGATTCTCAAACTGTGAAAAATGTATCGAACAAACTGAGCATATAGATCTTATTAAAGTTCCTGTCATTTTGTTAGGATGAATAAAGTTACGATGAGTTTACTTTTCAAAAAACGCATTGACTTCCGCCTGTCAAAATTCTGAGGTTATATTATATTTTTCACAAAGTTGAAATTGCCAAAAATGGATTTTTTATTAAAATTCTGCTGTTTTTAAGCTCTATATCCTCATAATTTTTCCAAGCTTGTTTTTATTTAAGTTTTAGATAACTTTTCGCATCACTTTATCTCGAATTGGAAGCAAGAAATACAAAAATGATAATACCGTGGTTTATTTCATCCGCGGCGTTAAGGATCTTCTATTGCGGTAATGGTTAATTGTTGCGGTTTTTTTTAAATTTTACACGTTGTCTCAACTTGTCTCTAAGTTGTTATAATTAATTGCCAGCAAAAAAATATTTTTTGAGCAATTTTAATTTTTTTTCATATTTCACTGGGATGAACCCAGTTTTACATCATAGAATCGGACTAATTCAAGTGTTTGATGCGATTAGGATATAGTTGAAGTTATAGGTAGAAAATTACGAGCTTCCGCGAGCATTGGATGAGATAACTGTCACCTCGGAATGCTTTCTTAGAATTAGCATTAGCCACTCTACAGATTTTTAGTAAACCCGCTGCCAATACCCTAATAACTCCTAAATGTTCAAGAAATGGCCTTTACTTCATGCCTTGACTTTCTATACTTGGGGATATTGGTTGTATAGGTTGAATGCAAATTTCGATTAAGGGTGGCAAGCAATGCCTATGGTGTAGACTCTTACAACTTTATTTTATCGCACCACGATGCCAGGTCCATTTTCTCGGATATAATGATTCGTTTAGATCCCAGACTTCCAATATGAGATGTAATCTTCGCTTTCTAAAACGGGCATTGGAATGTATCTCTAGAAAGGCACCCATTCTTTTAAGAGTCCTGGGTTTAGGGCAACCTGTTGATGTATAATGTCCGCTACATCATTATGTCTATGTGTATATTCACTCTGATGCATAACGCGAGAGACATCGAAAATGTGCTCGATGTATTCGTTGGCATATCCTCATAATCAGTAGCGCAGAACCACGCCTAGATGTAACACGTGTTTGTAATAACTCCTGTTGCTGACAACCTTGTCCCGTATCGCAATGACGAATCTCTCCGTCTCTAGATACCGAACACACTTTCACAGCTAAATATTGGATGCCTCCCTATCCACTTCCTGTTTATCTAAAGTTTTGGGGTGCTCGCCGTGGATAGCCTCCTGCCTCCATTGTATATCTAAGTCCTCTATAGTTTACGCCCTAATATTCAAGGCCCCATATGATGAAAATTCTAAGGATGTGTATTCAGAATTCGCTTTAAATATGGTGCTGCAAAGCGTAACATTTACTTTGCTGCTCAAATAGTCTCGCAACTGTATAACTTATGAATCACACCATTTTTTGACATATACAACTCCCCTACTCCCTGTATGTCGTGGTAAAACTACGCTTTCAATTGCTGAATTATTATAGTGCATTCGATTCTTCATCACTTCTACGCTAATCTCTAACTTTTCAAGAGCGATGTGAGACCATTTGTTACGCCCCAAGGAGTACGTGATAGCAGGAATGGCATAAGTGTTGATTACCCTGATTTTTTTCCGAGTTCAGAAAAATCTTCATAATAAATTTTAGTCCCGCAGTCAAGACAGTCGATAGGCTTATTTTAACCACCGTATGCTGAATACCCTTAGATTCAAGAATACCCAGATATTTATATAATTCGCCCGCCGTCATTGCCTCGATGTTATTTTTGAACTCGTTCTCTAACTCTGGGGTTCCTAATTTCCCTCTAATTTAATGCAACGCTCCGCATTTATCGAGTCTAAACTCCATGTGGATATAATTGGAAAACTCATTTGTGACAGCTATTACTTGCTGCAGTTTCTAGGCTGAGCTAACGTACAGCTTCTGGTCATCCATGTACAGCAGATGGGTCACTTGAAGACCATCCTCATTATCATGAATTCTGAACACATGTGACATGCTGTTTAGTGTTTTGACAATCGGGTCAACGCTAAACAGTACCATAGGGCACTAAAGGAGTCTCACTGAAATATACATATCTGAATGCGTATTCATCTATTTGTCCTTTGATGCCCACGATACAAATATTGATTCCTGTACACCACATTCTCATCGCATTAATTAGAAAGTGAACAATGCGCGGGCAGATTTTGTAAAGTTTTAAGACTTTCAGCAAATAGCCATGCGGTGCGGAAGGAAACGCTTGCTTATAATCAATGCATGGCACATGTAAGTTCCTTTGATGCTTACGAGCGAGTTTATATATCATCCTTTTGTTCTTCTGTAGGGATGTCATTGTCGACGCAACGAGAATATACCTTATCTACAATGATAGCTGTATATATAAATTGTTGGAAGACAGGCTATCTTTCGAAATTATTATGGGTTTTGAGTAGTGATACCGTCGAGCGATATTTCTCGATATTCACACGATCCCGACTTGATCCCAGCCTCAGGTATCGGGTTCGGATCGTGTAGGTCTTAGGTCGACTCGACTTTGAATCGGGAAGTCGATATATCGGCTAGGTATCGGGTCGGCTTTTCGATACGCTTTCGGCAGATGTGCTCTTCTCACTTAAACAAAGCGGAGAGGGAAATTTGACAATGGGCTGACGTCACTCGGTCCCCCCTGACTCCTTCACTGAAACCGGTTAAAGCTAGAGTGAAAATGCTGATATTTCACTTTGAACCTCGTTTTTAATTTCGCCCTACTGTGACCCGCTAGACGCTAAGTCACAGACACATTTGGCGATTGAGTATCGAAAATCCGACTCAATCTCGAGCCGATATATCCACTTCCCGAGCTAAAGTCGAGCCGAGAGAAAACCGAGCAAGGGTATCGGAAACACGATCCCGACCGGAGAAAAAACCGCCGCGATCCCGACACGATCAAGAGACAGTATCGTATCGAACTGCACCACTTGTTTTGAGCGTCTGCTTTTTCAGGTGGCATGTAACTAGTACCCTGCAGCATGAAGCTTGGTATCAAAACTGGCTGTTAAATGATTTTCTGAAATCATCTTGCTAACGCGTCAAGCCCAATCGCCAGATACTTGGACCAGAATTTGTTTACAGTTGAAACACCTAAAGGTGTGATGTTTGCCAGCAGAATTTCAGAGATATTGCTTGCCCTTGCTTTCTCTAGTTTGAACCACGCAGTGACCAAAACTCATCTGTTTATTTTTCCAAACATCCGACCAGTAGCTAGTCATGTCTTCCAATTGAGTAACTGCGGGTCTTGATGGTAAATGTGCATTACACTCAGTTCACGATAGAACCTTCTTTTATCTGTCTGGCAGTTTCAATTTTGTTGCCTTCATGCACTACATTTCCTCGTTCTTAAATTGCATCCTTTTTCCATTTCCTTTTTAAGCCTCGCACTTTCGTAATAGAGACGCAGTATTTCCTCATTTATTATGGTATCCCACTTCATGCTCTCCCACTCAGCAGGGACAGTTGGTGTTCACGATTACAACCGTACGGCATGCTGTGGCCCCCAGCTGCGACTCCAGGATCTCCACGACGATGCTCGGAAAGTGGAAAACATTTCAAAATCTTTAATACTGTCCATTATTATTTATTCAGTATAAATAATTTAGATATGAATCGAAATTCAGTCTACCGTGAATTTTGGAAAAGTTGTGAATATATTTAATCATGTTCAAAAGAATACTTATAAATTCCTAAAGCGAAAAATGGTGCGCTGATATTAAACAAACGTTGGACTCTTAAACGCTTTCAACTCTTAGACCTAATTTTTCATAAAATTTTCTAATCAAGCTTAAAATGAGTGTACGGATTTTCTTAAATAGCCTGTTTAAAGCTGACAATTCGTGTGCTAATGCCATATGAAATTATGAAATTCTGTGAAAATGATCCGTTATTTACATCAGAGTGATTGCCGAAATGTTTTTGGAAAAATGTCAATTTTCTTTCTTTAATGCAATAACTAGATTTCTTTATAAAGTAAAAATTATGATTCGTACATTATTGCACCATTTAACATAATCTTTCATTTCCGACAAATGTTTTTTTCAGAATCAATGTTACGCTCTGAAAACAAGCGCTCGCATTCAACTACCACTTCAGCTGGACCTCAAAGAGCGCGCGCCGAACCCCAGATTCTACCAAAAATTCCTGTTCTTGGTTACCTCTCTTCTAAGCGTAGAAAAGATCATGGAGTTGAATATATGATACCAGGTCACCGACGAGTTGGAACACTGGTGGAAAATTTTGTCGAGGACGTCATTGGATACATGGAAAAACAAACCGATGGAACAGAACATTTGTGTCA
>JAWWLR010000054.1:70660155-70674010 GCA_035041075.1 Acraspis erinacei | reverse complement strand
ACAAATCTAATAACTTCTCTGACGAGAATGTAAAAAGTCAAAAACTCATTATATCAGTCAAAATATTTACTAACAGTTTAGCATTCAGGAAAAATTTTGCCATAAAAAGAAGCTTTGTTCTCTTGCCTCTTGTGCTTCGAACCACTTTGAACCAGTTGTTGATAACGTTTGCCACAGATTACTCAGCTCGACCTTCCGACCCAGAAACCAGAATATACTTTTCCGAAGGTTTTCGGTGCACTGAATCTGAATCCGAGGTCCAAATTTCTCAATTGACTCTGGATTCCGTTATATCGTAACCTACAAGTGGAAAAATCACGATTTTGGCTATATTTTGAGATATTAAATTTTGAAGTTTTATACTTTCAGAATTTTTGGTCTACTCAAAATTCATATGATTCTGAACTTTTCAAAGTCGAATTTTCAACAACCGTTTTGATTCAAAAGAATCTTGAAAAAGAACTGGAAACCACAAATTGAACATAAATATCAAAATTCGATTTCAAAAAGTTGAGAATAATATGAATTTGGAGAGGATCGAAAATCATGAATGTGAAAAAATTCAAAATTGAATATCTCAAAGTAGAAATAAGCTATTTGAGTAAACTGAATGCCGTTTGAAAGGGCAAGTGTTATACATTAGGATGCTGTTTGCAGTTTTTTGTGAAAAAGGAATATCGCGATGCTACGGTAAAATTTTTGTTGACCTGTGATTATCTTCGAGACAAATGAAATTCTTTTTAATCTTGATTTTAAGAGGAAACTTTATTTTTCTGGAAATTCATCCTTCTGACACAAGACTAAATTTTGAAGTGGAAAGCAACATATTTCTTATAAATTTAACAAAATTTTTATTTGTATTATCACAAAAGTATGAATTTAGAAAAAAGCTTTACTTTTGCATGGAAAGTATATTTCTTATTTGAGGCTTAAACTTATTTATTTATTTTTTTTAAATCGGAGAAATTTCTTTCAGGCCTGTCTTTATGTATATTGAAAATCTCTAAACTCACTGATATCGAAAAAGTTTTTACAAAACATTCTCTACCAGCCTATGATAACAATAAATTAATTTTGTTACTTTTAACCATTCCGTCGAATCACACATTGATTCAAACAATTTATTATTATTTTAGAAAATTTATGTTAGAATAGTGTTAGTAAGTTGATTTTTTTGGGTAAAATATTCAAATCTTCGACCACTTTTCATTTAACTTAGAGCAGAATAAAAATAATGCGATTTAAAAAAAAAACGTTTAGAACAATTTAAATTTTTTATAACGATTTTATCATCTATCATTGCTCAATAGATGTGGTTTCTTCTAATTGTTTCTTCTAAATTAATTACTAAAGTCATAATCAATGCAAGTTTATAAACATAATTTCTTAAAACAATTTTTTATTATTACTAATAAAATTATCTTTAAAAAATTCTAGAACGTTGCAGTGTATTATAAAATTTGTATGATCTCGTTTACTATTGATAAAAAATGACATAATAAGGGTATAATATTAGAAAGTTTCGGTTTTTCAGTTTTGTATTACTTGGCTTTTCCTTAAGCTTTGACAGACAAAATTTATTATCTCTCTCCAGACCGGAAATCTTAAGTTATTTAGTTCGATTCCCAGTGGAGTGAAGAAGATCTGTTTTTTAGAAAAAATTGAAATTAAAAAATGTTTAATATACATTTTCATCTAGTATGAAAAGACGTTAAAAGTCAAAAGAAATTTGTTCAACAGTTCCAAACTATTTGAGCGAAAATTGAGCGAGCCAGCGTAGGTTGAAGAAAAAAAAAGAAAAACTTGATCATTACAATATAGAAACATGTTTTTAAACCAGTTATCATATTCCAAAGAGTTTTATGCATAATAAAGTATTTCTAGTTATTTCTATTTTTATTCTATTCTATTTCTATTTCAAAATACATCGGAATTTCCGAAAATGCTCAGCACCATCTACATTGGACAAAATTTTCCAAAATATCTTAAAAATAATGAAACCTTTATATTTTATACCTTTATATTTTTGAATAGACAGGAATTGTCAGGACAATCGAGAAAATTCATTGAAGTTGAACAAGCAATTGAAATAAAGTTTTTTTTACAAATGATCGAAAGTTTTGAGAAACCTTTCAGAAATCCACAAATACGGAAAATTTCGAAAATTCTTTAAAATTTCTGATACCGTTCTCAAATATTCGTAAAACTTGAATAATAAAATTTCCGAATTAAAAAATTCCTCAATAATGACATTTTTTCTTAGAATCGGTTTACCAACAATGTTTATTGAAAGTTCTAATATTCACATTCAAAGAAATAACTCTCTCTGGTGGTAGTTGTTGATTAGAAAAAAGAATTTATATTATTATGAACAATTTAGATGATAATTGTATTTTCTGCAGAAGTAGATCCATTTTTTTGCTTGAAACTCATATTTTAATATGCAAAATTCCTGGAAATAAAATCAAGAATCCAAGGAACAAATTTAGACGACCACTACAAAATGTTCGCATTTAAATTTAAAATAAGATAAAAGGTTTCTTAAAAAAGATGAGAGAAAAATTAATTTTTTTGTAAAAAAATAAAAAAGGAATGAAGAATCAAAAGGCAACCAACCAAATCATCTTCCTTCTCTTTCTTATTTCCTTATCCAGGCGAAAAAATAAAAGAAATAAATTTAAAAAATTAAAAGTAATCGACCAGGAAGAAACCGAAACGAAATTACTGTGCCTTCTTCCTGACAGCCGATAATAATCAAAAAAAGTAAATAAATTTTTTGTTTGTACGTGGTGTCTGTTTCTTTTTAATTTGTCACTTCTCGTCAGCTTTTCAATCAGTGATATAATCATTATTTCAATTTAAGCATAAAATTTTCTTAACAATTTATTGTTTATAACTATTTTCTCTTTAAATAATGTTATAAATTTGCAGTTTGCTTTAAAATTTTTGACTTGTCAATTCTTTAATTAGATTTCAGTCATCATCAATTCAGATCATTATAACTGAAGTTAATGTAGTTGTACATTTTTGTACATATCATTTACGCAGAACACTTTTAGCTTTCGTATGAAAATTTTTTTATTGCGCTATCATTTTTTTTATGAGTTTTTAAGCTTCAAGCGCAGATGTCTATCATTTTCTCGCCGATAGTAGGTATGAAACCAAATTCAGGCCAACGTAAACTGCAGAAAAGTTGTGAATATTTTTAATTCGATTTAAAAGAAGACTTATTAATTTCCAAAGTGAAAAGTAATGCACAAATGTTGCACGAAATTTTATGATTAGAAGATTAAAAAAAGAAACTTTCTCGTTTTTTAAGATTTGCAAACTTCCTTGTGCTACATGTAGGTGCATTTGAAAAGCAATTCCTTCCTTCAATATCATTCTTCATTTATTAACACGGTATTTTCCGTTTATTACATATTTCTCACATGGCAAAGATATGTTACATTTTTTTTGCAGTAAGAATTTTATAAAGACAAACAATTCCTATTTAAACTTCAAAGGTCTCAGAGTAGACGATATTTAGATAACGTTACGGAAATTTTTGGCCTTATTTCATTATTAAATACAATAATTTATCTCCTGCTTATATTTTTTTCCAGAATCATGGCTCGGCCTTGGCAAGAAAAGCTCTTCTTCTTATACCCCTTTTCCCCCATCTTCACCTGCACGTCCATTAACACCCGCTGAAATTAAAAAACTACCAAAAATTTATCCGGTTAGTTTTTTCTCTTCCGCTCGTAAAAAAGACTTTGGAATTGACAGTATGAGACCAGGTGTCAGGCGAGTGGGAATAGAGATAGAACATGGTGTGGAGTACGTCATTGGATATATGGAACAACAAGCAACAGGTATAGAACATTTGTGTCCATTCGCTGTCGGTATACAAGGAAAGTCACATTTGGATCTTCAATTAATTAAAATACGCATAGAAAAAAAAGATTTCTTAGGTCGCAGGTATGCCTACAAGTATACATTTGTAACCAAACAGGATAAAGGTACGATTGCTCTTTTCTTCAAACCGTACGATGAAAGTCACATTCGTAATTTCGAAGTATTGCCCATTAAAGTCGCTAAGAAACTTCAAGCGGCCCCGGCGATTTTCCGCGGTCCGGCTCCTACTCCGGGTTACCAAGGTCCGCCTCCTAAGCCGGGTTTCCAAGGGCAGCGTCCTACGCAGTTTTTCAAAGGTCCGCCCCCTAACCCCGGCTTCACAGGTCAGGTCAAGAAGCCGTTTGTCCCAAGCTACGTTTCGCCAACTGATGATGTTAATCCTAAGGGCCAGGCCGGGCTCCACCAGAGCACTCCGTCCAAGGGCGTTCAGAAAGCTCAGACCCCGAACCTCATGGATGTTGATCCGCTCCATAAGCCTGATGCCGACGGAAAGCAAGTACAAGAGTGGCGTATATCGAAATAAAGGGTCCCAAGGAATAAGGACGTAAATGAAAATTTTGAGAAATGCATTTTATTAGCTCAAAATTTTTTTAAAGATTAGAGTCCTGTTGGATATGGAAGTCGGTCAAAATCCATATTTAGTATTTTCTTGTTTGTAAAGTAATTACTTCCCTTTGTCTGTTTTTCCATGGGCAGGAGTGAATGATCGAATGTTGAGATAATAATTATCTGATTCGGGATCATGTATAAAGTAAAAACCAAAATGACTGACGTTCTTAGAGTAATTTAGCTCATATGAAAGCTTTTTATAGGTTTTGAACATGCAGTGTACTTGAAGAGTTAAAAAATAACGAAATCTGATGTTAGAAAATATCATCTGTTAAATGCAGTTGTGACTTGATTGCGATTAGATTCAATTTTTAGGTTCTGTCGTTATTTCAACGGGGCCAAGAATTGGCGGCCACTTTTTTTAGTCTGAATTTTTTATTGAAACTAAAAATAAGAATAAATTAATCTGAATGGACAGATCATTATGACCTCGAGAGTCAAATGATCGTTAAACAAAATGCTCTGAATCAAAATTGATCTTTTTCAAAAATATTTTTTGTATCCGCTCTGAAATTCGAGTCGTGTCTCTTATATAATTTTCGCTCAGGAACCTCAAATGTATAATAAAACATAAATATAATAAAAAATCGTTCATGATATATATTTAGGATACATTAGCTTATATTACATTCGTATTATATTAGATTTAAGTTAATTTCTTCAATATTATATTTTCATGATAAATAGGTTTACATTGCATTTATGTTACGTAAAATATAGTTGAATATTGTTTACATTATATTTTAATGATACGTTATACAAAAAAATACTGCAGAAAAAAAATTAACGCCGAAACTTTTAAATGTATAAAAAGCGTTTTAATAGAATAAACTTGGGGTGGTTTGCATTACGTTTTGATGATTCATTAGTTTATATTACATTTACAGAACATAAGACTTAGATGAATATTTTTTATATTATCTTTTGGTGATACTATATGCAAAAAAACTGGTGAAAAAAATAAGCCTGGAACTTTTTAGTATATAAAAATTTTTTAGTAGACTTAAGTTGGTGTGGTTCAAATTATGTTTTGATGATACATTGGTTTACATTACATTTACATTACGTCAGAACTAAGTTAATTTCGTTTATTATATTTTTTTGTGATACTGTATACAAGAAAAAATAAATAAAAAATACTGCAGAAAAAATGTTGGCACAAATGTTTGTTTACTTTTCTTAATCTACCGTTATGTAAGATGCATATTCATCGCGTCAAAATTCGCTGCAACGAATCGCTGTCAAATACAGCGAAAAAATATTTGAAAGAAATATTAAATACTTATTTACGAAAAAAGCTCCCATGAATGATGAATACAAATTAGGGGAAAACCCGGCACCGTTAAGTATTATTATATACAACTTTAATTATTTTTCACCAAAAGAGTGTAATTCGATGAATATTTTTGAGGCAATCTTTGTGGCTCTTAATTAGATAGAATTCACGAAGTTATTGAATCGTTTTGGGAGCAAGTATATTATTCTTCAAGATATTTTATCCAAATATTTTTACATCGAGAATGGTGTAGTTGACTTCCAATATTAACCTGAATATTATTAATTTAAATCAAAATCACTCAATAGTGCATTTGCATATTCACCGTTAAATCATTTAAAACGAGTGTGCTTAACATTTTGTTTTTATTCTCCTAGATTTTTTTTTATCTAAAAATCAAACGGAAAACTATGGTCCTAAATAAATATTTTTAGCTTCAACAAACACTACTTTAAAATCAATTTAAATCAGCTAGTGTAGGCTACGAAAAAAATATTTAGAATCAAACATAAATAAATAAAGTATCAGAGCAGAAGAGGAAGGTTTGAGAGTAATAAGGAGATGGATGGAGGAAAAGAACGAAGAATTAGTTTTAATAGGAGGGGAATTGAATGAATGGATGGGCGAAGGGGGTGGGGAGATTTAGGATGAAGAAAAGGAGGCATATATAAGGAACTCCAAAATTAGGCAGGAGGACCGGGAAGGCAAAGATGAGATAGGGTGCGAGAATTTCCCTGTCATAGCTACACTAAAAGGAGGCGTCAGTAAGCGCGGCAGAGGGAAAAAGCAGCACGAAACCGAGAGTCTGTTAGGTAGATAAATTAAAGAGTTTAAACAAAAATGGAAAAGGAGAAGGTTAGGTATCAAAAAGAAGAGTGAGAGGAATCGTTAATTGAAAGGTTGAATTGGTCGACTGAGAAGCTAAAGGATAAGCTGGGTACTAAAGAACAACGAGTAGGCGGAAAGAGGCGCAGTTGGGACAAGGAATGCTGGGAGAGTAAAGGGAGAATCAAAAAGTATGTAAGAAAATGGAGAAAAGAGGGTTTTCCCTTTCTCTCTATTTCTTTATTATATTTCTCTTTATTTATAGAAGGAGGAGTATATGAGAAGAAAAATGAATAGGAGAAGATGCTGGACGGAAAAAGACAAAGGGGAAAGGAGGAATATAAGGGATAAGTAGAAAAAGAAATCAAAGAAGGTAGGGTATGGAATGTGATAAATAGAGATAGAGGCAAAAGGAAGGGCGTGAATCAAGAAATAGAGATAGAGGAACGGACGGATGATTTCATTGTCTATTAGGGGCAGAGCAAAAGAAGATCAAAGCGAGAAAGACAAGGATATTTCAAGGATAAATGGAGGAAAGGAACGAAATAACAATAGAACAAATGGATGAGGCAATAGATAGGCTAAAAAAACAAGGCAACAGGATAAGATTGCATGGAGAACGAAGCGATGAAGTATGGAATAGAGAAGGAGTTAGGGATTAGATGTGGAAGATTGGCAGCTAGGTCTGGAAATTAGAAGGATGGCCGGAAGAGTGGATGACAGGTCTATTGGTACCGCTTGTCAAGAAAGGGGAAGGAAAGAATGTAGAGGAATACATAGTGATCACTACCATGCTAATTGTCTATAAAATATATGCAAAAATCTTATGAAAAAGATTGGCGAGTCAGTTAGAACGAAACGATAGTATCCCACACGATCAGACGGGATTTAGAAAAGGGATGGGAACTGTAGACAACATGTACGTACTTACCTACTTTATTAACAGAAATTTAGGCAGAAAGAGAGGGAAAATAGTCGCATTGTTTCTAGATTTCAAAGCAGCGTTTGAATCACTGAACACAAAAGTACTATGACAGGCAATGAAAGAGAGGGGTGTAGAGGAAAAGTTGGCGGAGACGATAAAAGAAATTTTTACTGAAACAAGGATTAGAGTGACGATAGGAAAGCAAAAAAGGGAAGGTTTTCTTCACAGGAGAGGTCTAAGTGAAGAGTACCCGTTCAGTCCGTTATTATTTAATATGCTGCTGGCAGACTTAGAGGAGAAGCTAAATGAGAAAGGGAAAAGAGGAACGGTTTGGGGTAATAGGAAGACCAAAATAAATTAAACCTGGAGGATAAACGGACAAAAAGTGGGAATTCTGGAGAAGTTCTGTTACCTAGGTTTTTGGTTTGAGGCAGGCGGGGATAATCAGCTGCAGGTGAGGAAAAGAATTGAATGTGCGAGTAATGGCCCCAGTATGTGGTATAGGCAAGAGAAGGTTCAAAGACGAATCTAGGATAATGGACTGGTTGTTTTACGCGTTAGTTTGGGCTGTCTTGTGTTATTTAGTGGAGGTGTGGGAATTGAAGGAGTATATAAAAGTGGAAAGCATGCAAAAGAGATTTCTCAAATTGATATTGGACGTCAGTTGGAGTTGCCCAGGATACATGTTAAGAGAAAAGTTCGGGAGGGAAAGAATTGTAACTAAACAAATTAAGAGAGCTTGGATGTTTGAAGATAAGCCGAAGAGGGGACAGGGAAGCAGAATAGCACAAGTATATTTGGGCGAAATGCGGAACAATGAGGCAAAAGGAAATTTGGGAAATTCAAAATCAGTGGAAGAAAGGAGAAAAATGAAAAGGGTTTTTAATATACGAAAGGGGGTCTTGTAGTGGCAGGACATAGAGTTGGAGCTATTAGTATACAAAGAGAATATAGACGGACAAAGATTATGGATTAGAGGAACAATTGATGGTATATGATTTTCAAAGAGTTGTCGGAACGAGAATATATCCAAAAAAAATAAAAACGAAGAAAAATTGAGCATGCATAAGGTGCAATGGCTCAGCGACGCCACAAAGGCAAATAGAAAAAAGAACCAGATCGGTACCGAATCACCACCGGAACCTGTAAAAACTCAGAAATAATTATTATGATTATAAAATCCATCAGGAGAGATTCCTATCTGTTTTTTTCTCTCCTAATACATATGATGTGTTTTCTTGGAAATGAATACCTTCCATAAAAGATCCCAATCTTACAATCTGCAGAAGTGTGAACTTATATACTAAATAAAGCTGCAAAAATATTAATTGAAATGTTAAAACTATAGTTAATGATTATAATCAAGTTCCAATAAAAATGAAAGTCCGAAGGCTGCAGATTACTCCGTTACTGGAATAATAGGTTCCCGATTTTTTTCTCCTTCATTATCAATGCGAAACATATAATACTTTTTTAAATAGAAAATAGCCTAAAGTCAAAAGTGCAATGAATGGATTTTGGGGCTGCTTACTATTATCATGGTGTTGAAAACATAACCAGTAGTTTTTAAAATCTGAATTTGTAAATTTATTTTAACTTAAAAATTCATTGGCTGCCTTGCACGGATAATGTTCGGATCTGTAACGTTAAAAGCAATGTATTGGTTCTTTTACAAGTAATAAATTTTGAACTATTTCGTGAGAAGTGCTAGTACTGGTGTTGTTCCCATTGTCAAAAAAATCTAAAATCAAACCAGTACTTTAATTTTGTGGATCAAGAAAATTTCAATTTCATTTCAACTATAATTTAATAATCACCAATAGTTTTATCTTTTTAATAAATATTTTTGCAGCCTAATTTATTATATATATTACAGGCATTATATATAATCCCTAGGGGTTTTACTAATAGTAGACCATATTTTCGTTACCGTTAAGTTTTAGAAGTTATGGGAGGCTAAATTACATTAAAAGCTCTAATAAAAATAGTAGAGATTTGAATTCGTAGGCTACGTGTCGAAAAATAATAGATTGTTTATTGCTCCTAAAAACTTTGCTAAATGAAGTTAGCGGAACTCTTATCAGTAGCAGAAAGATAGCCTACTATTCGCAGAATCCATAGATTTAATGCCCGACCATTTCAGGCAAAGTATGAAATTTTATACATATTATATATACATTATCTAGGCATTCTATATAATCCTTAGGCACTTTACAGAATGCGTTTCAAGGAGGGCTTCATAAATTGACGAAAACTTATAGAATTAATAAATACGATTTAAAAATTTATTGATTTATCGATAAAATACGATTTAAACTTAATTTTTAATTTTGTGGCAAATTTTATATTAAAAATTGAACACCAGTAGGATCTATTATCTCCCCTAATTTAGCTGTAATTAGCCTGAAAGACTTAGAATATACATTTTTTAATATCATGAAAATTTTTGTAAACGACAAATTATAAGAAGCAGGATTTTATTATTATGTTTTTTTTTTGTAAAAGCAAATAAAACCATTCTACATTTAAATGCGTTGTACAGTATATATCTCAGACTAAAATTTATTTCAAAGAAAATCAGATAAATTAAATATATAGGACATACGTGACAAAATGGAAAAAAATGTATGCCCATGAGTTCGATTGGAACGATGTAAAAGTCATATACAGGGTGTCAAAAAAGTTTTTCAATGAGGAATCTAACGGTGACCTTTATTTCGATATTTACCATGAACTTCAAGGTTTCTTCCAGGTCAACTTAAAAAAAAAATGTTAAACTTTTTACGTTGGCACTCGGAAGCGTAGGATATTTTACGTTCAAACATCCACCGAGATCATAGGTACATTTTAACCTTGAAGGTCACTTTAAGGTCATTTAGAATTAAAACAGGTCTGCCTAAGTCTGGATTAGGTTCAAATTGGACACAGAACCTGGCTAGATATTCCAACGCAAAATTTACAGCTCTATTGATATCTAAAAAGGAATTTTGCATTAAAAACATAAATTTGACCTTGAAAATGCCTTAAAGTTCAATTAAACTTAAAAAACGTCCAATTACCTTTGGGATTAGAAGATTTTTATTTTTTTTCATAACGAGCAAATCTTCCAACTTTAATAAAGCATGTTCGGTAGTGACTTTAGTCAAGACCTTGACCGTGACCTTCAATGTCATTTTAAGGTCAAGCTTTTCCCATTGGAAACCCCATTTTTTATACTGCGTTTTACTGTTTAACTGCCCTCTTTTAGTCCTAAACCTTTAAAAAATAGATTTTTCTGCAACTTTTAAGGACTAAAAGAAAGCCTAAACCCAATATAAATGAAGCGCTCTACAATTTTTCGTGATTTGCTTTTTTTTTTAATTTGTATTACTTTTGAATTTGTATCCAAAATGGAAAGTACCAAAGCATAGACAGATAAACACATGAAACCGTTTTTTTTTAAATTAAGGGACTCTCAAAACGTGTAAACTAATAAATAAATAATGACATAAATAGTAAATAATCTAATATAATAAGAAATAATTTCACTTTTTAAATCAATAATTCCCATTTTGATGAGAATGTAATAATTCATTATTTTTTGTACTATCAAAATTTGAATTTTAGATTTTTCAACACAATTGAAAAAGTTTTTATGATAATCTTGTAGGGTTTAAAACAGAAACGCTTTTCTTTTCCTGACATTTTTTCCTATCATGCGAATTTGAATTAAAATGTTCATTTTATTTTGACATTCTCATCCTGATGAGAAGGTATTGGCCTTACCTAAAATTATACTTTGTCGGTTTTCATCAAATCTCCACGTTTTGAGCGTTTTAAGCGTTTTGAGCGAAAAATGTTTTTCAGAAAGGTGTCTGTCTGTCTGTAGTCGGTAGTAAATAGATAAAAGTTTGTTTTTCAGCCTGTATGTAGCCTGTAGTCTGGAGTCTGTAGTCTGTAGGTATAACTTTCGAAATATTGTTCAGATTGGATTCTGCTTCAGGGAACTTTTTTAAGACTTAAAAAGAAAGAACGGGTTCCTAAACCAGATATTTTGAAAGGAAATTAAAAAAGTGAGCACATTTTCAAAATGTTTGAAACTATTTTTTTCAACATCTAAAAATTCTATGTACGGCTGCTTATAGCTTTAACAAATGACAGTTCTCGATGGTTTTACCTTTAATTTTAAAAGGCTTGTGCACAAATTTGGGGTAAATACAAAGACCGATCGCAGAGCCCGAGGTGAATGCATCAACGAGCGCGAAGCGCGAGACAAATATATGATCGCCCAGGCAGATTTTTTAACTTTAGAAATGCAGTAAATCTGGTAATTTATTTACTTCAAAAAAGCTAATTGAGAGTAATTGTGTATTTGTTTGATACCGCTATAACATACGCCAAAGTTCAATGCAATCGGATAATTCTTTTTAAGGTCACCGTGTGCAATTAGCAATTGTATCGATCAAGAAAATAAAAATAAATATAGTAATTTTTAATGCAGACCAATTTAATGCAGACCACCTTCAATCCAGAAGTGAATTTATTACTTTGGACTGGAGAATATAGTTGGAGTGGAGAATAACTGTATGGCTTGGAGTGACTGGTTGCTCCAAATGGTGTGATTGGTCGCTCTAAATGGTGTGACTGATCACTCCCAATGGCGTGGCTGTTCACTGCAACTGGTGTGATTGTTCACTCCAAATGCTGTGCATTGTATTGATTGAATGAATTGATTTAATTTTTTTTTAATTTTAAAAGGGGATATTTAAATTAAAATAAAATAAAGAGTGAAAGTATAATTATAATAAAACTGAGAAAATATAATAATGAAAACTAATAACACATAAAAGTTTCTTAAATTCAAATTTCTACTGGAATCGCGCTGTTCTCCATCCGGAAACAAAAATAAGATTAAATTATTATCTATAGTATGCATTTTGTTTATCGTTTAATAGTATGAACATACCTCTTCAAGAATTCACAGATTCCTCGAATAATTCCTTTGACTCCAAGAATTTCGCTAAAGCGGCTGGAGTTTTCCTAGAATCATCACGAAGTCAGATCCACTAACGGGTGCACAAAACAACATTTATTTACACTGAAACGTCCGGAAGCGTCAGCTATCCCACCAGGAAAGTGAAAGTGAACGTGTTACTCATGAAAATGTAAAACTAAAGTGAAAAAAACCCTTACAAGATGCGCTGCTCCCACCACTGCGCGTCCATCAAACTGCACTGGTGGGGGAATGACGTCACAAAGCTGTCGCACCAGTTGTCTTGATTTCACAAAGTAGTCGCACCAGTTGGTGTGATTTCACAAAATTGTGGCTCCAACTGGTGTGACAGACATGGTTACTCTTATTTTGATGTGTCACGAGCCACTGAATTGTTGTGTGAAAAAGTCACACCAACGGAAAAAGCCAAGCTGCTCACTTCAATGGTGTGACTTAACCACTCATTTCAAATCAGATATTAAGCGCATTATGGAAAACGGAAGAAGTTTGGAATGAGGGCCTTTCAATTTAATAATTTTCAAATAATTATGATTTTGAGGAGTTAAAGAATAACTCAAAGTTAAATTATGGTAGTAAAGACATATTTTCATTTAAAAAAAAACTAATTTACAATTGAATTTCAATAAGCACTAAGTTAGCGTGCGTTTCAAAAAATAAATCAAAATTTAAAATGAATAAATAATTTTAACTGGTATTTATTTATTTGTATGCGTCAAAGTTAAGCATTTGTTTCAGAACCTTGTGTTCTCTTTCACCCAATAATAGTGTATTCTAAATTGCACTTTATCCTAAAACTTTATATTTGGAAATAAATTCCATGAATTCTTTAAATCTCAGTTTCATTGTATTCTGTACGATTAGCTTATTGCATTTGTTACCGTGTTCACCGGAATTCAAATAAAACTAGTTTTATCTAGTCAAAGCGCGAAGTACTTAAGTCTGTTTTTGAAAAAGACGAAGATTTTTTTAATTCAATTTTATTTCGTGTTTTACCTTTAAACATCAGTTAAAACTAAATTCTCCAAATTGTGTTTTCGAAAGAACTAGTTTGACCGGAAGAATTCATTGTGGTTCGAGATGTGCCTAATAACTCTTCTGTGAGCATTTACTTCAACCGCATTACTTCCGGTTTTCAAAAAATAGTGCATATAAAAATAGTTTTTCCAAAAGCCCAATGGGTTGAATCTAGTTTTAATTGACATTTTCAGATAGAGCACGAAATCAGAAGGAATTTACCATTTCTTCCGGTTTCTACAAAATCACTTAGTAGCTTCCATGCTTTATCTAGTTAAACCTAGTTTCAACTGATTTCGGGTATAAGCGGTGACAT
>JAWWLR010000054.1:70558587-70569021 GCA_035041075.1 Acraspis erinacei | reverse complement strand
CAAAGGCACCCCTGGGAGTGGCGAAGCTCTAAAGATAGTGGCAATAATCTGAGGCAAAAGAGGAGAGGGCTCATGGAGTCGCCCTGAAAGACTCCTCTCTTGAAGGTGACCTTGTTAGTTGTCACCCGATTTTTTTCCAGATGAGATGGTGACACCTCTATCGATGAGCAGGTTCTCCCGATATCTTGCTACGCCTTTCTGTGAGCCGCGTTGTTCAGAGATTTCTTGCCATACAGGTCCGATTGTCCGAACAATCTTATCATTTAGGATAGCTGTGAATATCGTATACAATATGTTCAGACAAGTGATTGGCCTGTAATTATGTGGGTCAGCTAAGTTGCCCATTTTTGTCAGGAGTACTCTGCATCCTTCCACCAACCACTTCCGACTTCAAATATGAGGAGCAAATACGGGCCAGATGCTGATTGGTCGAAGGAAACTTCTTCTATCAGAAGGTCTTGATACCATCTGTTCGCAGAGCGGAATAGTTCTTCATACCTCTCCATACTTTTTTCACCTCGTCGATTGTGATGGGTGGGCATTTTTCCACATGTGTTCTTATGAGAGCATCACATAGCTCCATGAAGCTATTCATGTTCTCTGAGTCTTCGTCCAGTCTAGGTTGCACTTCGTAGACTTCTCTCCAAAACTCTTCGACTTCCTCTGGTTTGGGCGGGTGTTCTGCAGTAACTAGAGGGTCTTGGAAGAGTCGAGATGAGTCAGAGAGAAACTGTTGGTTTTCTCGGACTCACCTCTCTCTCCGCTCTAGAGTTCTCTTAGCGTCCGATAGTATCCGCATTCTCAAATGCGGGACCTCCGGTCCATCGCATTGACTCAATCTTTATTGACTCTCCCAGCTCTAGAGTGGTCGGCATTGTTGGCCGACCCATTGCCAGGAGCCCTGCGCATTCTATGGCTTGGAACTACACTTACTACAACTATTTTTAGTGTTATCATTGTTTTTTCCACGAGAAGCTAAGGAAAGGGGTCCGTCCATCCTTGCAGAGCCCTGCATGCAAGGAAAAGGTTGCGTACTCTGATAGGTCGCCCGGTATCTCAGAGTCACCGTTCTAAACAACTCACCCAGGGGCCATTCAGCTTTTGGCACGGTTTTCACACGTCCGCTTAGGAGTAATTCCTGCGGGACCACCCCTGGACAATTGTCTGCTTTATATCATTGTTTAGACGAGTAATTATTGTTTTTTCAAATACCCTTCAAGTTGAGTACGGATGCTTAACGAATAAAAATTCAAATCATTAATAATGCGTAGCTTAATGCTTGACATTACGGGAGCTGCGCTTCTCTAGTAATATCCTCATTTCTAATCTCATGAAGATTAATCTATACACAAGGTAAACAACAAATACATGAAAATTGTATCGAATGTTTGTGATCAATATTCCTGAATATAAACATGATAAACTAAAAATTTCTAGAACACGTACGCCTACGACAAATTCATTTATTGAAGAGTACATATAAGTTATACGAAAATGTCATTTTCTTCTTTGTGATGCATAAAGAAAATATTACTGAATCATAATCTTAACTCATATTAAGTATCAATACACACAGCTCAAGGGGCGAGAGATGGTTGCGACTCTCGCCTAGGAAATGCTGCATTGCAAGAGTACTCAGTCAAATATATAGCGCAATATTATGCTTTCCGTTTGGAAATGGTTCAGACTGCCCTGACTGTTTGCGTTTGGATCCCCCCGATTTAGCAGCACGGTTATATGCAGGCAACACTCGACACTGTTGTTAAAACGAGAGTCGAAAAAGTTGTTGGCGCTAAGGTCTAATAGCAATGAAAACTTTCTTTTCGGATTCAGATACACTCCCCTAAAGTTTCATAAAAAATGCCTTCTATCTCCGCATCGTGGACATAGCTAAAATTCACAAAAAACGAAGCACTTCTTCAAAATTGAACAGGAATTTTTTTATATATTAAAAAGTTCAAGTCAGTATCGTTAAGTACACCACAGTGCATAAGGTGTACAAAGTGGTCGACCAGAATTGCAGAAAAGGGTAAGGTGTGCACTGTGTCTTTATAGAAAACATGGGAAAACATAACGCTTGTGTCCTTGATGCTTGTGCCCAATATATGATGAGCAATCAAGCTTATATTTGTGATGACTGCTCTGACACTGAATAATTATAACATAATTTTGATATTATTTGTTCATTAAAATCATATTTAACGTACATTTCAATTAAGATATAACATTTTTCAAGAATTTTTTGTCAAACATTAATTTTTCTACGTTTACTATAGAAAGGAACGCCTTTTCATACCTAAAAAACCACCTCCGTCTACCTGCAAAAGAAATACCTTATTTGTAAAAAAACCACAGGAGTATTTTTTCCTGATTGTACCACTATTCAAGAATATAAACCTAGAGTTTTAGAAAAAAATGTCAAAAATTTTTTTATTAACTTTTTTTTAATTTAATTTTTTTTTTGTTAAAAAAGTTTTTTCAGGCAGTTTTTTCGATGTTTTAATATTTCTAACAAGACATTTGGACTACGGAGATTAATTCTACAACGTTTGAAGAATATTCGAGAATTTTTTAAGATTATCGGATGAGTAACCTGACGGAAAAGTGCACAGGGTCTCAAAGACCCACAGTGTGCTCCATGATTGAAAAAAGTAGGTGTGTAGGTGGATTTCTAAGCAATGAAAATTATTATAACGAATTCAAAAAAAAATTTGATGATTTACAATTAGTTATAGGTATAGCAATTTTCTCTTAGAATAGATGCATTATGTCGTTGTCTTTTCTTATTTTTAAACCTACATTCAACTTTCTAGTTGTATTGAGGGATTAATTACTTAAGTCAAAGTTTCAAAAAATAATTGTTTAGAAAAATAATTATTATTCATAACAATATTCTCTTTAAATAATGCTTCAATGTAACGGTTTCTTCTGAACATCTCAAATTTTTGTCCACTTTTTACTTAAAGTAAGGTAAAAATTAATCATTTATTAATTTTAGCAAAGAAAATTGTTTGGCCAAATTATTATTATTTATAATTCTCTTCTCGTATAGTAATGATAGATAGTTACGCTTTTACTGAATTCTTAAACTTTTTGTTCACTTTGTACTTAGTGAGACAATAATTAATGCATGTTAACAAAAGTAATTGTCTAAACAATTTATTATTATTGTTAATAATATTATCCTTTGAATAATTTCATTTTTGGTGCATATATTTTTCTGCAACAGAAGTAGATAATTGACATATTCTTTAAATTTTTCATACAGATAATATTGAAAATATTGAAAGCTTAAAATTCCAGCAAAACCCGAAACTTTCTAGCATTACTTTAGGAGAATATTATTGAAAATAATAGTAAATTATTTAAATAGTTATGATTCGTAACTTAAATTTATTATTACTTCACTGTAGTTGAAGAGTGTGAAAAATGGAAAAGGTTGAAAAAATTGCAATCTTCTAGCCATATTCAAAGGGAATATTATAAAAAATTGTAATAAATGGTTTAAATTATTATGTTTCTTAACCTGGAATAATTATTTTCGTACTCTAATTAAAAATTAATCAAAAACTAGAAAATTTCAGAAAAAAAAACTGACTGTTTAAACAGTCCTTTTTGTTAACATGAGTTCATTATTACCTCACTCTACTTAAAAAGTAGACAAAAAGTGGAAAATTTAAAATAAACCGCAACTTTCTAGCATTATTAAAATTGTTATTCGTAAGAGCAATTGCGTAAAAAAATCGGGAAAAACTTTACTTGCAGAAGTTTATATAAATTTCACTGTTTAATGGATCACATTTTCCAGCACTCGAACAAGATTTATTAATATTTTTACATCATTTTTGTCACTATTTTCGTTTTTGTCGGGAAAAGCGGCTCATAGTATTTTTGTATGAACCAAACGAAAAATTGCTTCTCTTGAGAATGTTTCCATTTAAGAGGTCAAACAAACCTTTTACAAGGTTCAAAAGTAGAAAGTTTATTAAATTATAAGATGTATTGTAAAAAGCCTTACTGACTTATACTACTGCCGGCATGGACACTAAAGAATTACATCATGCCGGACCATTACGGGACGAGACCACTGACTCGTGGTGATGCCGAGTGCACTCAGTAGTCCACGCAGGTTTTAGTAAGCCACACTGTTGTGTCTGACCACGCATGTCTGGGACCACTGGTATGCCGTCCCAGTAGTGGCAACGTCCGCTCACGGTCAGCCTCGCCTATTAGCGACAGAGAAATTTTTTTAAGTATGACAATTTTTCCTAGTGAATATTTATTTGTTTAAATATTAATTATAAAATTAAATAAAAATTTTTTATTAGTAAAACTAAGCTACTTTTACTAATAAATAATTGTTTGGTTCATGTTTATTTCTCTCTTAAGTAAAGAATCTTTCTTAATTGAAAACTCGCCTTTTTCGGTTGAATTTAACTGCTTTCTATTTAATAAAAATATTCTTCGATTGAACTATAAATTATTGCAGTTTTCGTGGAGAATTCATACTGTTTTATTAAAAATTTAACTACTTTGTTGAAAATTTACATATTTTGGTACAAATTCATTGTATCTTAATGGATAATTTTTTTATTTGAAAATGTTACTAATACTGTTGAATATTCAATCATTTCAGTTGAAAAATCATGTCATTTTTTGAAAACTTGTCTTCTTTGAAAGAAACTTAATCTACTTAGATAAAAAATTCAAATGCATGGAAAAAATGTGTAGCTGAACAAGTTTATTTATGCTTGATCTAGCTAAAAATGTCATTGAAAACGAACCAATGATATTATTAAAATCTTGAGTTTAAACAACATTTATTTTTAATTTCATTATTATTAATGAATCACATATCTAAATTGATAAAACAAATATATTATATAGATAAAGTAAAAAGGTTAGATAAACGAATATAGCGCTAATTGAATAGAAATCGTTTTCAAAATGCGAATTTGTATAATCTCTCCATATTTCTTAAAAATTAAAAAATTTTGCATTACATTTTAATTTCGTATGATATTTGAAACTCACGATGTCACAAGGCTAATTTAAAAATATAAAAATCTGTGAATCCAGGATTACAGTTCACTTTTTGAAAAACAGAAATGGCTTTTTTAAATATATTTTATATTTGTTTTTTTAATTTCTACAGTGTAACTACTTGCTTGGAAAAAAACTATTCTATTGAATTAGCTTTTTTAACTAAAAATTTAACTAAACCAGCTGAATATTTAAAACTTATCTATATTGACTTTTCCTAACTATTTTTCTTTCTTTCTTTCGATTTTGTTTATTTATTAATTTTATTATTTCTACAATAACGTTTTCAGGGATTTGGAAATCAAATAAATATTTGTAAATTCAAAAAGTTTAACAATCAATTTCCAATTTCTTTGTTTGCCAGAAATTTTATTTTTCTAATTTGTTTCCAAATCAATCAACATTAACGCATGCATTCGGATTTTTTCAATTAACATGGAGTTTTTAATGAGAAAACTCTTTTGCATTGTGGCCGGATAATATTTCTTTTTTGAGATATCTGGTAATTAGTTCAACAATTTTCATTTGTTTAAACATTATTTTTCACGTGAATCGCTTAAAGTTATGATTTTCTTAATTTAATGACAAAATTAACGAATCTTGAGAGTAATATCATTTTTTGATGACATTTGACAATTAGTTAGACTAATTTCAGGAACAAATTATGCAGTTAATGAATGCTAAATATGATATTTTGTGTTGGAAACAATATTCAATTATTTAAACAATTTTCATTTGTGTAGAAATTGTTTCCGCTATATTTTTTGTCTTTCCTATTAAAAGGAGCAACTGATGTTAATTGTTTAAAAAATTGCAAGCTGCCTTTCACAAAAATTATCACTCACAACACTCATTAACTGTGCGATTATTTTCAGAAAATAATAACTAATCATTACTAAATATATTAAGTTAGAAATATTATTCTTGAAATTCGTCAGCTGTATCATTTAACCAGAAAAATAGTAACTTTTCACGATTTACAGACAACAAAATTATTTTTAATAAATAATAATTACATAAATTATTTTAAATTAGTTAAAATTACTTTAAAAATTTTAACTTATTAA
Source organism: Acraspis erinacei (assembly GCA_035041075.1). Taxonomy (NCBI): domain Eukaryota; kingdom Metazoa; phylum Arthropoda; class Insecta; order Hymenoptera; family Cynipidae; genus Acraspis; species Acraspis erinacei. The sequence goes on along the minus strand of JAWWLR010000054.1, from coordinate 70,562,911 downwards.
TTATAAATAATTAATTCTAAAACAAAAATCTGAATGCAGTCTTTAGCATAAATCTGACATAAAACTGCTACTTTGTATTTTATGAGGCTTCTTACGGGCAAAATAAAAGGGGGTTGTGTTGTTCAAAATCATAAGCTAATGTGTCCAAATTATTCCTACAACATTCATTAAAGGATGACGAAACTTAAATTTACAAAAACTTAATAAGAATTACTTCTTTTTCCCATTTTTTCGGACCCCAAGGTTTTCCATTTAAAGCCCTATGTTAATTTTAAAAGCCCGGTGCACAGTGGGAAAAAAATAACTTTTTTGGTTCAAAATAAGGTACAGCCCACAAAAATTGACCGATTTGAACCAAAAACATTTGAAAAAAAATCTGATAAGATTTCTAAGAGATTTGTCAAGCCTGATTTTTGAATTAGATTTTCAATTTTTTTATAAATAAACAAATATGACGAACAACATAGACCTTTTTTCTATTTGACGTTCCCGATGCTCCTCAATAACAGGAAAGTTTATACAATCGCCTAAGTTGCATAAAGTAACATTAGTTAAAGATGTTCCAATATTATAAAATACACAAACAAAATTTTAAGCAAATTATTTGTTGAAAAAATGTTTTCTACGATTTTCCATAATTATACGTTGTTTCAAGTTATATTGCAAGAAATTTGAACGGAAACAATATTATAGTAAAAAAAATTCTCTTAAGATTATAATTGTTTATATTATAAACAAATTTAATGGACAAATGCAGTAATGAGGCATTTTTCGACATACAAATTCGTTTTGTTCATGTCTATTTTTGTTAATTAGAAACTTTATAATAATTTTAGCAAAATTTATAATTTTTTTATTAATCTTATGATTTTTTTAACAAATTTAATAAACAAATGCATTATTCGGGCATTTGTCGGCAGAAAAATTCGGGTTTTTCAATGCCAGTCCTTTCCAGTAGGGAGCATCATGACAACTTCAGCAACATTCATAATAAGTTGATAAATTTTATGATTTCTTTAAAAAAATGTAATGAACAAATTACAAAACATTCAGGCATTTGTCTACAGAAAAATTAATTTTTTTCTATGTCAAATTTAAATTCGGACCTTCATGATAACTTTAGCAAAATTAATAACTTTTTGATCAATTTTATGTTTTTTTAAACAAATTTAAGAAACAAATGCATTACTGGGTCATCTGTCGACGGAAAAATTCCTCTTTTTTCGATGTCGGACTTTTAATTAGGATCTTCATAATAAAAATCAGCTTAATAAAAAAAATTTACATTGAAAAAAGGCGAGTATTTCCACAGAGAAATGACCAAGTAATGCATTGTTTATTTAATTCGTTTAAAGAAATCAATAAATTTATCAATAATTTTTAATGTTGTGGCAGTTATCAGTAAGTTCTCAATTAAAAAGACTGATATCGAAAAAAAAAATTTCCATCGACAGATGCTCGAACAATGCATTTGATTATTAAATTTTTTTTAAATATAAAATTTATCGACCAATTATGAATTTTGTTGAAATCATCATGAATTCTCCAATTAAAGAGACTGACATCGAAAGAAACAAATTTTTCCGCCCAAATGTGCTCGAATAATGCCTTTGTTTGTTAAATTTGTTTTAAAAAATCATAAAATTTATCAACTCATAATGAATGTTGCTGAATTTATTATGAAGATCCCAATTAAAATTCTGAAATCGAGAAAAAAGATTTTTCCGTCGACAGATGCCCCAATAATGCATATGTTTATTAAATTTGTTTCAAAAAATCATAAAATTGATAAAAAAATTATGCATTTTTTTAAATTATCATGAAGTTCCTAAATAAAAAAGTTGAAATAGAAAAAAAATATTCTGTACACAAATGCCTCATTAATGCATTTTTTTATTAAATTTGTTTAAAGAAATCATAAAATATATCAACTTATTATTAATGTTGCTAAAATTATCATGAAGTTCCTGATTTTAAAAAATTTACCTAAAGAAAAAGGACTTTTTCTGTCGTAAAATGCCTGATCACTGCATTTGTGCATTAAATTTATTTAGAATATAAACAATTATATTCTTCAGAAAAGCTTTTTTTAATATAATATTGTTTCCATCCAAATTTCTTGCAATATAACTTGAAAAAACGTGTAATTATGGAAAATCATAGACAGCATTTTTTCAACAAATAACTTGTTTATAAAAAAAATTTAATTTTAAAATTGCAACTTAGGCGATTTCAACAATTTTCCTGTTATTGATGAGCACCGGAAACGTCAAATAGAAAGAATGGCAATTTATATCGCCATATTTGTTTATTTATAAAAAAATTAAAAACCTAATTCAAAAATCAGGCTCGACAACTCACTTAGAAGTATTATCAGCTTTTTTTCAAATGTTTTTGGTTCAAATCGGTAAATATTTGTGAGCTGTAGCTTATTTTGAACCAAAAAGTGATTTTCCCGAAAAGCTAAAAAATTGGGAGGGAGTCAATCAAAAAGAATAGAAAATCGAATTTTTAGACCACCCCAACCAGTACCTTTCAATAATTATGTTCCCCGTTGGCGTGTTCTAAAAAAATCGAGTTCTAAGAGAGGAATATTGAGCAAATCGAACATTTATTTTCGATGTTCAAAAATATATCAATACATTATAAGAGTAATTTTATGTTTATCATATTTTTATTCAATAATATACATTGCGAAAATTATACACAATTTTCATATATTTGTTGTTTATCTGGTGTATAGATTACTGCTCTGACGAGGGAAGCGCAGCTCCATTAATGTTTCCAGTAGGCCCACAGAACACCAAAAATTCAAAGTCAGCAATAGTAACCTTTTCGAATTGATCATCAGGCTTATGCTCATTTTCGGGTATGAGGCTAATTCCCTCCGGTTGTCCGGTAAACCGATTTTCTTTTACTCTAAAGTATCTGGAATTATAAACGACAAACCATGTCGCGTCATTGGGTTCCATAGTGTTTCCAACTTGAAAAGAAAAGAAAGATTTGTGGATTAGCTTAAACATCAAACTTAAAATAACTTTTGTTTAAATTAAAAGTTGTTTAAGGCATCAAGTACCACTGATGGGAAGTAACTATTTTCATTCATCAAGATACGTTTTGTATAACAATAGTCCGTGATAAAAATATCGGAAAGGAAATAGCAGATAGGTTTGCGTATAATTTTTCATATTCATACCAAAATCTGTATCAGATACAAATTTTGAAATAATTCTGATTGCTTTAGAATAAATTTTGTTTCCGAGACTTTTTCCAAGGAAACTAATAAAACTCCTGCAATAAAGATGTTGGAACAGGTTGCACAAAAATGGTGAAATCTAGAAAACACTCAAAACTTATCAACGACCGACGATCATTCGGCCCTGAGGTCTTAGAAATGCACTTTGAAAATTTTCTAGACCCCGTAAGGAGTTTCGCGGTGGTGGTAGCAGCGTGCAGTATCTGGTATTTCGAAAAAAATCCAGTAACTGCTAAAAATGAGAGTAAAGTAGTGAAGCAACAGTGTGAATTGAGCATGAAGCCGGCTAAAAGCTCCTGACGCTAATAGCTCAGCCGTCATTGATCGTACTACCAAAAAAGCACTGTCGTTCAAAGTCGCATCTTTCTTAGTTGGAATATGAAATTATAAAATAAGAAACACAAATTGAATTTTTTATTCTAATTTAAAATTACCGCCACGACAGATGCGTTCTTTACCGACAGTACATTTTTGGTAGGATGATCAAGTACAGCTGAGCTATCAGCGCCAACAGCTAGCTTTCTGCTCAATTCACGACGTTGCTACACCACTTTACTCTCATTTTTACCAGTTATCGATTTTTTTCGAACAACCGGGTACTATGCGCCCCTACCGTCACTAAACCCTTCCGTCATCTACAAAATGTTTGATGTGGATTTTTAAAACCTCAAAACCGAATGATCTTTAACCGTTGCACAGTGGTCCCAAATTCCCAAAAAGCTGGCCAAAAATCAAAAAATCGATTTCGATGTTTAGTTTCTGTTCATTTCATACAAAAGGGCCTCGCGTATACCGATATGGAAACGACAGCACCAAATATCGGGTTGTCTATCTTGCAGGAGAACGGAAATTCATACAGTACACTCTACGACATTTGTAGGTACGACACTTCTAGTTTCCCGACTTCCCCTTCATTTGCTTGCCCCTACTCCTTGCCTCATCTCTATCACACGCATTCGCGGCCTACTATACGCCGAACGAAGCTTGACTTGGCATTTCTGGAGCGGAAATTTACGTTTAGGTTAGGGCGAATTTATATAGGTTCGTGTGACGTGACGTTTTGTGCTG